>VZQC01014540.1:4199877-4513987 GCA_009823505.1 Rhizomys pruinosus
TGCTCTTTTATAGTGAATCCCTTAACAGAATTAAACTACCATTTATTTTCAGACTTAGAATGAGGGGAAAAAACTAGTTTGTGATGACATTGGGTCTAACCACAATATTTATCATATGGGAGTACTTCTTAGTATTTCTTTTTTTTTTTTTATACAGGCTGCTTGAGCTTTTGTCCAAGCTTTTCCTAAAATGTTATAGAGTAGTTAAAAGTATCAGGCTGGTATAACTTAGCCTTTCTGGATGCTTAACAACCATACTCAAGGCCCATACCAATCTGGTCTAGGGATTTAAGGGATAATTTTGTTCCTTGCCCTCAGAGGTCAACTAAGTCCCAGGGGACTATGCATGGGGACATCTCTTGAAATGTCCTGCAAATGTGAGTCACCAGTCTTCTTGTTCAGGTAGGTCTTAGAGATCCACTAATAGGACTTCAGCCAGTGTCCAGTCTATAAAGAGAAAAGTCTGCTCATGCTTCAAAAAGGGAAGCCTGGTGTAGCAGGACCTGACTTTGTCCTCAAGTGGATAGAACTGGTAAGTGAAAAGCCAAAAGGAGCCAGGTGCTCCCTCCCCCACCACAAAACCTGGGGACCAGATCCTTAACTGACCTTGAGAAAATAAAAACCTTGGTTAATCTGGGCTAACAGTGTGGACTTAAGTGCCCAAAAGGAAAGTATAACCCAGAAATAAATAATTAGTAAGGCCCAAGAAATTGTACTTCAGGTATAAAACTTGAGATCTTAGTAAAAAGACAAAAAGTAAAAACAAAACAAAACAAAACAAAAAACAAAAAGAGCACAGTTGTTTTGCCTGTCTTCAATTCTTACTGGCAAGTGCAGCTACCCGGAGGCTGCCACTGCTTTTGTCATCCTTCAAAGATGTGAGACACAGCCTTTCAACCTTCTAATATGGACTGAAGACTCGTGTCTCTCCAAGAATCCTCCAAACCTTCAGTGTCAGATGGGGACTGCTGAGACATCCAGTTTGTAGACTGAGCTACCACTGGGGTTTCAGCCTCTTCAGAATATAGACTGCCATTGTTGGACTATCCAGGTTGTATCATGGAGACCAGTTCAAGAGGATCAAGACAGGGTGTGGTGCTTACTGGACCTCATTTGGTGACCATGGGAAGGGAAGACCCAGTGTGGAGCACAAGGGCAGGACTGATGGTTGTTTGGGCTTGCCAAGGAGGAGCCTTCAAACATGACATCTTTCAGCCTAATAAAATAAAAAAGAAAGAAAAACAAATCATAAGCTGAAGATGCCAAAAGATGTATGTGGTCTGCATATGTGGGGTGATGCAGATGGGAAGGAACAGCAATAAGACTGGGTCAAAGAACTGACTGAAATGGTGAGCTTCTGCTCAAAACAGTAAACTTTTGCATTGAAAATTTTTAAAGAGACTGAGAAAAAGATGAGAAACATGTTTGGCAGAATGCATGAGCTCTGGTGAGGTGGGGGGCAGGGAACAGGGAATGGGTCCAGACTTGATTGGAAATTTTGTATGAAATCTACAAAGCTTCAATAAAAATTGGCTTTAAAAAAGTGTCATCATGCCAAGCTTTAGTAAATATTTTAAATGAACTATATTTTTATGTTCTAGAAGGAAAAATATAAAACAAAATTGAAATATACAATTTACATTAGCATAAAAATATAGATATAAATCTAATAAAAGATCTCTATCTACCAGTCAGTACTGAAAGAAGTTTTTAACAAGCACCTAAAATAGTTCTAAGCATGTACCAAGTTCATTGACTGGTATAATTAATCTTGCAAAGATACCAATGGGCTGCCAAACTGATCCATAAATTCAGTAATAAAAACTTCTGGTAGTATTTTAGAACAGCTTTCAATTTAACCAGTTATGGGGGCCACATACTTGTCCCAGCATTTAGAAGGTGGGGGCAGGAAGATTGGGAATTCTAGGTCAGTGAGTTAAAGGTTACTCAGGGAGAGACCCTGTCTTACAAACAAAAAGAACAAAAACTTTACATAGAAATGCAATATGGTGATAATAGCACTGAAATCTTGAAAAATAGAATTAGCTGACTCATAATACTATAAATGGTTATATATGGGTGACTCACAGTACTGTAAAAGATTATATATATATATATATATTGGGTGCAGGATATATTAGTAGACAATAGGACTAAATAAAGACTAGAAGCTGATTCATACATAGAGTCACCTTCTCTACATCAAAGTGAAACTGACATGCAGGGAATGATGGTCTTTTCCATAAATGATACTGGACAATTTGTTAGAAAGAAATAAACTGACATAGGTTCTTAGCTCACATTATAATAAAAAATCAAGTTCCAGACTGAGTAGGTATAGTGGTTCCCTTTTTGGAGGGCAATTTGTGAGAGACCTTGTGGAAGATGTCACAAGAGACCACACTGGGGTACTGTGGTGGTTTGAATGAGTGTCCCCCATAGGCTTTAAGTAGTCAGACATTTGTCTCCAGTTGGTGGCACTGTTCTTGGAGGTCTTAGAAGGTGTGGCCATGCTAGAGGAAATACTTTATTGGGGGCAGGCTTAGTGAGTTTAACAAGCCTCGTGGTCTCCAGTCGCTCTCTCTGCTTCCTGTGCTCTTTGCGAGATATGACCCTCGGCTTGCTGATCCAGATCCAGCCGCCATGCCTCCCGCCACAATGGACTCTAATTCCCTAGAACCATCAATCATAAGCTCAAATAAACTCTTCCTTGTATAAGTTCCTTGGTCATGGTGTTTTATCACAGTAACAGAAAAGTGACTAATACAGTTATTTGGTACCAGAGAGTGGGCTGTTGGCTGTGAAGAGCCTGACCATGTGGATGTTTGGAGAAATGTGGAAGACTTTTGAACTTTGGGCTAGAAAAGCTGTTGACTACTGTAAGCAGAGCTTAACAGGACATTCTAGTAGAAGCCTGGAAGAAAGCATTGCTGCAAAAAAAGTAGTTCCAGAGGAAATTAAAGACTTAGGCAGCAACTGGGATATTTTGATAAAGAGTCTGGCAGCAGTTTGCCCACAACCCAAATGCTTGCCTGATGCTAAGTTGAAAAGCAATGGACTAATGTCTTTGGCAGAGGATATTTCAAGACAGCCTAACGTAGAAATGGTGGCATAGCTTTTAATATTGAATATTGTACAGATCTACAGTGAAGAAGAGCAGATGGGGCAGAAGGAAATGCAGAATATACAGTTTGGATCTGAAAACTGCACTAGGAAGATTAAAGGTGGGGCCAAGGCATGTGAAGGAGAGGCTCCCTTTCATAAGGAGACTAAAGTGATTAAGGAGAGGCCTAGATATTTACAAGTAAACAATGGGAAAGGTGAGATTAAAGTGGTTAAGGAGAGGCCTCGAGATTTACAAGTAAACAGAATCAATACCTTCAGGGCAAGACCACACCCAGCTATTCCTCCAACAAGTCCTGGGCAGAGAAAAATTGCAAATGTGCTTAAAGTAGGAGAGAGTCGATCTCGAACTTGCCTCCAGATTCAGAAATTTCATTCACGTGGTGCTGGCTTTAGAGGCATGAAGTTTGCAAGAGTGAAGGGGTCATCAGTTCTTTCTCCATGGTTTCAGAGAGCCACAGAGGCCAGGCAGAGTGCAGCAGGGGTGTCCCAGAATAAAGAAGGCCCTGATAGGCCATTGCGTGAAGCTGTGAATGTGAAGCCTGATTGGCAGCAGAGACCCCAAGAAGACATTTGAAATGCCAGACCTGTGAGATATTTGCCAAGCAGAGCTGCGTACAGGGAGTGATACCAGCCTAAGAAAGAGACGTATGTTGCAAACAAAGCTGGAAGAGCTGAGCCATCTAAGCCCTTTGGAAGGTACATCCCAAAAGTCGCACATGGAGCTACTGGACTTGGTGTTTGCCCTGCGGGTTTTTGGTCTTGTTTTGGTCCAGTATTTCCTCACTATGCCTCTATTCCTCCCTTTTGGAATGGGAATGTGTATTCAGTTCCACTGTACATTGGGAGTATGTAATTTGTCTTTTGATTTTACAGGAGCTTACAGTTTAGGAGATTGGCCTGAGTCTCAGAAGAGACTTTGGACTGTAGACTTTTGAATGGCATTGAAACTGGTAAAGACTATGGGGACTTTTAAGGTTGAACTAAATGCATTTTGCATTTTATTGGTCAGGAGCCTATGGGGGCCAGGGAGTGGAATGTGGTGGTTTGAATGAGTGTCCCCTATAGGCTTTAAGAATTCAGACATTTGTCTCCAGTTGGTGGCACTGTTCTTGGAGGTCTTAGAAGGTGTGGCCATGCTAGAGGAAGTATGTTATTGGGGGCAGGCTTAGTGAGTTTAAACAAGCCTCGTGGTCTCCAGTCACTCTCTCTGCTTCCTGTGCTCTTTGCAAGATGTGACCCTTGGCTTGCTGCTCCAGATCCAGCCGCCATGCCTCCTGCCACAATGGACTCTAATTCCCTGGAACCGTCAATCGTAAGCTCAAATAAACTCTTCCTTGGTCATGGTGTTTTATCACAGCAACAGAAATAAAGTTCCTTGGTCATGGTGTTTTATCACAGCAACAGAAAAGTGACTAATACAGGTACTGATCAAAGTTATGGATTGGCTTCTACTGCAGCTTATCAGGTGTGGTTGCTTTATAAATGTGTGTCAAACTTACTCTTAAAATTTGCACAGATCTCCACAAAAAGTTATGCTTTAATTTTTTTTCGAAAATATGGCTATTGAGTAGATGTTCTATTATTATACTTCACACTTTACTTTATATTTGGAAACCTTTATAAAAGTAATCATTGGGGCTCCTGTGAACTATAAAATAGAAGGAAAGCCAGTACTGGCAGGCGATGATTAGATGTGATTCCATAAGCTGGCTGGCAAATGGGCACATCTGTCCTCGGAAGCCTCAGGGACACTGACTGATATTGTTAAACTTAGCAACTGAGCATGTCACCTTTTGTTTGTAAGCTTTCTATGGCTTGCAGAAGAATGTTCAAAACTCCTCAGCACAATGTATGGAAGCAGTAATTTTCCAGTGTAGTCTTATTTCTCAGATGTAGCTGGTCCAGTGTCACATTTTCTAGATTCCCAATCCACTCTTCTCTATTATATAATAGACATTATTCTGCATTGATACATTAAGGAAGATTCCAGAGAGCTACAAGCATATGAATTGAGTCATTAAAGGTGGCGTGCTGAGAAGCATTATTATATAATAAGGTCTTCCTTACATTACCATTCCACCTATTGTTGCAATAATTTGTGAGTTTTATCAATTTTAAATATAAAACACTCAAGCAATCCATACTACCCTTTTAAAAGTGCAGTTATAGTTGAAGCTTCACTATACTATATAAAATTGATATACAAAAATCAGGTGCAGAGATTAGAGAGATGGCTCAGTGGTTAAGATCACTGGCTATTCTTGCAGGAGACCCAGGTTTGAATCCAAGCACCCACATGATGGCTAACAATCTGTAACTCCAGTCCCAAGGGATCTGACCCCTACTTATGTTTTCTGTGGGCATTGCACAACATGGGTGCACTTACTTGCATGCAGGCAATACACTTATACAGTAAAATACGATGGCAAATGGGCAAAACATTGAGGCTGGAGAGATGGCTCAGCAGTTAAGAGCACTGGCTGCTCTTGCAAAGGACCCAGGTTCAATTCCCAGCACCTACATGGTGGCTAATAACCTTCCGTAACTCCAGTTACAGAGGATCCAATGCCCTCTTCTGACCTCCCTAAGTTTTGCATGACACAGGTGCTCTTTATTTTTATGTGTGTGTGTGTGTGTGTGTGTGTGTGTGTGTGCCATGTGTACAGGTACAAGAAAGCTGGAAGAGCATATCAGATCCCCTGGAGGTAGAGTTACAAGCAGTTGTGAACCACCTAAGGTGGGCTGCTGGGAATCAAACCTCTGGAAGAACAGCAAGGGCTCTTAACCAATGAGCCATCTCTCCAGCCCCCAGAATTATTTTCTTAATCTCATTTTTATGGACCTGGTTTTAAAAATATTTGATTTATTATTTTTATTTTTTTACGTGTGTGAATATATTGCCCACATGTATGTAAGTGCACCCATGTCCTGCAATGCCCATGGATGTTAGAAGACAGAATTGAATTTCCCTGGAACTGGAGTTAAGGATGGTTGTTAGCCATCCTTGTGGGTGCTGGGAATCAAACCTGAGTCTTCTACAAGAGCAGTCAGTGCTTTTAACTGCGGAGTCATCTCTCTAGCCCCAAATAAATATTTTTAAGAATTCTATTTGTAATAACATTAAAAAGGCAGAAATACTTGGAATAAAGTTAACCACAGAGATGGAAGATATATATGCTGAAAACTTGAAAACACTTTTTTTTTAATTGAAGACGAGAGCTAGGTAGACCATTCAGCAGGTTGAGTACTTGTGCAAACATGAGAACCTGAATTTGGATCTTGAGCACCTATGGAAAAAGCCAGTTGCGGTGATATGCATCTGTAACCTCAGTGCTGGGTATACAGAAGCAGGAGGAGCCAGTGGGCTCAACAGCCAGCCAGTCTAGCAAAACATGGTGCTTCAGGTTCAGTGAGAGACTCTGTCTCAAAAAATAAAATGGAGCTCTCCACTTCCTGTGCTCATTGGAGGATGTGAACCTTGGCTTTCTGCTCTAGTCCTGGCCACCATGCCTCCCTGCCACAATGGACTCTAATTCCCTGGAACCATCAATTGTAAGCGCAAATGAACTCTTCCTTTTATAAGTTCCCTTAGTCATGGTGGTTTTATCACAGCAACAGAAAAGTGACTAATACAGTATTTGGTACCAGAGAGTGGGCTGTTGGCAGTGAAGAACCTGACCATGTGGGTGTTTGGAGAAATGTGGAAGACTTTGGAACTTTGGGCTAGAAAAGCTGTTGACTACTGTAAGCAGAGTTTAATGGGTTATTCTAGTAGAAGCCTGGAAGAAAGCATTGCTGCAAAAAAAAATGTAGTTCCAGAGGAAAATAAAGACTTAGGCAGCAACTGGGATATTTTGGCAAAGAGTCTGGCTGCAGTTTGCCTACAGCCCCAATGCTTGCCCGCTGCTAATTTGGAAAAGTAATGAACTAATGTCTTTGGTGGAGGATATTTCAAGAGAGCCTAATGTAGAAATGGTGGTGTGGCTATTAATGGTGAATATTGTGCAAATCTTCAGTGAAAAAGAGCAGATGGGGCAGAAAGAAATGCAGAATGTACAGTTTGGATCTGAAAAGTGCACTAGGGAGATTAATGGTGGAGCCAAGGCATGTCCTGAAGGAGAGGCTCCCTTTGATAAGGAGATTAAAGTGATTAAGGGGGGGCCTCAAGATTTACAAATAAACAACAGAAACAGTACCTTCAGGGCAAGACCACACCCAGCTAAGCCTCCAGCTTTTGAAAGGAAAATACTGAAAGGGCAGAGAAAAGTTGTGAATGTGGTTGAAGTAGGACAGAGTCCATCCTGAACTTGCAGCCAAATCCATCAATTTCATTCACGTGGTACTGGCTTTAGAGGCATGAAGGATGCAAGGGTGAAGGGGTCATCAGTTCTTCCTCCACAATTTCAGAGAGCTGCAGAGGCCAGGCAGAGTGCAGCAGGGGTGTCCCTGAATAAAGAAGGCCCTGATAGGCCATTGCGTGAAGCTGTGAATGTGAAGCCTGGTTGGCAGCGGAGACCCCAAGAAGACATTCAAGATGCCAGAGCTGTGAGCTATTTGCCAAGGAGAGCTGCACACAGGGAGTGGTACCAGCCTAAGGAAGAAATGTATGTTGCAAGCAAAGCTGGAAGAGCTGAGCCATCTAAGCCCTTTGGAAATAAAGTCCCAGAAGTTGCACATGGAGCTACTGGACTTGGTGTTTGCCCTGCTGGTTTTGGGTCTTGTTTTGGTCCAGTATTTCTTCACTAGGCCTCTTTTCCTCCCATTTGGAATGAGAATGTGTATTTGGTTCCACTGTATGTTGGGAGTATGTAATTTGTCTTTTGATTTTACAGGAGCTTACAGCTGGAGATTGGCCTGTGTCTCAGAAGAGACTTTGGACTACAGACTTTTGAATAGAATTGAGACTGGTAAAGACTATGAGGACTTGGGGCTGGAGAGATAGCCTAGCGGTTAAGAGCCCCAACGGTTCTTGCAGAGGACATGGGTTCGATCCCCAGCACCCCATGGTGGTTGAGAACCATCTTTAACTCCAGCTTCAGGGGAATCCAACACTCTATTCTGACCTCCATGGCATTGCACGACATGGGTGCACAGACCTGCATGCAGACAGTACATTCATGCACATGAAAAATAATAAATAAATAAAAATTTAAAAAAATACTATGAGGACTTTTAAGGTTGGACTAAATGCATTTTGCATTTTATATGGTCAGGAGCCTATGGGGGCCAGGGAGTAGAATGTGGTGGTTTGAATGAGAGTGTCCCCCATAGGCTTCAAGTATTCAGACATTTTGTCCCCAGTTGGTAGCGCTATTTTGGGAGGTTTCAGAAGGTGTGGCCATGCTAGAGGAAGTATGTCACTGGAGGGCTGGCTTAGTGAGTTCAACAAGCCTTGCAGTCTCTCACTCTCCACTTCTTGTGCTCATTGGAGGATGTGAACCTCTGCTTTCTGCTCCATCCCTAGCCACCATGCCTCCTCACTACATTGGAAGCTAATTCCCTGGAATCATCAATCATAAGCTCAAATAAACTCTTCCTTTTATAAAAAAAAATAATAAAATAAAATAAAATGGAGAAGCAACTGAGAAAGACACCCAGACATCATCTGATTTATATACTCCTTATACACTCACACACACACACACACACACACACACACACAGAGTCAGAACACACACACAGAGTCAGAAATCAAAGGCAGCACAAAGATGTCTGTATTCATGTTCCAGAAAATTTAATGTTGTTAAAATGTCCATAGTACCAGAGAAATCCACAGTTTCAATTTAATCCCTATCAAAATACCAGTAGCATTTTTCTCAAAGAAGTAGAATAATATTATCTTAAAATTCATACGAAACCTCTAACATTCATGAATATCCAAAAGAATCTTGAGGACAAAAACAAAGCTGGAGGAATCATGCTTCCTAATTCCAAAACACATTACAAAGCTGCAGTATTCAGCAGAGTCCAGTACAGGCATAAAAATGATATACAAAAAATGCTACAGAATAGAGGGCTGAAATAAATCCACTTTCTGGCCAGTTGTCTTTAATAGAGGTGTCAAGAGTGCACAGCAAGGAAGGGATAATAGCCTCCTTAGCAAGTGATGTTGAGGGAAAATGCTTAGATCTCTTTGACCACACCCCTCATCACATGTTCTCCCTTCCCAGCAGCATCCACCACCTATGCCTAGGGATGACCTCTCCAAGCTATATGTCTCAGAAATCAACCTGTGCTGTGACCCCTGGAAGCAGATCCTTTCTGTGAACGGCAATATAAGATTGCATGCTATGGAAACACCCACTTTATTTTACAATTACTACATGGACAGGCATGTGGGTTGTTTCCAATTGTTTCTAGTCTGGTGGTAGCACAACAAAGATAGGTATCCACATCTTTGCATGGGTATATGGATATTTCCTACTTGGCTCCTCAAAGCTTGAATTGATAAATCATAAGATGCACCTCTGTTTTAATAATAATTCTACAGCAGCTGCCTACGTGTGAACTGTTATATTCAATCTTTTGGCTCCAGCTTAGACAAGTCTGTCTTAGACAGGCTGGACTAGAAATGTACTCGCTGTGATAGAAGACTTTGTCCACAGGAAGCAAAGCATGAATGAATAGACAAATGACATCCAAGGCCCAGCTCAGCTCTTACTAATATAAGATGTTTTGCTAGAACTGTGAAAACTAATAAGGATAAATCACTCTCTCTCTCTCTCTCTCTCTCTCTCTCTCTCTCTCTCTCTCACACACACACACACACACACACACACTCACATGCAGGCACACAATGATGGTACAAGAGGAAAAGATATTAATACATAGTAACATGATCATTTTAAGGCAGTGGGATGGGAAGGTTCTAGCTTTGGGGGCCAGGACCCATGGCTCAGGACAAACAAGACAATGATGACAGGACCAGACCTCTGGCAAATACAATGTACGAAATACGATGTTGTGTCAGCCAGGCTGGGGCTTAATGTCCCTGCTGTGATACCAATGCCTGGAACGCTAAGCCTGCTCTTTGTGCCTCTAATGTGGGTTATGCGTTCCAAGAACAAATGGACGTGAGTGGGTATGTTCTCAATTGTTTTCCAATTTTTTACCCTTCCTGGTTACTTTGTAAACATTTAAAAATCTATTACCCAAGAGGAAGCTGACTGAATCAGCCTATCCCTGTAGCAGGAGCTGGGATGCGAGTGTGAGGTGTGCTGCAGGGACAGAGCAGGGCACAGCAAAAGGCCTTTGCCTGGTTTTCCTAGAAATGGAGTTGGGGTGGGAGGGAGGGGAACGGAAGGGCTCACTCAGGTGTCCCCAGACCTGGTGTTTGTGACTCACCTACATGCCACACAAACCAAGTTGGCTCTGTGATCTTTTTGACAATGTGGTTCTTCATGGAGGAGGCTGTGCTGTGCATGGCAGGATGTGCTCATGTTGACAACGTGGTTCTTCATGGAGGAGGCTGTCTGGGCATGGCAGGATGCTTTGCAGCTACCAGATGCCAGCACTCATCCCAATTCTGACAACCAAAAATTGTTTCCAAATGTTCCCTGGAGTTAAAATCGTCCTCAGTTGAGAACTGCTACAACCCTGAACCTCTGCGCACTTTCTGATTTCCTTTTCTTGCGTCTTTTGAGACAGGGTCTCCCTGTAACAGCAGCTGACTTGGAATTCACTTTGGAGACCAGGCTGGCCTCTATTTCACCGAGATGCAGCTGCCTCTGCCTCCCTAGTGCTGGGACTGAAGGTGTGCACTACCACTCCCACCTTGATTTCTTTCAAACCCTTTAAAGATTTGTTTAACATTTTGACAATGTTATTCTCATATTGACTTGCATACTTTAGTTTACAAGGTCAGTTCTATAATGTTTTCCTTAACAAACATATCTCCCCTCTGCGTTATCTACAATCACCTATAATCTAGATGGTAATTAGATATTTGGGACCCAGAGAATATCTCATGAGTAATGTTATCCTTGCATCTGTTTTTATACTGGGGTTAGTGAGCCAGAGAAGGAAAACAGCTTGACCCAGGCTACAGAGCTTGTAAGTAGAATCAGGATGTCAACCCAGGCAGCTTGACTGACTGCAAAGGGTCACCACACCATGGTGGGATACAGTGTCTTCTCCTGTTGGAGGGACTTGAGATTCCACAGCTATCTAAGATCAAGTGGCATATTCACTTCTGTGTTAGAGGCCGTTTACACCTTTCTATGTGATCTGAAAAAAAAATTCTTCAATATCTATCTTGAACCAGGTGTATTGCTAGGTGTTAGGGTCACATTGATGATGGCAACTCAGCTTTTTGTTTTACTGCCAATGGGAGACAAGTAAAAACAGAGAGTATTATTAATACCGATGGTAAGTTCCTAAATAAAGACAGGTTCAGTTAGGAGACCCATAAAAGGATTACCTCTAAGAACTAACCTTAAATGGTAATCTTTAAGAATCTGTCATGTCGCATTCCTAACCAAAGGTTGTAACTGTTAAATCAGACACTCCTGCTGCGGGTGACCAGTCTCTACCATGGATACCTTTCCCACTCCACCACATTCTCTGATCCAGATGCTTGGGAGTTATCTAGCAGAGTGGTGTGATCTGGTAGGAGTTGTCACAGCTGCAGAGAAAAGCTAGCTCTGTAGGAAATCTATAGTTGATGGTGCCAGCAAGAGACATGACACCTGCGAAGGGCCTAACTAGAGAGACTCTTCATTGAGGTGTGGCCTGGCTAAGAGAATGAAGAAGGAAAGCTGGGAACAGCCACGGGATGCCAGCTCTGCTCCACGACAGAGGGGTTAGCAAAGGGAGTGTGCTGCTGGACAAAGAAAGCTGGTCTCTCCCCTTGTCAGAGAAAGGGGCCAGCAGATGGGGTTACTGCTGGAGGGACACAGAATCTGGCAGGTCTGCGACACCACAGAGGAGGCAGAGAACAAGCAACCTGGTCTCGCCCATCTCTGAGCCTCTCCAGCATCCTTCTGTTAGGAATGCCAGTCAATAGCCAGATAGCCAGAATCACAGGACATGGGCCATCAGGTCTGCAAGTCTTGTCTCCAGGACACCAAGTAGAGGAGCAAATGTGTCGACTAAAGGAAGGCTGAACAAAGGAGGGTCAGCAGCAGTGGAAGCAGATGTGTCACCCAGAGGCCAGGGCTCCTCCTGAGTTGGTGAGGGGGAAGTGTGAGGGGCCGTGAGAATCCAGGGGTTATGGAGTTGAGGGAAGTGAGGATTAAGGAAAACAAGAGACACTAGTGGGAAGAGAAATCCCAGGAAACTGAGTTTCCGCAACAGTTAGGACCCAAGGTCAGAACCCAGGAGCACATTTCCCAGAATCCTGTGAGCATTCTGCTCACACTGAGTTGCTTCACCTTGATTGACAGGTCAGCCACCCCCTTTGGGATTCAGAATCAGTGACCTTCTCAAGAAGCCGCTAGTATATTGGCTGGATTAGCACCAAGCCACCACCCAAGACTGCTGCTGCTACTGGATTTTGTTGTTGCTCTAAAAATAAGTCTCTAATCCTTGACATTGGCCTCTTTACTTTTCACTGTGATTACATGACACCACCTTATTTCTGTTTTGTGCATTAACCAATGTCCGTCCCTGAAAAAAATCCAAGTGTTGACAGTGTTTCTCTCTTCTGTGAGCTTACCCCTTCCCTGAGGAATGGGGTGGGAACGGCATCTCCAAGACCAAAGGGAGGAAAGTCAAGAAGAAATGACCCGGAGCAAAAGCACATCAGTCAGTACATGCAGCTACATTTTGTTCACATGTTGGGGGCAGGGGCAAGTGGTCCATCTCAATCCACTGTCAGACTGCATGCAGGCCTGTCCCACACTACAGCCAAGTCATATCTCTACTGTCATGCTCCCTACCACATTGTCACCACATTGCATCCCTATGGTCCCATCTGTCCCTTGGTCTCCTTAGTGTATAAGCACACTCTCAATTCCTTATTGGCCCCCAGAAGCTGGCTCCCACCCCATGGGGTTCTTACTTCTGCCAGGGCTTTAGCTTCCTTGAGAGTACCTGTTTGCACTCTGTGGAAGGAAGTTATAAAAATGGACTCTGGGGAGCTTAAGTGGAAGGTGGTATTTAACGGAGTTGGCCTGAGCTATCATGAAGGTAACAGAAACGTAAGCTGCACAGAGAGCAGAAGAGCAACCGTGGCCTGAGGCAGCAGCAGTCAGAGGTCCACTCTCCAGGACCCTGCTGGGGATGTGGCTTCATTCCTATGATGCAGGCTGTATATCTTTCAGTTTCCAGATTAAGGGTCATAAGAAGAATTATTAGCCCATTCCAGACAAGACACCCTTTGGAAGCAGAACAGAGTCATGTGATGAGGAGAGGCTGGGGCTATGGGTGTGGTCAGAGAAGAAGCTCAAGACTTCATCATTTGCTTCAAGTAATTACTGAAAAGTAATTACTAGTATTGAAAAAGAAAATCACAATAAATGCGAAAGTTGAGAATTAAGGTTCAGTTGGTCTGCGAACCTGTTGTCTATATGAAATCCCCTCTCTCAGGAAGACCAGGCAGTGTTGTATAAGTGTCTTGAACCTCTGCTTTGCAGAGGATATAACTAAAGCTCAGAACAATGAGGTGACTTGCAGGAAGTCACAAAGCTCGAGGATAGAGGAGCCTGGTGCACTGCTCTCCGCTGCTTCCTGCCAATGTGAAGTCATGTACAAAATGATTTAAAAGGGTAAAATAATCAGAGCACTGGAACCAGGGTATGCTGGAGTTGGCCAAGTAGTCTGTAGCATGGGGGGAGGGGCTACATAATGAGACCCTGTGGAAGGAACTTATAAAAATGGACTCTGGGGAGCTTAAGTGAATTTAGTTAGTATATGCAGCTACATTTTGTTCACATGTTGGGGGCAGGGGCAAAATCCCTGGGCAAGTGGTCCATCTCAATCTACTGTCAGACTGCATGCAGTCCTGTCCCACACTACAGCCAAGTCATAGCTCTACTGTCATACTCCCTTCCACATTGTCACCCAGCCAGGGCTACATAATGAGACCCTCTTACAAACAAAGTATACTGTTAGACAAGTCTTTCTTCCAGAGATGAATGTATTTTGAGATGATTGTTTTAAAAAGATTTTAATCCAAAAAAGTGATCAAAACTCACGTCAAAGAACTGAAATAGCAACAGACTAGATCTTATATGTGTTGTAGGAAGAGGTGCCCAGGGAAATAGAGAAGTATTGGCTGTAAGGATTGGCTTTGAACTGCAAATTACATGCCATCTGCTCTGGCTGTTCATGTGCTTATGTTAACTATCTGTGATTAGTGAGTGTGTGAAGTATGTGACTACCAATCACAAGTGAGTGACTGATAAAGAAGCAGTCTTTATTCCTGCGTGGCCTTCTCTAAGGTCAAGGGAACCAGGAAGAAATAGGCAGGATTCATAAAGCCACCACCAGGAGAGGAAGAGCCTTGAGTTGGGGATGATAAGAGTGTGTTCAGCTCGCTCTATCATGATACATCAGAAACTCTATGGTCACAGGGAAGAGCAAAGCTGAAAGACACACAAGCAGGGAGTGTGGCAGGTGAGCCGGCAGGCTAGTGTCCCCTCAGAAGTTTCCTGAGCTCGTGACCATTGACTTTTCTATTTCTAGCATTTAAGATATAGATAAAACCCAAATCCTCTCTGGCTCTTAACCAGTTATGCCTGATAACAAAGTAAACATGATTGGTTTGGGAAGCATGAACTAACCACTGAGAAATCTCCGAGGAAGGCAAGCTCATGTCTTTCCAGGACACACGCTCTGATGTTGGCAGCTGCTTTATCACCCTCACGGCAGCTTTATGATGATCTGACCCAGATGGTGACAATCTGTGTCTGAGATGCTGCCGAGACCTGACTGCAGGCACAATGGAGAAGTTCCAGACAGCTCGATGAGAGCAGTGTGACTCACATGACAGGACTATCACCTGTATCCATATCTAAATAAATTCTTCCCTGTGCAAACACTGCTCAAGAGTATACTCTCAATTCCTTGACCCCCTGCCTGCCAGATCTCTACTCACTACCCCTTGGTGGCACATGTGGCACTCCAGGGGGCTTGGTTAACTCCAGGAAAGGTCAAATGAGGCTGAGAATTGCTTCACAGCCTAAATGCCTTTGTGTATGGTACCAAGTTCTTTGGAAATGGGTACTGTAGGTACACAACATGAATGGTGATTCTCTGAAAAGCTGTGCCGTGCCAGAAGGGACCTGACCAGTCAATCAGCTTATTTTAATTTTCTTATTCAAATGTTTAGAAACAAATCTCAAAGCTCTAAGCTTTTAATTACAACCATAAAGATCATAGAGTAAGGAAGGAAAATAGCTTGATGCTTATGCTTTTTAAATTTCATTTATTTATTTATTTATTTATTTATTTATTTATTTATTTATTTATTTATAAGAAAGGGTCTCATGAAGCCAAGCTGGCCTTAAACTCAATATGTAGTTGTGTCATGAGAAAACCAGTCAGACACAGAAAAGACAGAAAGAAACTCACATGGAGAAATCAGGAAAGTTTATTCTCACTAGCAGACTGAGCACAGTTACCTTCCAAAGCATGTGAGCCCTTAATTGAGGATCCTTACAGAATTTGTAGGTCCTCCACATTGTTAAAGCACTGGAGCCCATACAGCTTATTACTAGCACAGGAAATTCCTTCTGCAGGCATATTTGTAGAGGTAGACATTTAGGACAAAGGTTAAGGTATTTTTTTAAACTGTTTTATTACAAGTATATGGTATTTACTTTTTAAAATAGCTTTCTCCATTTAAGTTTTCTTTTTGCAACACAAATTCTAGTGAGCATTTATAAAACTACTACAAGGTAAATATATTCTAACATCTATAATCAGTCATAAAGCAATGTTAGATACTGTGGTGGTTTGAATGAGAATGTTCCCATAGGCTCCAAGTATTTACATACTTTGTTCTCAGTTGGTGGTACTGTTTTGGGAGGCTTTAGGAGGTGTGGCCTTGCTGAAGGAAATGTGTCACTGGGGGCGGGCTTTAAGAGTTCTTAAGCCTAGTGGGATAACCTGTGACTCTGCTTCCTGTGCCTGTTTGAAGATGTGAGCACTTAGCTTTCGCCCCTCCTCTGCCACCTTACCATGCCTCTACACCATGGTGGACTTTAGTTTAATCCCTCTGGAACCTGGAACCATAAGCTCAAATAAATTCTTCCTATAAATTCCCTTGGTCATACTGTTTTATCACAGCAATAGAAAAGTAACTAATACAGTCACACACAAAAGTGGCAGTAAATGCATGGATATCTTTCTTTTCCCCATCAGCTGAGGATGATCTTGAACTTCTGGTCGTCCGTCTTACCTTGTTCTCCTGGGATTGCAGGCATGTATCACCACATTCAGTTCAATCTCTGTGTTTTTAAGGATTTCCTTGTTTGTCCATCTTCCCAAGATGAAAGAGGAGAAACTAATTTTAACTGAGGGGCTGGTAGGTCTCAACTGTGCCATTGTGACAAAACTGCAGGGTCTAAGGGGCTGATGAGCAAGCTGGGGCCTTGTTTATCCATCTGAATGACTGTGCATTGTGCTGGTTTGTATATGAATTAATAAAGAGATACTTAATAACCACAAACACAGATTTGTGTCAGGACTGTCAGCTTCCTAGTAAATGCAGATGGTAAATATTAAATGTATGGGTAGAATGGAGAGGGAAGGAGGGTTGTGACATCACTGACAAAGGAGACCAGAAAGCAACGCACAGCCTTGGGGTTTAGGAGCACATTCCTGCTCAGTACTGGAGAACAAATGGGTGCAATTAGATCAGTTACTTTAATTCATTTGAATCCCCCTGATATTTCAAGTCTAGTCAATTAGATTAGGAATTAAATAAGGGGCCATTGGAATATCCACAGGGGATCTATTACTTTTCCTTATGTACCATTTGAATTGCTCCTGAAGAGATACCCCAGCCAAAAAAAGATGGGTCTTGTGAGGGATTTGGTTTTCTACCTTAGAGAGAGGTTAACAATACATTCTCTCCAAGAGAGAAGAGTTCAGAGGAATAATGAGTACGAATTGTTCAGAAGCTGAGCACTAACTGTGAAAGAGTTTAGCATGGTAGGTATTAGCTAGCTTTAAGCACACACTTTCAACAAATCATCAGAAAAATGTTGTACTTTCACCTTGCAGTTTACAAAATGAAGGTTTCCTGTGCTCAGAAAGAATAAATAGAGAGTGGGGCTGGACAGATGGCTGAACGATTAAGAGCACCAACTGCTCTTCCAGAGGACCCAGGTTCGATCCCCAGCACCCACATGACGGCTAATAACTGACTTTAAGCCGGGTGTGGTGGCACATGCCTTTAATCCTAGCACTCTGGAGGCAAAAAGCAGGTGGATCTCTGTGAGTTCAAGGCCAGCCTGGTCTACGGAGTGAGTTCCAGGACAGATGGGGCTATAGGGAGACCCTGTCTTAAAAAGCCCCCCCAAAAGAGAATAAATAGAGAAATTTTCTGTTCCTACAAAATGCCTAGAAATATTATGTTTAAAACAGTAACCAGTTCTGGGTCAGCTGAAGGAGGAGGGCGTAGCCTGTGTCCCCTGCAGAATGTAGAAATGCAGCTATAAAGCTTGGAAAGACCCCGAGGAGTGGCTGGACAGCACTGAGAAGGGAGATCAGGGGAACCTCAGAAAATCCTGATGGGAAACAGGAAGCGGAGCTCCCCAGGCTTTAAGAAAGAAAAGAAAAGCCAAATAAACCAAGTCTACAGAAGAAAGAAAATAATGAATAACAGGACAGGAAAAACAAAGCTTCCTTCTTTTTTTTTGAAAATAGCAATAAAACTGGCAACTATTAAGCAAGATTGACAAAGGAGGGAAGTAAAGAAAGAATGAATTGAAGGAAGGAAGGACAGAGAGAGGAGTGAAGGAAGAAAGTTGCCATTCTAGCTTAAAGAGGGACAATCCTTAGAAGTCTTATAGACGTTAGCAGAATAATAGGAAACTGTACAAACAATTCTAATCATATAATTTCAACAACTTAGATTTCATGGAATAATTTCTTCAAAACTATTAAAATACAACCAGAGAGCCAGGCTTGGTGGCGCAAACCTTTAATCCTAGCACTCGGGAGGCAGAGGCAGGAAGATCTTTGTGAGTTCAAGGCCAGCCTGGTCTACAGAGCGAGTTCCAGGACAGCTGGGGCTACAGGGAGACCCTGTCTCGAAAAGACAAAAAAAAAAAAATTCAGTCAGAATAAAATAAATTACTTGAAGAATGCTACAGATATGTTTGAAATCAATCTGCGGTTTAAAAGTCTCCTATAAAGAAATCCCCAGATTTTGTGGGTAAATTCTATCAAACATTTAATGAAGAAAGAACTTTATTTCTCTACATTTTATGTCATTTTATGAAGACAGTGTTACATCAATACTTAAACCAGGCAACTGATAGCAAAACCAGGCAAGGAGAATAACAAAATGATAGATCAGTCTCTTTCATCAATATAGACAGCTATTTTCTTTTTTTTTCAGTTTTTTTAATTGATGTTTTGTGTATTTCATACATCATTTTTCCCTTTCCCTTCCCCCCACCACGCCCCACCCCATCCCAGATCATGCATTCTGCCATAATTGTCCTGCATCTTTCTCTGTCATTTTTTTTTCCTCTGTCATTTTTCATCTTTAGAAATTCACATTTTCCTCCATTAATTTTATATTACTCTAAAATATGGATGCATAATCTCCATAAACAGTAATTACAGAGTCTGAAAATAATTGGTGGGTGTATTCTAGAGCCCATTGAGAGATTCACATTATGACAACATAGTTGCTTTCAGATAAACAGAAATATAACCATATTGTTGTTCAGCTTGCCCTTCATCTGGGAGATTTGGTGTTAGCATCCACAAATGAGGGAAACCATTCTCCATTTGTCTTTCTGGGACTGTGTCACCTCACTCAGCATAATGGCTTTGAGCTCCATCCATTTACCTGCAAAGTTCATAACTATTTTCAATAAACTACTTGAGCAATCTTCATTAATTAAATCAAATGCTGAAATATGGTAAAAAAGAATAATCTATGTGGCAAATGTGGTTTTTTTCCAAGAATGGAAGGCTTGTCCAATGAAAAAAAAAAAAAAAACAACCAATATAGTCCAGCAACGTAGCAGTATAAAAAAGAAAACCCCACATAATCATTTAAAATGAAAAAGAAAGTGCAGTTTGAAATCTGTAACATCTACTCATGGTGAAAAGTTGTAGCAAACTACCCCCATCCTGCCCATGATGAACCACTAAAACTTCTCCATGCAAGGTAGGAGCAAGAGGAGACCTTCCACCTTTGTCATCCTCATGCCCTCAGCTAATGAGTGAGTTGATGCCATGGAAACGGACTCAGAAAAGGAAAAAGGAACAGTCGATGATAAACCTCAACAACATGAGGTTTATGAAAGCTAGTCTCAAAAGTCTATATGCTGCATGGGTTATTGAACAGGCTCAAAAGAAAAACCTGAAAGGGGGACAGACTAGAGGTTTTCAGATGTTATAGGTGAGAAAAGGATGGCAATAAAGGTGTAGCATAGGGAGGATTATGGATTGCCCCTAAACTGCTGTATGTCCTGACTGGCAACAGTCGCGTGTGCTAAATTTAGTTCATAGAAAAGTACATACACAAAAAGAGGAGGAGGAGGAGGAGGGGGTCGAGGAGGGGGGGGGGGAGGGGGGGGAGGGGGCGGGGTAAGGGGAGGGGCGGGGGGGAGGGGGAGGGGGAGGAGGGGCGTGGGAGGGTCGAGAGGGGAGGGGCGGGGAGAGGGTGAGGGAGGGCGGAGGGGAGGGGGCGGGGGAGGGGAGGGCTGGAGGAGGAATGGAGAAGAGGGAGGGGGAACTTGGAGGGGGAATGGAGGGGATGAATGGAGAAGGAGGAGGGGGGAGGAGGGGGAGCAGGAGGGGGAGGGGAAGGAGGAGGGGAACGGGGAAGGAGGAGGGAAGGGGAGGGGGGAGAAAAAAAAAAGGGGAGGAGGGAGGGGGAAGGGGAGGTTAGAGGGGAGGGGGAGGGGGAAAAGGGGAGAGGCATGGAGAAGGAGGAGGGGGAATGGAGGAGGAGGAATGGAGAAAGAGGAGGGGGAGGAGGAAGATGAGGAGGAGGAGGAGGGGGAGGGGAAGGAGGAGGGAAAGGGGGATGGGGAAGGGAGGGGGAGGGGAGGGGAGGGGGAGGGGGAGGAGGAGGAGGAATGGAGAAGGAGGAGGGGGAATGGAGAAGGAGGAGGGGGAGGAGGAGGAAGAAATAGTGATAAAGCTCCTGATTAGTCCTTTAGGCCACCTCCATTATTTAAAGTGGATGATATGTCAACCATCCACTTTAAATAAGTGGATGGTTGACATACCATCCACTTAGCTCTACTTTGCAGGGGTGGGGGGAGGGGGGATTCTACCGCTTCTCGTGGTGAGTGTCCTTGGACCAGCTGAACCCTGTATCCCCTTTCAGAATCCTTTTCTGCCCTTCTCCGTGTGTCTTCCTGCCATCTGACTTTCTTGTGTTTACCTTTAAATCTGATCCCAGGAAATGCTCCTTTATCAACTACTGGCTGTGAGTCAATGAGTTACTTTGTCCCTGGGTGCATGTTTTAGGTCTTCATTCAAATATGGAATCAGAGTCTCTTTCTCCTTTAAGGGAATTCCAGGTACCCAGGAGCAAGAAAGGACTAGTTGACAGATATCCTTCTAGTCCTTCTACAATCATTTGTGTATGTGCCAACGGACTTGCCCATGGATAATATTGGCCCCAATAATGCAGGCACTAACAGAAATCAGAGTGTTAAGCTCCCTTCATGTACTTCAGGGGAGGTGGGTGGCCAGGGGTTTAACCTTTCGCAACCATGAACATAATTTATTCTTTTCAGGAGGCCCTACAAGACATACTCACCTCCAAACAAATAACAGTTGCCAAGAGGAGAACTGAGGGGGATGTTGTCTAATCCTCCAAGGAGAAATGTCCCATAGTGTCCTTCTTGAAGACATGGCCATGATTATTCGAGCCTCCTGGACTGATTTCTAATCCTATCTCTCCGTTAGTGTTTCAAAGGTGATAAGTTTGCTTAAAATAGATTCTTAGAAGTCATGCCTGAAAAAAATTGGTATCTAGGAGGCACAAAATAGACAGACCTGTTTTAATCCTGAGACCACTTCAGTGCACTGGTACTGTGAGCAGAAGTACTACAGCAGTGGAAACACATGCAGAGTGAAGCAACGTGACATGGGCCTTGGAATCAGAGCAAGAGAAATAACATATTCCTAATTCACTTTTTGCTCAAGTAAAACTTGAGCTTATATTTTTAGCTTTACTAGTCCCTGAAAATTTAACAATTCCTAGAGCTCAAAACAGCTTAGATGATTTTTGCCCACTAATGTATAATAGAAATTTCTAATAAACATATTTCAAAGTATATTAATTCACAAAAATTTGCATAAATGGACCAGAATTTTATCTCTTGGACTTTCAAGGGGGAATAAAACCTTTTACAGTAGAAGTTCCCAACCTGGGTTTCCCACTAGAATCAATAGGGATGCTTTTACAAAGCCCTGAATCCCAGCCCACACTGAAAAACTTGGCAGGGTGCAGCCAGGGCTGAAGCTAGTGCTCCACAGGTAGATGGGATCTTCAGTGGACCTAGTAGAACATCACAGGAATGCACCACATTCTTAAAGAACTTCCATTGAAATCATGGAGGTGATGTATTCTCTTGACTATCTTAAAATTGCATCCTACTGGGAGCCGCAGAGAAAATATAGTCGCCAACAGTATTTAGGTGATCTAGAGAGAGATGAGTTAATACATTTCTGGTTTGGGTGAACAAGTTCATATTTTCTGCCCAGTAGGAGATCCATCAGTTCTTTTCCAATTCATCTCTGCTCACCACTCATGAAAGAATTTTACATTCCCAGAGTCAAAGGCAGAGAAGGAACATCCCAAGAGAAGAGGAAATTATTAGGAATAAACCAGAAAGCTTTATGATTCAAATAATCACTTATAAAACAAACAGCCATTCACTCCAACAACTTGAAGAAATAGAGTGTGAAAGAAATTAGTCATCATTTAATATCAAGTTCAGAGCCCCTCTTATATCTGGAGGAAATGTGTTTCTTAAGTTAAAAGTGCATTTAAATATGCCAAGAAAGCTCAGATCTGCCTTTGCTACTTGAGTTTAATAACTGCAGCCTTAGCAGTGCACTGCTCTGACTTCCTTGCTTCCTCTCTTCCCTAGAAGCCTAAGCTGAGATTTACTGAACTCTTGTCCTTGAGGCATTACTGTCAGTGCATTCTAATCAATAGATTTTAATGGTTTGGTTGAGTTTAGGACTACTTCAATTTCATTAGAGCCGTGCTATAATTCCTTACATAAAAGAAGTAACAGAGAGTTTAAATGTTTTCAATCAAATTCTCAAAGTACTTTGATGAATAAAGTTATTGCAATAAAATTAATTTTATATACTTGCTCAAACAATTACAAAATATTTTATGTAAAGAAAGGAAAGATTTTATCAGTATGAGAAAGTACTGCGTGATGCAAGTAGAAACTAGAAAGGGAAGAATCATCAGAAGATGGTAGGATAAAAGATTGACTAGGCAGTGGATATGTGCAGTCTCAAAATGACTTACTAACAAATCATTTATTAATTCCAAAGGCATTAACGTCAAGGCAGCAATTTCTCTGTGGAAGAATATGGCAGACCAACCTAAAGCAAGGAATCGGCATGATCAGAAATGGGAGAAGCCATGACATTCAGGTTAGAGATGAGATCAGGATCACAAATCAAGAGATCACTCCAATTAAGACATCTTGGCAAAACAAACTTTACTTCTGTTCAAAAGGGCGTGCAGCCATCAAAAGCCACAGAGCAAGCACACTTTGCCAGAAATTTGACAGAGTTTTTACTGGAAGACAAGAGTACTGTGTCCTTTTCCCATTGGCTGGGGTCTAACTTCACAGTCTTTTGAGATTGGCTAGACTTAAAAGAATCTTCACAAAGGAAATAAAGGAAAGGGGGAAGAGATTGGCCACTCTGGGCCATCTAATCCCAGGAATGTAGCAGGGCTTTTGAATAAACAAAAGTTTTACAAAGTGAGGGAGATTATAAAATAGCATTTCAAAAGTTATATTCCGTGGTTATTCTATTGATGGAAAATATTTTAATTTCTTATAATTATTCCCCTCATAGACCTGTTTCATTGAGAATAACACAGCATCTCTCCCTTGCTACGTTTGAGTTCAGTTGTTTCTGAGATCTCTGAGTGGTCTTCCTCACCACCCTAGTCTTTGTGATCTCTGTGAAAGAATTCAGATGAGACACACAAAGCACGGGGTAGATAACATCTATTGCTTAGAAAGTTAGGCCACCCTAAAGGGATTCAAGAGCAATGGTCAAAAAGAGACCACTATGGAGGAAAAGACCCCTAGGGGGTGAGAATCGATTATTGTGCTAAGGGACATTTCCTGTCCAGGTAATTGACAGGTCAGTTTGGGGAAGCAAAGCTATGTTTTTGTTCTTTGCTAGAAAGCCTCCTGCTAAATAGTAATCTCCACTCAGGGCCAGAGATACAACTCTGATACCACTTTTAACACATGAATGAATGAAAGTGTGTGTGTGTGTGTGTGTGCATGTATGTATGTTGCACATGTGTGTGGGTACACACGCATGTGCTGTGTGTCTGTGTGAAGGCAATAGGTGTATGTCAAGGTCTTCTTCAATCACTTTTCATCTTATTCTTTGAGACAGTCTCTCATTGAACCTGAAGCTCACCAAGTCAGCTAGCCTGGCTGGCCAGTGAGCTTTAGGGCTCCCTCCGCCTGTCTCTGCCCCCACTGCTGGAATAATGGGCACTTGGCCTGTACCTCTGGCTTTTTATGTGGGTGCTGGGAATCTGAACTGGGACTTCGTGTTTGTTCAGCAAGCATTTTGCCAACTGAGCCGCCTCCCCAGTGTAAGGTTGTAGCCCACCTGAATCAGGGGTTCTGGAAAGTCAACTGAAGCAAGAAGTTCCAAGAAATGAGTATCCCGGACTGCGTTCCTGCAAGCCAGAGAAAAGTCGCTTCCACATCTTGCAATTGTGCCTCAGTGGAGACCAGAACATCCCGGGATGCTCCTACTGATACCAGCCACAGGCCCGTTTCTCTCCAGATGCTCCTTCTGATACCAGCCACAGACCCACCTACTCCCTATCTCCCATTTCTTCATTCCATTCTTTTGACTCCAACTCATGTAACAGAACAAATTCAGAGGAATTAAGAAAAAAAAAACTATCAAAAGAGTCATACTTGGTAAGGCTTTCCTTAATGAGCCTCAGCGAAGCCCCAAGGCCTGTACCTTCCTTCCGAATTTCTAGCTGTCCTTTCACAATTTTAAGGAGGGAAATTTTTATTCTTCCCCTTCTTTACTCTCCTTTTCACTTGCAAAATTCCTGTGATAATGAGGAAGGAGTCCATCCCCAGTGACCTTCAAGCCCGCTAATGTCTAACTAGCTGCCATCAAAATCTAAAATCAGGAAAAACTCAGAGTAACTACCCTGTACTCATCAAGTATTAACTTTGTGAAGGAATAAAAAAGTCTAAAGGAACAGGACATGAGGCAGCTGTAAGCAGAGTTTTTGTGGCTTAAGTGTGGGCTCCAGCAGCCCCCAGATGTGGGCTCTGGCATTGCTCCCCAGCATGCCATTCGAAGACAAAAGCAGAGAGAGGAATCTATTCATTGGTGCCACATTAGGAAGAGGAATAAATAAGGGTCTAGTTACCCCAAGTCAGTCTCTGAGATACCGACAGGAGCTTTACACTTAAACAGAGAAAGATTTGGGGCAGGGAACAAGGCACATGTATAATTAAACCATCTGGTTCTGGGCGTGGGCTCTTAATCCTAGCTCAGCTCTGCTTCTGCAAGGGGGTAAGAAGATCTACTGCCTGTGGGGACAGACTGGCTCTCAGATGGTTACTCTGACTCCTCACACTGAGGGACCAATGCCCTCATCTGGGGATGAGGTGGGGTGTGCTATGTCTTATGAAGTTTTGTTTTTCTGGGATTAAAACGTGACACAAGAGGAACTGTTAATTAAGTTCAATGACTTATTTTTGTGTCTTCAGATAAAGCAGACACATGAAATTGTAAGAAACATTGAATATTAGTCTTTTCTTTCAAACCTTGTAAAACTTGGAACTTGGTTTATGACGAGGAATTCTAACCTTTTAATCACACCACACACTGTAAGACTTTTGTTTAAGAAAAGGCCCTGGTGTATTCCTAAACCTGATGGCCTGGGCGGTAAAGCTCTTTTCCTTTTAGAGTCTTTTAAATTAGCTAACGGGAAAAGACTATGAGGTTAGATCCCAGCCAATGGAGAAAAGACACAGTGCTCTTGCATTAGGGATAAAAGCCCACCAAGCTCCTGGGTCCATTGTGCACCTGCTGGATCTGACTGACTACACAAGACACTCTTTTGGAAAAATAAAATCTGCCTTGACAAGTAACTTTCATTTTGTGTGTGTGTGTGTGTGTGTGTGTGTGTGTGTGTGTGTGTTATGTGTATGGTATTGATGGGGCCCTTGATCTTCAGGTTTTATTTCTAAGAAAATGAAAGCAGAGATGCCAAGCTTTTGCCCTTTTAGCTTTGTGGGGCCCATGTGAGGGGTCAATACATTTTAGCACCAGCAGTTTCCAAAGGCCTGTTTTACAATATCTGAACTTACACTGGATTTTTCCTTCCCTTCTTGCTATAAAGGACATTGGTGGCAAAATGGCTAAATTTAAATAAGTATTGTAGGTTGGAGAAGTATACTGCCAATGATAATTTCTTGATGTTGATAATTTATACTGTTATTAGGTAATACAGTGTCCCTACCTTAGGAAAAAAAATATAGGGAAGTATTTAGGGATAAATAGAAAGCATGTCTGTAACTTATTTCCATTAAAATTATACATCAATGTAATACACATGAATATGTACATATAGTATGCACAATTATATTTATAGTTTAACATGTTCAGAGTTTAACATATATACTATATGTAGATGCACAGAGTCAATGACATATATGTATACTACTGGGGTCCCATAAGATTATAGAACCTAGGGAACTTGTAACCATATTGGTTTTTCTAAGTATATATAATAATGGTCACACAGTGACAAAAATGCCCAATGGTATATTTATTACCCTGTGTTCCATCGCAGAGCAGTATACAACATGTATGTGAATGCAATATGTGCTGGATAGCTTTAGTGTCAACTTGACATACCTGGGTTGAGGGAGCCTCAATTGGGGAATTGGCTCCATTGGATTGGCCTGTGGCCACATCTGTGGAGTATTGTCTTGATGGTCGAGCAGTGTGGGAGGGCCCAGCCCACAATGAGTAGTGCCACCCTAGGCAGGTTGTTGTGTACAGTATAAGAAGGGGGGCCGGGCATGAGCCAGGGGAACAAGCCAGTGAACAGCATTCCTCCATGGCTTGTGTTTTAGCTACTGCTTCCAGGTTCCTGTCCTGAGTTCCTGCCTTGGGCTCCCTTAGTGATGAACTGTGACCCAGGAGATGTAAGCTGAATAAACCCTTTCCTCCCCAAGTTGGTGTCGGTCAGAGTGTTTTGTCACAGCAATGGAAGACAAACTAGGGCAAAATATATACCATTTCTTTCTTTCTCATCTATGTATCAACTGAGAGGATGCAAGTTTGAAAAACTGTCACTATTTGGAAAGTCTGGTGTCTTATAATATTTTTAATATTTAAATTTTTTCAAAGATTGCAATTATTTCTAAAATAGAGTTTAAGAAAGGAAGCAAAGACTTTCACATTTGAAGGCTAAAAAGATGAGAAGAGCCATCCACATCACCCTTACTATGTCCTCAGCTTGAGGGATGCAAGAAGGTCTTGTGGACTGCAAAGGATATTGAGAGCACAGTTCATCTGGGGCTCAGGGAATGCTCCTGGTTTCAATCTCATCATGAGTTAGAAATCAGAGCTCTGAGAGTTTGCCTAACTCCCTGGCATGTTGGAATTTTGAACTCAAATACTCCAGCTATTTTCACATTTATTTACATGAAAATATATGGATTTTGTTATCACATCCTGATCAAATGGTGTCAGTTAAAATATGATTTTTTTATAGAATTATCTCAGGGTCCTATTATTTGCATATATATATATATATATATATACATATATATGTATATAACAAGAGTCAATCAGCAAAAACTGTTTCAGCATTTAGCTATGGTCTATAGAAGTATACCTGTAGTAGAATGAATGAATCTTCTGTTTCTTTCTATATGTCTGTACTATATTTTTATCCAGTTCTAGACATGAGCTGTTATCCTTGGCCTGATTTATTTTTCAGATGCTCAGATAAGTTTGCATCATAGAGCTAACTACAGGGAGATATTATCATAAGGGAGCCTGTCTTTCAATTGCCTTGACTGGGAGCCTTCAGGAGCAGTTTCCACACAGAATAAGTCTGGTGATAAAATGCCCAGTGACTGCACACTTGCATGTTCCCTATATTCTTTTCAACACATCTTTTCCATCTAGTCACAGCTAACATCACCCAAGCACTGTAGGTCTGAGGTACATTTATGACTGAGAATTTTGCATTTAACAGATAGTTATTGTCCACTTATTGCCTGGTGTTGTACTGCTCTGTTGGCTTTTAAAAAAAAGAAATACATTTATAATAAAAATCACTTAAAATTTGAAAAAAACATCCTGGGGTTATTTCGTGGGCCCTTGTCAATAGACAGGAATTGTCTGCAGTATTGACTGTGGGTTTTCCAGTGCCCATCAGAGAAGTTTCTACCCAGAAAATGGAAGGCAGGAGGGGCTTTCATGGAGTGGAAATGGTGACACGAGTGCGCATCCACCCTTCATGGAGAAAGGAGCTGGCGGGAGAAGGAGAGCGTTGTGAATTAGATACTAGAGGAATGACTTCCTTCCTTCTTTCCTTCCTTCCTTCCTTCCTTCCTTCCTTCCTTCCTTCCTTCCTTCCTCCCTCCCTCCCTCCCTCCCTCCCTTCCTCCCTCCCTTCCTTCTTGCCTGCCTGCCTGCCTTTTCCTTTTTACCTTCTTTCTTTTAGGAAGAAGAAACTCGGTTAGCTGAGGATACTCTCTAAGTTAAAAATTTAGATTAGATTGGGAAAGATCCCATGGTCACCAATCAAAGAAATGACAGCCCCTGTGCCCTCAAACAAAACTTGAAACGTTTCAGTATCTCCATCAATATTCGTCACCCCCATCCCACCCTGAAGGTGTCTAAATTATTCACGGTATTTAAACAGGAGATAGTGATAAATTGGTTCTCCAAACTCCAGGCCATGAAGCTGAGTCATGTGATTGTACGGGGAGGGTTGCTTTTACTCTTCACTGGTGAAATCCCAGAAAGATAAATGAGAAATACGTTCAGAGAAATAAGAGAATTATTAGCCTTCCTGTCCCTATATCATTAAGCTTGCAGGCAAAATGTACTCTTCAGATGCCTTATGACTTAAAAACAAGAACAGAATGGCTTGGAGCTATGCTATCAGAAAATTATACTAAAACCGCGTAATATGTGGTTGTGAGCAGAAGCATGGTTTGTTTACAGTGTGTTCAGTAAGAATAGTTTTTGTTTGTCACAAATTAATCTTATATGGAAATGCATTTTTGATAAGCATAAACATACTATTTTGTCCACAAGAAGGCTTTATCAGTGGAGCTAGAATTGCTGAGTGGAACTCAAAAATTACTCATACACAGGGATATTGCATTAGTGTAGCCAGAATGCAAACCCACTCACCCAGAAAACGGAAATTACTTCGGGCACGGCCGCGGCAAGGATGAACTTTTTCTCATTTCAGTTTTCTCTTCCATTTGGCTTTAGTGCCCATATCTTTGAAAAGCTCTGTTAATTTATTTTCAAATCACCAAAATATAATAGCTTCAGGTATTTCTCCCAGAGTTGTTTGTCCCCATCTCATAAAATTTCTATATGTACGTCTTATGGGAAATGGCAAAATGCAAACTTTAGTTACAAGGGTGGTCAATGATGCTCCAAGGTGAACTGTCTGTCCCCATCGAATGAGGAGCCCAGAGACTTTCCCAATGAAAAATGGGTGAGATGCAGGAAGTGTTCCCTTTACCCACCACCCATTCTTAATAGAAGACCTGGACTCAGGACAGACAGGGTACCCTGCTCCTGGGAGAATCCCAGGCTACCGGTAAAATCTCTGGTTAATTCTCTCCCCCCAAATATCTGTATTCTGTTTTATAGATTGTCTTTAAAGAAAAAAAAATTTAAAGAAAAATCTATTTAAATCAAATTCTGAGTTTTAGTTATTATTTCTTTTGTCTATGTCTTACATTTTTAATAGCAAGTATTATAGATATATATACCCATATATATCATTTTATATCTATCTATCTATCCCACATTTGAAGTAAGTCAAAGAGGCCTTAGATCTATCTCTACTCCTTTGAGTTAATAGGATGTTAAAATTCTTCATGACAAATTTAAATATAGAAATATATGGTGAGTTTATCTCTTACACAGGTGACTTATACCCTGTCATGTTTCTTTGGTCATCAGTATTTCACGGCTATTTTCTAGCTGCGGTTATAATTCATTTTTCTATAAGAGGTGCATGCTACCCTACCCTCCGAGGGCTGACTCCCCCATTTCTCTTTGGCGAATACTTGGTTTCCACTCTTCACCCAACACCATCAATGTCACATACACCTTCTGAGCCTGCCCTACAGTTGCCTGCTTTGTTTCTATTAAATTCCCCAAAATTAAATTGTTGAGGCAATAAATATGAATTCTTAAATATTAGTCAATTGTTATATTACACTCATAAAATATTCTACATATTCAACTTTAACTAGCAACCTATGAAAGTATGTGATGGGGAACATCTGAAGTAATAAATATATATGTGTATGAGCCTATCTTATGTGGAATTTGAATATCTGTATGTATATGTTATCAGTTACAACATATATGATGAAAATAATGACATAAACATTCAATTTTTAGTTTCCAATTCTTTGTAGCAAAGGCCAGCAAGAACACCTATAACTGAACAACTTGTATTTCCCTTACCAAAGCAAAGGAACAGTGCTATGAAAAATTGGGATTGGAAAAGGAGTGGGGATAGTGAACAGCACTTTCTCATTCCTGACTTCAAGCTGTTTCCACTTAGTATGATGTTGGCTGTGGATTTGACATACATGGCCTTTATTACATTTGACATACATGGCCATTTTAGTAGACATGAATTCTGTTCGACTGTTTATATCATAGAAAGTTTATCTTTCTCCTTCAACTATGACAGATAATTTTGCGAGGTAAAGTAGTCTAGGTTGGCATCTGTAGTCTTTTAATGCTTGGAGTATATTGCTCCAGGCTCTTCTGACTTTTAAGGTTTCCATTGAGAAGTCAGCTGTTATTCTGATGAGTTTTTCTTTATGTGTGACTTGTGGTTTTTCTCCTGCAGATTTCAATACCTTCTCTTTGTTTTATATACTTAATGTTTAACTATAATATGTCATTATTTTCTGATTCTATTTGATGTCCTATATGCTTCTCATATCTGTATGGGTATGTCTTTTCTTAATTTGGAGAAGTTTTCTTCTATGATCCTGTTGAAGATATGATCTATGTGTTTGAAGGATTCTTCTTTTACCCATGATTCATAGACGTGGTCTTTCATTGTATCCTTAAATTTTGAAATTCTGGAGAGTATATGGTTGGGTAAGGCACAAATGATGCCCAGTAGGATCTAGGAGGGTTGAGAAAAGTCTACAGCAGCCTGGCCATGTAGATGCTAAAGAATAAACAAAGATAGTCCATGCAAATAAAAACAGAGGATCCTAGAAACTGTGTGATTGTTAGATGAAAATCACAGCGCCAGAGGTGGATTGCCTCCCCTGAGCAGCTGTTGGCCAGGGAGGCCTCAGAGGCCTCTCGGATGATAAGACCGTACTGCCGAAGACACCACAGGACATGCGCATGGGAAAGGGAGAAATCAAGCCAGGCCTAAGCTGGAAACTCCCCAGCAGCCAAATGGCTCTTGGTCATAGTGCCAGAAGTCACTATGCAGATCTCTGGGGGAGAATTGTCCCCTACAGTCCAGCTTAATGATGGACCCTGCATGGTGTACTATCAGGATGCCAAGTGAGATGCTGGCCATTGCAGTAGTGGTGAGACAGGTGCAGGAACAACCAACAAACTCCAATTGGATTTAAATCCTGCTCTTCAAGGAGGAGCACACACCTGGTACTGTGAACCAGGCCAACCTTTGGTGGCAGGGGAAGTTACAGACCATTGCAGATGTTCCGTTAGATGGACAGGGTGCACCTGCTAAGGCGCCCTCAAGCATTTGTGTTTATACCCCGAAGTTATGACCACAATAAATGTCTGTTTAGATGTTTTTTTGGTTCCTGCTTCTTTTCATTAGTGCTTTTATAGTAGGAGGAATACCACTGGCATGGGTCAACAGCCACATCCTGAAAACATACAATAAAACAGATAATAAAAATAAACAGATAATAAAAAGGTTCAAGGTTCAATATCTCACCAGAGTGGGAGGAAGATTGTCCTCCATCTATGTCATCCCCTCCAAGGCCCAGCGACTCTTGTGGAAGAGGATGGCAGAAAGAATGTAAGAGCCAGAGAAAGGGGTGGAGTGTTTCACAGAACTGTCCTCTGACCATGAACACATGCCATCTTCCCACACTTGGCTGCACCCACTTGCCTAGGGTCATCACAGCTAAGCTTAATGATTAATACTCTGAGCAAGAAAGGAAGGGAAGGGAGAGTCAGCAACCAACCGGTCTGCTCTAGTTACACAAAGGGGAGGGGCTAAGGGCCTATGAACTCAGGAAGCCATGGGGAGGGTCTCTCACCATGTTGTGCGGCTATGGGGAAGTGATAATCCATGCCTGCAGGGAGACTTTGCAGTGCGGCCTTCGGAGGGGAGCACCCACACTCTGGTAAGCATAGCCTCACCCACTGCTCTGTAAGTAAGCTGATAAAGTCAGTGGTCTTCCAGACTGCAGTTTGGAGAAATTGTACCTCTGTTTGTTGTAGGGATCAAGGGAGGAGGGGGTAGGACGTTGTTTGAACTTGCCAGAAAGAATTTTAGCTGTAACAGCTATGCCTGAAAATGTGGGGTCAGCAGAGAGAGCAGCCCATATTCTGTAGAACTGACCAGGCTGGGCCAGTGTGTGAGTGGAGCGACCTGGGCTAGGCCTGGGAGTGTGGGATGGTAGATAGGGAAAGCACTGATCTGGGAAACTTGCCAGGTTAGTCTGGAATTGGGCTCTTCCACCACAGCTCAGAGTGTGAGACAGCTGCTAGGGAGGGGTCAGGATCTGGGAAACTCATTTGGTTGGTCCGGTACATAGGCTGTGCAACCCCATGTAGGCCTGGGAATGTGAGATGGAAGAAAGGAAGAGAGAAGGCTACGATCTGGGCAACTCACTGGTTCTGTGACCCCAGCTCAGACTAGGAGTGTAGGATGGCAGAGAGGGAGAGGGAAGGCTAGGATTTCTTGCCACCTTATTTTTTTAATTTTAATTTATTCTTATATGTGTATGAATGTACTGTCTGGATGTAGGTCTGTGCACCCGTGTCCTGCAATGCCTCGGAGGTCAGAAGAGGGCGTCAGATTCCCCTGGAACTGGAGTTAAAGACAGTTCTCAGCCACCATGTGGGTGCTGGGGATCGAACCCGGGTCCTCTGCAAGAGCAGCCGGTGCTTTTAACTGCTAGGCCATCTTTCCGGCCCTCCCACCTTATTTTTTAAGATGGGTCTCTCACCAAACCTGGAGCACACTAATTTGGCTAGACATGCTGGCCAAGAGTCCCAGGGACCTGTCTGTCTCTGTCTCTCCAGAGCTAGGATTACAGCATGCCACAGGGATCAACTTTGACAAGTGCATTGAAGATCAGAACTGAGGTCTTTTTGCCTGTGCAGCACGCCTTCTACTCACTACACCATCTGCCCTTCTATGAAGAATTATGAAGATTACGCTAGCTTCCTTCCCTGTGTCTGTAATGATTTAAAATGAACGTTAAAATGATTTGTCCTTTGAAGATGAGGCAAAGCCCAGCTGTAAAAGAAACCATCTGGGAATCTGGTTCCTCCTAAAATAAAGGATCATTAATCACTAGTCCTGCCTTTATTGGTTTGTTTATGCTTTTCATTGATTTTTAAAGTCAATATTACTAATTTTATCTGATAAATGATCAATTTTACACAGATTTCTAATTTATGACTGTAGACTACACACACTTTTTTCTTTTAATTTCTATAATATCTTTAGGACTGCTTCCAATTTCCTTTGTATTCCATTTTTGCTTTTTTATATTTAGTCAGAGTTTGTAGATTATTGGTCTTCCAAAATAATCAACTTTGGGTTTTATTTTTCCTTTCTGGAATATTTATTTATTTATTTATTTATTTATTTATTTATTTATTTATTTATTTATGTATTTGAGACAGGAACTCCTTGTAAACTCTGCTGGCCTGAAACTCACTTGACCTCACAGAGATCTGCCTCCTGCTGCTGCCTCAGTGCTGGGACCATGTGCCACCATGCTTGGCTCATGTTCTGTTTTCTAGTGTATTTATTTATTTTGTTTTTCTTGACAAGAACTTGCTATGTAGTCCAGATTGTCCTTGAACACAAATTCTTCCTGCTTCAGCCTCCTGAGTGCAGTACCATGCTTGGCTCTCTTTTCTGTCTAAATATAACTTCTAGTGATTGAATAATTGGTCAATTTCATCTTATCTTTTCCTTTTTAAAAATTGCAGATCTGGACTTTTCTTTAACTAGAAATTTAACAGTAACGATAGCTTTTTTTCTATGAGCTATCTATACTTCAATTACTTCTCGATAATATATAATTATAGTTTTAACTTTTTCTTTGATTCAAGTATATTTCTATTACCTCTTCCCAAGTTAATTCGGAAATTCTACTTTTTAAAAATCTCTTCTACTGGCTATGTTTTCGTTCTTGCCACCAGAACGCAAGTTTTAAGTTTCTGTAGGACTATATCATGAATACCATTAAACGGCGGCTGGAGACATGACTCAGCAGTTAAGAGCACTGGCTGTTCTTGCAGAGGACCTAGATCCAAATCCCAGCCTACTTGGCAGCTAACAGTGGTCTATAACTCCAGTTCAAGGGATCAGACGCCCTCTTCTGGCCTCCAAGGGCACTGCAGGATACAAGTGCACTTACACCCATGCAGGAATAACACTCATAAACATAAAATAAAAATAAATAAATTTTTTTAAAAGAAGACTGTTGCATCCTTCTTTAAATCATATTTGGACCTTTCTCCTTGACCTATACAAAATGTCCAACCAACCACCAAGTCAGAATTTTCCTTTATCAATGTACCCAGAAACAGAGGTGAGGTAGGATTACCTACGTTATAAGCCTGCCATTTGCAAGCCCTCGTTTTCCTCCTGAGTTCTTCCTCCCTTCCTTCTTCCCTGTATGTCTATGGTTTGGAGAATTAGAAACATTCTCTAGTCTTTTCTCTTTTCTTGTTTCTTCACAAAAGAGCATGATACTTCCGGGTACAGATGGGCAATTACAGCACCTGCATGTAGACTCAGAACCCTGCGTCAGCTCTGGGGAATTGGAAGATAATATTTTGAAGAATTTATTCTCTCTCTCTCTCTCTCTCTCTCTCTCTCTCTCTCTCTCTCTCTCCCTCCCTCCTCCCCACCTTTGCCTACTTCCTTATGTGTGCATATGCTTATTCATTCTACCCTTGTTGCTCTTAGGGTACATGTCATAAAGTCCAGACATTCCTTTGTCTGACAGTGCTTATGGAGCACCTTATTATATAGAGATGTTGATTTAGATGCCGAAGATACAATCATTAGAAGTAGTGCCTGCTCTCATGCCACTCATGCTCGAGTAGGTAAATTTGAAGACAAATAATGAACAATAGTGATAAGTGTTATGCAAAAATCAAAATGTTGTGATAGATAGTGCTATAGTTATCTATTACTATATACAAAACAGCCTAAAACTTCATAGCTTAGAGTGAAGATCTCATGATTTTGTGGGTAAGGAATTGGGTGAAGTCTCGGCTGGGTGATTCTTTAGCTCTACATGGTATGATCTGGATATTAAGAGGGTAGCTGGTGTAGTGATTGTTTGGTGTCAAGGTGAGTGGCTGGAAGGCTGGGGTTTCTGCCTGACACACCCGTAGATGGCTTTTGTAGTACGATGGCGTCTGTCAGTGAGGTTTTTCACTTGAGCAACTCAGGGCTCCCAGTGAGAGCCATTGGGAAGGTGCAAATATCTTGGCTTCAGAAGTCCCAGGATGTCACTGCATCCTGTTGATCAATTAAAGCACTGGGGCAGGTCCAGAGAAGCAGTGAGTTTAGTGTGGGGATGGATGTAAACAGTAGATACTAACCAAGATTAACCACTCCATTTCCGCATTCACGCCTTATGTCTACGTCTACACATTGCACCCACCTAATCCACAGCTGAGTGGCCGCTGTGGCTTTCCTTGTGGGTGCCATGAATTTCAGATTTTTCCTTTCCCATGCTCTGTGGCAGAACTCCCTGGTCAGTAGTCTTTCTGCACTATTGTTCAATAATATTCTCTCTCTCTCTCTCTCTCTCTCTCTCTCTCTCTCTCTGTCTCTCTTCCCCCTTCCCTCCTTTCCTTCCTCCCTTCTTCTGACAGTGCTAGAGACAGAACTCACGGGCTTTCAAATACTGAGCATGCATTCCACCACTGAGCTGCATTCCACCACTGAGCTGCATCCCAGCCCCAAACTTCATACCTTTCTAACAATATAAAGTCTTAATAAAATCTCATTAGCCCTTTCACAGCTGGTCTCAGTCTCCTTTTCATTAAAATTTCCTATCACGTCCTTGTATGAAGCTTTGCCCCAGCCAGATTGTTTCCAGTGCTCAAAACTAGTACTAGTCTATCCCTGTGTCTTGACTGTCGTGCTAGGCCCCTTCCCGCCCAAATATGAGTGAGCTTAAATCTCACAGCCCTGACAACTGGCTCTGAATCAATAGCCTTCTCTAGCTCCCTCCCTCCAGTCCTCCCTTCTCCCTCCTCACATATATTTTCTTTACCACTTTTTTTGGACCTTGGGCATGATTAACATCTTTAGAGTGATGCTACCACTTTGCGCATGTCTGGAGGGATGTACTCAGTCCTGCCTATAAATCACAGCCGGAGGGCCGAGCAGTCACTTCAGCTTAAGGCTCTAGGTTTGAGTTCCTCCTGCTCCCTTGTTATATGAATTTGGACAACTCCTATAATTTCTCTGGGTTTCTGATACCTTTTCAGTAAAATGAGGATAATAGTATTTACCTCAAGTGCTATTGGGTTTTTTAATTAATTAATTTATTTTTTATCAAATCTAGACCCGTGTCCCCTCCCCATTTCCCCACCCCACCAGAGCTCATGCATTCTGCCAAACATGCTTTTCATCTCTTTCTCAGTCTTTCTCAATACTCTCCATGTGGAAGTTGATTGTTTTGAGCAGAATCAAGTGCTATTGTTGGAATCAGATAAGTTCAAGTACAATGTTTTATACACAGTGGACCTCAGTTAATTATTATTCCATTGTGTCCTGCCCACAATGCCACTCACCACGTGATTGAAGGGCTTCCAAGTAGACAAAGGACTATCTGCAACAAACATTATACCACCTTCTATCATAGCATGGGTATTTTACAATCATTACTGCATTAAGAAAAAGTTTATTCCTGGTGATCTGGATGTTCTTGTTTTCACTTGGTAACGACAGTCTAGGAAGCACTGAATGTTCCCTCTCCTGTGGAAGCACTGTGTCTTTCCCAAAGTGGAAATTTCATTACCACACAAGGCTGTGAATGCTCACATTTGCAGTTAGAACACTACAAGGTAAAAGATTCAACCAGAAAGGAGGTTATTTGAGTAGCATGATCATTTAACATCTTTAGAGTGATCAGGTAATTCCCCAGAACTTCAGCAGCACAGAGAGAGGGCACTGCAGCAGTCTAGTGTTTTGAGAGGCTTCTGAAATAATCCCCTATGATATAAACACACTGATATTTCTGTTGGTATTAAAGTCACAGGTACAGCTCAGGCTACTGTGATTGGCACTCACTTTCATAACTGAAGGAAATGCTAAATTTTAGTTCAAATGTGAAAATGAAGATATTTCTAATTCCTAATTTCTCTGTATAGACATCAAATGTATAGACAGCCTGAATTCTGTTTATGAGTCCTGAGCATGAAACTCTGCTAGGATATCCTTCTGTCTCCAGCACCCAAGTCCCCCACAAGTCAAATAAAAAGAAGAACAGCATGAGAATGAGGTGTTCCCACGGGGCTCCAGAGGAATGTGAATGTAGGTGAGGAACAGCAGGCTGCTGAGAGAGTGCAGGATCTACCCCAGTTTGACAAAATGAAAAGAACATTCAAGAATATTCCCCAAATCCTGGTGAGTGACTCTGAAGTCACAGCCGAGGAAGACTTTCCACTTCCTCTGCTGCCAGCCTATCACCCTCTGAGCAGCCAGCCTGGTGACAAACATTCTAGCCAAGGCCCCGACAGTCTGCCTTGCCCCCTTCTCACATGTGCCATCCCTAAGGAGGCTCACCCATCTTCTAGGATGATCATGACACAGTTCAAACCTTTGAATGGAGCTGTACCAAGCACAGAGTATGTGACCATAGACTTCATACCAGGCAACCTGTCACAAAATAAAAGGTACCCAGTGGAAAAGACAATCATTGACAATAGATGTTGAAAGTATCTGAAAAATAACCACAAACACCTGTTCTCAAACTTGCTTTTTATTTTTTTGATTGTCAAATAGTATTTGCAGAAATCTATGAAGTTCTGTTGGACGATGCCCGTGTTTGTTGCCGGGGCATTTTTCATCTCTGTAAGCAGGGGTGAAGATGAGGCAGAGCAGACATTCTGAGAGAGCACCCCTAACTACAGTGGAGCTGAGGAGTGGTTAATACACAGCTGGATCTCCTTTAAGTGGAAAGACCCTGAGGCAGTTCTGTGCAGGCTCCCGGCAGTTCCTAGAGGACTGGGTGGTAGTTGTCTGCTGTACTGTTCATTAGCCCATCTGGATTACTTCTGTCTTCTCCACATTCCTGCTTCCTCACCCATGTTCTTAGGATCACTTCCCAAACAAACAGCTTGTACTCAAATCTGTTGAGTTAGAAATGCCACTCTACCAAAGAATCTCTCGAGAGGCCAAAAACTGTGGAGGAAAAGCTTTAATAAAAGAACATTACATCAAGGAAAAAGTACAGAGCACAACACAGAGACAGTGACAGAGACAGATCGACGCGTCGGGCCGAGCACACTCCCATGGGACTGGAGGGCAGCGGCTTTTATTCCCAGTTAGGGGATTTCCTCTGCGGTTATGGTGACCCTTTCTTTGATTGGTGGGGTCCTGGTGGTTGCAGACCAAGCAGTCTTTCATTGGATCAGTCCACCTGTTCTGCACCCCTTTGTTTGAAACAGTGGTTGGGTTTAGCAGCGAAGCCCCTTGGAGAGTAATGGGCTCCTTAGGGGGTGAGAAGCTCTCCTACAGGGCTGGGAAAGTTCATCCTGACCTCAGGTAGCTCTGGGAACTAATAACTCAAGGTGGGAGGGAGTAACTACGGGAACCAGACCTGCTTCAACTAGAGAGTTCCTCTACTTATGGTTAACCCTTTCCTTTTGATTAACTTCTTTCTGACCTGGTCCTAACAAAATCCTCATCTCAAAGCTGCTTCTGGGATGCTGACTCAGACTGTGGAGACATTAGCCAAAGCAGCTCCTGTTATCTGTCAGTGTACCAAAGTAGAATTTAAGGCTAGAGGCTACTAGAGAACAAGAATAATATTTCTTATATATAAAAATGGTCCATCCACCAAGGAAATACATATTCATTGCAAATATAAACGTACCTAATGTCTGGGTTCAAACCATACAACACGAATATTAACAAAACGAAAAAAGGGACTGGGCCGGGCATGGTGGCACACTCCTTTAATCCTAGCAGTCTGGAGGCAGAGGCAGGCAGATCTTTGCGAGTTCAATGCCAGCCTGGACCACAGAGTGAGTTCCAGGACAGCTGGGGCTACAGGGAGACCCTGTCTCAAAAAAAAAAAAAAAAGGACTGGAAAAGTCTATAACAAAAATGTAAATGTTTGAGATATATTTCTCTATAACTAACAGGACACATATGGAATAAGCAGGTACATAGATTTGAAAGACACCATTAGCAATCAAACACATATTCTTAAATGCACATAGACCATTTAATAAAATTGATATATGTCGGACCATAAAGAACATTTCACCAAATGCCAAAGGACTAAAATCATGTTAAGTATGTTCTACAACCATGATGGAATTGAATGATAAGGAACAAACAATACTATAACAAATAATAAATAGTAAAATAAATTACCACTTGCAAATTATACAATAGTAATGATAATGCATGGATTGAGGAAGACATTAGAATCAAAATCAGAAAGCATTTTCACCTGCTAATGAAAATTCAAAGTATTAAAACTCATGAGATGTAGCTACACTGCATTTATGTAATTAATAGAAACAAATGCATAAGTTAGAAAGGAGCATGGCCGTAGAGCCAATTACCTAATTATCGTCGTCAAGAAGTTGGAAAGTGAGTGGCAAATTTAATTCAGAGTAGATCAAAGGACATTTTTTTAACAAGGGAAGAAACAAATAGGCTAGAAAATTAAGACGAAGCCATGTACGATTGGCTCACGCCTGTTACCACCAGCACTTAGCGGGCCGAGGCCATGGGTGTGAGTTTGAGGCCAGCTTGTGCTACATAGTGAGACATTATCCAAATTTAAAAAAAGGAATAAAATAAAGAAAATAAAGAAGAAAATGCAAAGATCAAACAGAAAGAAGCTAAACTTTTGTAACTTGAAGAGATTAGCAAAATTAATGGTCATATACAAACATAGATCAATTAAAAAAAGGGCAAGTCACAATATCAGTATCAGAAATGAAGAGCAGCATATCACTGCAGACACTGGAGATTTAAAAAAAAATAAAAAGAAGGCAGAGGCAGGCGGATCTTTGTGAGTTCAAGGCCAGTCTGGTCTACAGAGTGAGTTCCAGGACAGCTGGGGCTACAGGGAGACCCTGTCTCGGAAAAAAAATAAATAAATAAAATAAAATAAAATAAAATAAAATAAAATAAAATAAAAATAAAAAGAGACCCTGGCCTAGTGACTCATGGCACATGTCTGCAGTCCCAGCACTCAGTGGACAGAGGCAGGACGATGGTGAATTCGGAACCAGCCTGGGCAGCATAGTGAGACCGTGTCTTGAAAAATCATCATCATCATTAGATATGAGGAAATACTTTATGGTAATAAATTTGGCAATGTAGAGAAAAATTTTAAAACAGTAAAATTGATTTTAAAAAGAAGTAGAAAACTTGGACAGTGCTATGTAGTGAAGCAAATGAGCCTATAATTAAAAGTCTTCCCATAAAATCTTTCCTGTGTCCACATTGCTTTACCAGTGGGTTCTTCTTGGTAGTCTTCAAGATAAATGAAAAATAAAAAGAAACAGTCTCCAGCATATTCTATGATGTCAGGAAAACTTTGATATCAAAGTCTAACAAAGACAGCACATGAAGGAAAACTGCTTGCCATCATTCACGAACTACACAGAAGAATAAGAACAGTGAGTTTAGTCCAGTGGGGGTACGACATGTCATGAGTGACCCATGGACATTTATTCCAGGAATATAAATGTCTCAGAATTTATAAAATAATCAATGTAATTAAACATATTAGAATGAAGTAAAAAAATCACTTCATATAAATAGAGGTTTAAAAAGTATAACACTGTGATAAAAAAAATTCTTAGCAGGGGCTGACGAGATGGCTCAGTGGTTAAGAGCACAGGCTGCTCATAGAGGACATGGACTTGGTTTCCAGCACCCACAGGGAAGCTAACATCTACCCTTAACTCTAGTTCCAGGGGATCCAACACTCTCTTCTGTCCTCTGAGGGCACGAGGCAGGTGGTACACTTACATACATGCAAGCAAGCAACACACACACATACACACATAAAAATTCTAAGCAAATTGAGAACATAACTTTATTAATTTTGGAAAAGCTGTACACAGAAAGTTGTAGAATATAGTTAAGGGAAAACAGACAAGTTTAATTAAATGGAGGAACATACCTGCGATGGTTAACCTTGGTGTCAATCTGAATGGTTCTGGAATCAACTAAGAGACAAGCTGTGGACACACCTGCGAGGCAGTTTTTTGATGGGGTCATTTGACATGAGAAGGTCCACTCCAAATGTGGATGGAACCTTTGGGCATCCCAGACATAAGGAGATGGAAGGGAAAGGGTTTGCTTTTTTCTTCTCTGCCTTTGGGTACTGCTGGCGAGTTCATCTACACAGTCTGCCAGTCTCCCCTGCTACTTCATCCACTGCTGCTGCCTTCCTTGGCTCACACATTGTTCTGGCTTCCAATGTGGGCTGAAGATAGTCACCCAGGAATCCTCCAGGCCTTCAGTGCCACGTTGGGAAACAACCACCTCCTGCCTCCACCCTCAGCAGTGTGAAGACATCACTTGTTGCCTACCCAGACCATACTGTGTAAACCAAGGCAATAAATCCCCCTTTATGTTTACTCATTCCACTGTTCTGTTCCTCTAGAGAACACTAATGCAGGAGATGGTTAAATCAATAGAATGGTATCACTGTCATTTACGTAATAATATCATCATTTACTACCTGATACTGTTGGAATCAAGTCACTGTATTGACATGGACATATTTCTAGACTATTCGGTTCCTTTGGTCTAATTATATTTCCTCACAGCAATACTTTATTATCCTAATGACTACAACTTTACAATAAATCAGACTGTCCTGCACATGTAGTCTCTATCTTTTTCTGCTAGACAATTATCCTGGATGTTATATCCTTGTATCTCTAAAAAGTGAATTATACCTTTTTCTGATGAAAGAAAGCCTTTGCTGAATCTTACCTGGGATTGAATTGGACTGACAGGTAAACTTGGGGAAAATCTTTTCCAGATGGATATTTCAAACATGAACATGTTCTTTTCCTCTGTTTAGAACTTTAGATTTTTCTCTTCACTCTACTTCATAATTTCTGTGTGCCATGACAGAATAAATATCAAGCTTTTTTGCTGTAAGCATTTAGGTGCTGGCTGTGTTGTGTCTACTTACAAGCAGGTTACTTTTCAAGTACACAGACACATGTACACAACAGAAAAGTATCTTAAATTTAAAGCGAAAGGAAGCCCATGCACACCAGAGCCTAGGGACCAAAGGCGGTGGCAGCCAACAACTGCTGGCACAGCAAAATGGTTTTCTTATGAAAACTTTTTATTGGGTATGTGTGTATGACATGTGTGCATGGGAGGTCAGAGGGCAACTTTGTGGAGTTGATTCTCCTTTCCAACTTTATCTAGGGTCTAAGGATTGAATTCAGGTTGCTAGGCTATCGGGTAAGCTCATTTACCTATCGCGCCATCTTGCTTCCCCTTGTCCCCATTTCTTACAGTATTTTTTTTTTTAATTTGGGTGTTCCCTCTCAGCAAGAGGTGGCTCTATCTCCCAACCAAGGGTAAGATTGGATGAATTTGATAACTGTGTTTGGTTTTAGTTCCCTTGCCAGAAGACAGTTTAAGGATGAATCATATAAACCAGCAGGCTAGAAGCAACTGCACAACTCCTCTCCGTTCATTAAAAGATTAATAATAATACATAAAAACATACATCTTCTTGGAAACAATGCTGGTGTGTGTGGAGGAAGCACCCAGCTTCAGGGGCAGACATCTAACAACACTATGGAGAACATTCCCATAGGTAAGTGACACTGCAGGACAGACCTGGAGTAGAACCCGGAGCCTGATAACACCATCACTGCTGGGCTCACTCTCAGAGTCAGGCCCTGGCTTCTTCTTTTGTGAGATTACAAATTTTCTTCAGGTTCTTAAATGGGGGAATCTCAGATGTCCCAGAGTGAGCCCTTTCCAGAAGCAAGGCTCTCAGTGACAACGGAGCTCCCACGCAGGCTGGAGGCCCTATAGCTGTGCCTGCCCTTTCCTGCTTGAGGCGCCAGCTGCCCTTCCAACAGTGAAGACCTGAGAATGGTTCTCTAGCTCCCCTTGACCACGCTTCTTACCTTGTTAGTTTGAAAGGACCCCCCCCCACCTCGAAGTAGGTGTTTGAGGAGAACACCCAAGAGAGACCTGTGTTTCCCAACCTGAGTCTCAGGAGAGAGCCCCTCTGTGGGAGCAAAATCCTAGTCAAGCAGTCCTGTTCCCAGAACCCTGCTGCTGGCCAGACCCAGAGTCTGCCTAGCAGCTCTTTGAGACTCTTAGGAAATGAGGGTAAAGAAGCAGGGTGTGGGCTGAGCTTCCAGAGGCAGGTCCCAGGGAGCAGGAGCACGGGCGCTTTCCTTGGTGCTGTGGAGTCTGGAATCTTTAGCCTTCGGTCTCCATCTCTCTTGGGCAGAGGACCCCTCTTCACATAACGTATTCCTTTCATGACCCAGAGTGATATATGTGAAAAAACTGGGCATCTCAGCGTTTTAATTCGAGTTTGAATCAGGTCTCAAGCAACTGATGGGCAGTTTCAAAGCCCTGACTAAAGTCACATCCAAACATTAATGGCAGGCAGAGCTTGGAATCTACTAGTGCTTGGTGTCCCTTCCAGTCCAAGGCGAGGCTGGAAGCCCCCTGCAGGATGTCCACAGAGGCTCAGACCTACAAAGTCCACAGTGCTGCCTAAAATAGGAATGCCATACCCTCTCCCTGGGGACCAGATTTTCTCCAGTCCGACCCTATGAGAAATAGAGACAAGACTCCTCAGCGTCTCCAGAAGAGTCGCCTGAGGCAGGGGCTCTGCCAACATGTCAGCCACCCACACAGGGAAATGGAATCTTCCAGTTATAGGAAGTCTGCCTTCCATGTGGCACAAGGCCCTGGTCATTCCCACAAACACATTTATTCTCAGAAAAATAAGCATTCTGCTACTGTGCCAGTTCCTATGACCAGGAGCACAGGACTTGGGCTAAATATAATAAGAATAAGGAAAAGCAAAGCGAAACAGGTCAGAAGACAGAGTCAGTCCTGGCTCAGCGCTTGTGCTATGTCAGAAGCATCGTTTGTGCCTGCAGAAGCAAAGCAGAGGAGAGAGCAGCAGCTATTACCAGAGGACTTTCCAATTTATATATATATATTGTGTGTGTGTGTGTGTGTGTGTGTGTGTCCTGCAATTATCTGGATGTTTCAGATAAAATCTGTATTAATTTTAGTTCCAATAGTCCTCATATTTGTCCCAGTTTTCTTATACGTGAACTCCTAGACACTACTAAAAATACAAAACAAGAGAACCTGTGGGGTAGTAAGTCTGCTTCCATGGCACAGAGCACTGGGAAGGCAGGCAGGGTCAGGAAGGCTCCCTTTTCTCCAGTCTAACATGATGCACGATATAAGTCAGAATGGCCAAAAAGCAAGCAGAGAAGAAGCAAGAAATTTCCAAACTGAAGAATACATCCCACAAATAAAAGAACTGAAATTAGTTGTTTGTTTTCATCTTTGAGGGAATAAATGAGGCCAAATACCATGAAAGAGAAAGAAAAGACGAAACAAAGAAAGAAACAAAGAAAGAAACAAAGAAAATGATAGGAAAATAACAAAAGCAATAGAAGAAAAAGGTAAAGAATGTCAAGATTTGGAAGTTTAAGTTGCAACTAAGAAGGCTTTTGGGCTGCATGTTGCTGAAATCTGGTTAACAGGAACTTAAAATATAGAGACTTAAAAAAAAAAAAAACTTCTACTTAATGAGACATGCAGAACCAGGTAGACAAGATCAGAGCGGCAGCTTGCTGATTTTATCAAGTATCTAGACCCCTTTCATGGTTGTATTCTGTCAGGCTTGGGGTATTTGCAGTATTGCTCCTCAAGATCACAAGATAGCTGCCGCAGCTCTAAGCAACACATCTGCCCCAAATGGTATCCAAAGCAGGAAGGGAAAAGAATCACACTGAAGGACATGCTTCTTATTTTCTCAAAAAGAAAGCCTTTTCCCGTGAAGTCCCCGGCTGGCTTATCCCAATGTCTCATCATACAAAAGTGGGTCATCTGTTAACACAGAACTAGCCACTGGCACTGTTGAGAGTTACTATAATTCAGCCTCCTTATTGGAAATAGTCATGACAGAACTAAGCAGAGGCCTGTCAGTGAAGGCAGGAGTTGCTACCAGGCAGGAAGCTAAAATATCCATCATCGTTCAGCTCACATTATTCAAATTTGTTGACAGAAACATCACAGGAAATAAAGCAGACTGTATGTATACTTTCCAGATTGGCAAAGTAGGAAATTAAAACCCCATAGATTGCAAAGTAGAGGACAGATACAAAAAGCACAGCAAGGCGCTGTTAAAATAAACAAAAATCCACATGATACAAACTGAGATGAAATGAAAACTAAAGTATAGAGAATGATCTGAGCCCAGAGCGTGACTACACAGTGGTTTAGATGATGGTGAAACAGAGTCCTCAGATTGCAAGGGTGGAGTATTGATAAATTCCCCATGTAGCACAGTTTGGCATTTATGTGTAAGGTTTACAAATATGATTGGAACTCATTAGCCCACCTGAGGTTATTCTTGTATGGATACATTTGTACAGATAAATGACATATTACTTTTGTATTTAGTGTTTGATTCCTTTGGTTGGCTTTTTTAAAAAAGATCTTAAGAGGTTATTTTTATTACATATTATAATTGTTCTTACATCAAACAATCCTACAAAAATTAGAATTAGTATGCAATCTAATCTCTACTTTCAAGAAAGATAAAAAGGAGCTCGCCAGCAACAGGCAAGGGATGGAAGAAAGTTCTGGGCAGAAGAAACAGCATGTGCAGTCAGAAAGCGGGCAGCCTGTAAGCCCTCAAAATATTTATTGAGTTTACTTACTTGTGATTTATGTAAAATGTCTGTTACAGCTCAAGAGGTCTGCAAACATTCTCTGAGGGTGTGTAGGTGTAAGTTACGTGGAGAGTTAGGACAGAGATTCTCACAGACAGAAGAAATAACACATGTTGGCCAAGTCTAGAGATAAAACATGAGAACTTGAGATCTAGTTGGAAGGTCTAGAAAATACTTTGGAAAATATTTAGTTACTTATGCTATGGAAACTCCATTTTGGGTCATTATCATGTATTCAAAGTGTGTGGTAGAGATTTTCCGATAGCCCTGGATTCCAGGCTTGAGTCTCCACTCTTGAGCTGGAGATCAAGGTTTCAGACTCCCAGCCATGGGAGAAAATGAGTTTCTGATCAGCAGAGGGCGGAGGGGGGGGGGGTTAGAAAGAGTAAGGCTGGATTTGAGGGGCAGAAAGATGTGTCAGAAGGGAGATTGCAGCAAGCTCAGCTGGAAGGACAAAGTCAGAGGACATCAGAAAAGTCGTATTAGTTATTTTTATCAGTGGGATGACAGAATACCACAGAGAAACAACTCAAGGGAGCAATGGTTTATCTGGTTCATGGTTCAGGGGTTTAGGATCCGTTATGGCTTAAATGGCATGACAGTGGGAGAGTTCCTGTGTATGGTGCTAGACATGTGAGGGGGGTGGTTACACCACAGCCGAAGTCAGGAAGCAGAGGGCGAGACAGAAGCAGCAGTCTATCATTTATTCTGTCCCTACGACACTAGGATATCCAAAGGTTCCATAACCTCCCAAACAGCACCAGCAATGGGGGACGAGTGTCCAAGCACATGAGCCTAGGAGGACATTTCACATCCAAACCACAATGGCAAATAGTGCTCAAAAGATTCAAGTGACTGGAGACAACTCTGTTGTTTGCCACAGGAAGGTTCAGTAGCTTGACTCAACAAAACGTGGAGAGCAGTGGTCTTGTGATCAAGGGTGCAGAACCAGAGGTAATAGCGGAAATGTTGGGCTAGGAGACTTCTGGATCAATCTTCCCCTCTCAAACAATAATAACCTTAGACAAAAGTAGATAAAGCAACTCTCAGAACGGGAACCTCAGCCACCAAAGGACTATGATTCCTAGCAATGGAAAACAGATGAAGGGAGCCCTGTAGCAGCACCAGTGTGCTATGTGTGAGGAACTAGCCTGGCTCAGGGCAGAGGAGGAGAGGCCTCCAGTCAGCCACAGAAAGGAGCTGGAGATAGAGCTGGACATGGGAGCCAGGGCAGTGGGAGTCAGGGAAGGGAAGAGTGCCTGAGGGTCTGCACCGTGTCTCTGGAAACTGTTCAGTGCTGATTGGATCATACGCACAGAGAAACCACGCGACCAGTAAAAAGGAGCAGGCAAGACGATGAGAGCAAAAAGAGCCCAGTGCTTACCTGGGATGGGAGTCCACCCAAACGGGCAAAACGGTTCCCAAATTTCAGTGTGTCCCAGAAAAGTTCAAGAATTGCAGGAATGCAAAAATGTCCAATAGACAACAAGGTAAAATTCATAATGTCTGACTTCCTCTAAAAAATTATGGAGCATACAGAGAATCAGGAAAATGAATGTCATTATGTGGCAGGAAATTAGTTCAAATAACAGCGACATCATATGGATAATAGAGGTTATTAATTATGTATGTTCAATAACAGCAATATCATATGGATGATAAAGGTTATTAATTATGTATGTTCAGCTGGGCTTGGCAGCTCACACCTGTAATCCCAGGATTTGGGAGGCTGAGGAAGAATTTTTGGGAGCTCAAGGCAAGCCTGGGCTACTTAGTGAGACCCTGTCTCAAAATGCCAAAATAAAGGTCTGGAGAGATGGTTCAGCGATTAAGAGTGCCAACTGCTCTTGCAGAGGACCTGGCTGATTCCCAGCACCCACATGGCTGCTAAGAACTGTCTTTAAGCCTGGAGTGGTGGCCCACGCCTTTAATTCTAGCACTCGGGAGGTAGAGGCAGGCAGATTTCTGTGAGTTGAAGGCCAGCCTGGTCTACAGAGTGAGTTCCAGGCCAGCTGGGGCTATACGGAGACGGTATCTCAAAAAGACAACAACAACAACAACAACAACAACAAAAAGCCAAAATAAATAATAGTACTACTAATAAAAATGTATTCAAAGCCTAGAATAAAGATTGATGATTGGATATTAAATAGATCCACACTGAAATTCTAAAGATGAAAGCTACATTGTCTAAGGTGAAAAATCCTTGGATAAGTTGACAGGGATCATATATTGTAGTAGAAAAGATTAGTAATTTTAATATAGGTGCAGTGTATCAGGCTGGTATAACTTAGCCTTTTTGGGTGCTTAACGACCATACTTAATGCCCATACCAATTTGGCAGAGGGACCCAGTGGATAACTTTGTTCCTTGCCCTCAGAGGTCAACCAAGTCTTAGGGGACTATGCATGGGGGCATCTCTTGAAATGACCTGCAAATGTGGGTCACCAGTCTTCCTATGCAGTGAGGTCTTGGAGATCCACTAATGGGACTGGATACTAACGGTATCCAGTCTATAAAGAGGAAAGTCTGTTCTTGCTTCAGAAAAGGAAGCCTGGTCTAGCAAGACCTGATTTTGTCCTCGAGTGGATGGAACTGGTAAATGAAAAGCTGAAAGGAGCCAGGGGCTCCCACCCTCCTCCCCCACCAAAAAAAAAAAAAATACCCCGAGAGACCCCTGAGGACCAGATCCTCAACTGACCTCAAGAAAACAAAAACCTTGGTTAATCTGGGCTAACTGTATGGCCTTAAGCAACCAAAAGGAAAGTACAACCACAAATAGTCAGTAAGGCCTGAGAAATTGTACTCCAGATATAAAATTTAAGATCTTAGTAAAAAGACAAAAAGAAAAAAGAGAAAGCACTGTTGTTTGGCCCGTCTTCAATTCTTACCGGCAAGTGCATCTACTCTGTGACTGCCACTGCTTTTGCCACTCTTCAAAGACATGAGACACAGCTTTTTAACATTCCAATATGGACTGAAGACTCATGTCTCTCCAAGAATCCTCCAAACCTTCAATGCCAGATGGGGACTACTGAGATACCCAGCTTGTGGACTAAGCAGCTAAGGGGATTTCAGCCTCGTCACAGTATAGAGTGCCATTGTTGGACTACCCAGGCTGTATCATGGAGGCCAGTGCAAGGGTATCAAGACAGGACATGTGCTTACTGGACTTCATTTGGGGGACCATGAGAGGGAAAGACCCCAGCGTGGAACACAAGTGCAGGAGCTTGCCAAGGAGGGGCCTCTGAGCACTTCCTTAAGGAAAACATGACATCTTTAAAAAAAAAAAAAATCCTCCAATTCAGGTGATATGTATGTCTGTATATATATAGAAGCAATACAAGTTAGAGAGAACAATAACAACAAAAGAACTGGAAAAAAAAAACTCTGGAAAGACTCAGAAAAAGATGCAAGACATGTGTGGCAGAGTGCAGGAACTCAGGTGGGGTGGGGCACATGGAAAGGGAAGTGACTCTAAATTCGATTGAGAAATGATGTATGATGTATGTTTAATAACAACAAAATAAATAATTGAAAAAGAAAAGATTAGTAAACTAAAAAACATAGAAATAGAAACTACCCAAAATGGAGAAAGAGAGCGAGACAGAGAGAGAAAAAGAGAAAACAGATGGTCAGTAAACTGTGAGACCAAGCCCACCATGCATTGGTCATTCTTCTCTTAAGCCTTTTCCCATGAAAAATTATGTTTCAAGATGGATACAGACTAGAAGGCACACAAAGGGAATTCTATTTACACACAGCTCTAAGAATGCAAACAACTCTATAGTGCCAGGACTCTGGTCAACAGAGGGAGGGCGCACAGAGAGGCTGGAGGGAGAAGCTGCAGAGGCACTTGTAGGAGATGTTGGGGTGATGGGCACATGTTCATTATCTTCATTTGGTAATGGCTTCTCAGATGCACGTGTGTATCCAATATTTAAGTGTTTGTATATTCTTAGTATATTTTAACGATATCTCTAAAACTATGAGAAATAATCATATACATAAACAACTTTGGAATAATGGTGAGAACAGACAGCCAGAAGGAGATAGTGTGCTGAAAGAGTTGGTTTTGCTTGTTTGGGGGAGGGGTGGCTGTTTCTATGAGCTGAGGAGGATTACAGGAAACTACCGGAAAGGAGGAGGTAATTGACGGAATGAAGTCCTCAGAATGACTACGTGTTCAGCCAAGGCCAGGTGACCAGCTTGGACTAGAGAGAAAAGAACAGGATGTGAAGATGCGGACAGGACACACCCTCCTTGGGCTTTATTTTCCAGATGCTGAAGGGAAAGTTCTATTCTCAAGTGCCAACATTAGTGGAAAGTAAGCTAATCAAATTTTCACAGCACTCCATGCTCAGAAGTGGCGCCCCCCTTAGGAGCGCACCTCCCAGATTGAATGACTCCTGCTAAGTCCAGGTTTTAACAGATAAATCTGTGATACACGACCAAATAAGATTACTTTCCTGAAGGATGGAGTGTATCTTTCTCCATGTCAGAAGGGCTCCGAGTTAGATGCATTCTCTCCAGGTGGCACAGGAGCAACCCTGAGAGCTATGGGTTTATGTCCTTGGTATAAGTCCTATGTTTATAAAAGTGCAGTCACCTAACTGAAAGGGTTGTTGGTCTTCCAGATTCTTATTTAATTAGTCTCTCTCTCTCTCTCTCTCTCTCTCTCTCTCTCTCTCTCTCTCTCTCTGTAATTGAGTGAACTCAGCACTGTTTAAACAACACAAAGTGGCATTTTAACAAAACCACTCATCATTTTAGTTTTAAAATAGGGTATTGATTCTATTTTAGCAGCGTACATGTTATCTAGAAAGATTCAGACTTCCAAGGCATCCATTCAAACCCACGGTGTAAAATCCCAGTTTTGTGAAAAGAATATCTTTCTTAGATATTCAACAGGTTTAACGCAACACGCAAATTAATGCGTTTTTTTAAAACTTGGTTCATTTCAATGAGAACCCGTATACCCAATCAATGTTAATTTCGCAGGCTGGAATTTCACAGTGCGGGGCTTTTAACTAAGGCCACTTTGCCTGTAGTTGCCAGAAAAGAGGGTCTTCCCCACCCACCCTGGGCACTGGGTTTTTCAGTGGTGGCTTCTGGAGAGTTTTGAGTCCCCAACTTGCAAGTCACGATTGAGCCAGGCGGGCGGTTTGGGTAAGTGCTTGGGCAGACCCAGGAAAAGGTCCATCCTCAGAAGCCGCCAAGGAGCCCAGAGCCTGGGCGGCCGCTCCCACCAGCTTCGGAAGCGGGAAAAATGCGCGGCTGCCTCTCTCCTGGAGTAGGGCTGTCGCGCACCGCGTGGAGATGCCCCCAAGTGCAGGATTCGCGTGGAGATGCCCCCAAGTGCAGGATTCGTGTGGAGATGCCCCCAAGTGCACGATTCGCGTGGAAATGCCCCCAAGTGCAGGATTCGTGTGGAGATGCCCCCCAAGTGCAAGATTCGCGTGGAAATGCCCCAAGTGCAGGATTCGCGTGGAAATGCCCCCAAGTGCAGGATTCGCGTGGAGATGCCCCCAAGTGCAGGATTCGCGTGGAGATGCCCCCCAAGTGCAGGGTCCGGGTCCCTACCGGCCCGCGCTATGTGTGCTGCTAATTCCCGCGGCAGGAGAGAGAAGGTCCCGGGCGCGCCTGTGTCGCGGGACTAGACGGGGAGAAAGAAGAGTGGCTAGGATGGCGCCTCGCTCCAGCCTGCCCCTGGCCTCCCTTCTCCCCCAGAGCCGGGGAGGGAAGTTGGGGTGTGGGTGGCTCCCGCCGTGGACTCTCCAGCCGCTGCAGCTCCCGCCCCCTCCCCCGCCCGCCGCTGGGGGCGGGAAGTGGCGGGTGGGAGTCACCAGGCGTGACTGCCCGAGGCCCCTCCTGCCGCGGCGCGGGCGCTCCATAAAAGGCCGGTGACGACCCGCTCAGTGCACCCCATCCCTCGACTTCACTCCTCGAAGAGGAACCCACTGCAGAACAGTCGCCGCCCAGCCCGCCAAGGTGAGAGTCGGGACTGGTTGGGGCAGGGAAGGAGCCCTGGGGTGCTGGTGACCCTGGGGGTGCCCTGACCCTCCACCCGAACCTGGAGGCCCCCAGCCCGCTCCCCAGCCTCTGCGCGCCCCACTTCGCCCGCTTCACTCTCAGCGCTTCTTGGCACTAAATTCCACTTGCCGCTCTCCTTGTGATTGTCCATCTGACCCTCCCCAGACCCTCCTGGCCGGCAGTCTTTTTCATTTATCTTGTGGTCGCTGTGGAGGAGAGAACATAGGTCCCCGGGGTCAGCATCCATCTCAGGGGTTCGCAGGGGTGAACCCAGATGGTTTTGCGCCACAAGGTTTCTCAAGTAGTGTCCCTGGCGCCCTGTCACCTCTGGGATCCCAATGGAGACTGTCCATCCCTGGGGACAATCCCTTTTCCGTTCCCCTTTCGGGTCTCTCTTGTCACACTCTGGGGTCTGACTGCACCTGTAGCCATGCAGGTCAAAAGTCACTAGGAGGAAAGTTTTATCCTCTGAGAGTTGTTTAGGGAAGAGGGGAGGAGAGCGGTCATTTTCTAAGCCAAGGGGAGAACTTCAATTCTGTTTTGAAAGTGTCTAAACTGGAGGGGGGGGGGGGCGGGAGGTGCTCCGCCCTAGCTCTCACCCAGGGACTCCGCGCCCTTGAGAACTGGAGCAAATTCGCTTCAGAATTTGGGCATGGAATTTTGGGGCCGAGCACAGGGGCCAGGCCAGATGGTGCTCTAAGCCCGAGAAGTGGCACCTCCTCAAGGTGGGCTTCCTTCTGGGGTTGGGACAGGGACAGTTTGAGGGGCGAGGGTGGTAGAGGGAACTGGGAAGCGGGTGAGGCAGGCGTCCTCGGTATCCCCATGTCTGAGTTTTCTGTGCCCGCAGATGCTAGGTAGCAAGCGACTGGGGCTGTCCGGACTGACCATCGTTCTGTCCCTGCTGGTGTGCTTGGGGGCTCTGGCTGAGGCATACCCCTCCAAGCCGGACAACCCTGGCGAGGACGCCCCTGCGGAGGACATGGCCAGATATTACTCTGCGCTTCGACACTACATCAACCTCATCACCAGGCAGAGGTGGGTGATCTGAGCCTCACACCTGGGGGCTCCACAGATCCTGGAAGGCAGGGACCATTTTTTTTTCCTAGTTCTGTTCCAGGGTAAGGCGTTGGGCACAAACAATCCCTGCTCAAGCTGGGTGCATTATCTTTGTCACTTAGTTATTCCCCAAGTTGTGATTTTCAGATTCAGTACTGTTGTTTAGATTCTGTCTTGTGTTTTTTTTTTTTTTTTTTTTTTTGGGGGGGGGGGTGTTGTTGAGGCTAGCCAGCAACCAATCTCCTGTGTAAAGTACTTCCAAAATGAGCAGGGGCCAGGTGGAGCACCAAGAACAAACCTGACACAGATAAACAGCTACCACCAAAGAATATGAAGCACAGCCCTTTGCAGCCCTTCCAACCTGCCTAGACCAGACTGAATAGCAATAGTTAGGAAAAGACAAACAGTACCATGGGTTTCATTTCTCCTGAGGAGTTTCAGCCCAATGCTTGAAAAATCCCTAGCTGATCTTAAAAAGCCAACTTTTCCCATTATACCAAATTAGTTGTGAATGAAAGTGCTTGCTTGCTTGCCTTATTAAGAAGCAAAGCAAACAACAAAGCTTTCATATTAGTATAGTAACTCTAGGGGAAGTCTCACTTGCATGGGGGCTGAGAAGTGGTGAGCTTTAGTTTGAGTGCCCAGAAAGTCAGAGGTGCACCTTTGCTTTTGTTTTCAGCATCTAAGGTTTAAGCAAAAGACCAAGTCCAAGGTATTTTACCAATAGTATGGACTTTAGTTTCCAAAATTGGCACCTCTTAGCTCTAAATAATTTGACATCACATTTTAATTATTGAGAACCTTAAAAAGCTATAAACACAAGCCCTTAGAGAACGATAAAGACAAGCCCTTTGAAGCATTAATGTTACTTAATATGTTTCAATTACCTTTTGTGAAGTATTGAGGAGAAGTTAAACTGTTCACAAGTCAGGGAATGGGTGGAATGGATGCAAATAGGGGGTTATACTTCTGAATTAGTTTTCTAACCCTGGTTTCATCAGAATGGTATGTAACATTCTGAAAAGCCTTATAAAAATATCCCCATTTAGGTAGAATCAACTAAGTAACACCAGTTCATAATTTCTTGAAATCTGAACATATTAACTTACAAAAAGCAGTAATGTTTCTTATTCTAATTGATGTCCAGAAAGTTAATGACTTCCCACAGCTTGGGGGAGAGGGGGAATTTACACAATTAAAATGATACTACAATGTGTGTTGTTGTTTTTTAAAACTCTGTTGTTTAGATGATATAACGTAACATATAGTAGAACTCATATTCGCAAAGACTGTTGCTATAAAGCTTTGCCACTGTATAAAGTTTCCACATTCCATGTCTTCCTAGGTCTCTCATTTAGTCTTCTCCTCAAAGCATTGATGTGAGTGTAACCATCTCCACTTTGCAGAACATAAAACTAAAGACATGTCAAGAAAGCATTCTGGGGATATGGAATTGGAGCCTGCTGTTAAGTTTCCTTGGGTGTGGTCACTGCCATCAACATTCAATGTGATCTCTACCATCTTTGAGGAAAAAATAGAGAAGGGGGCTTGCACATCATAGAAAGAAATCCAGGGCTGGATGGGAACCACCTGGTCCCTCAGGCAGTTTCCTGTCTCATCTTGGAAGTAAACTCTTAGGCTCTACTAGGAGTTTCATTGTGCACTCATTGACCTCCCACCAGAGATGCCCACTCATATGTACAAGTGTATACCTTTGAAAACTCCAGTGTCGTTTGTGACTGTTTATCTGAAATTTTTCTCTTCCATCCTCTATGCAGTGCTATTTGTAGGTGTTTACCTCTTGCTGTACATGCTGCTTGCTGGTCTAGGCTTCTGAAGGGGACTATATTTCTTCCAGGCTATGAGTCTATCACATCTTGCTTATATAGTTGCTTAAAACAGTGGTTCTCAGCTGGGGGGGGGGGATTATACTCCACAGGACATTGCGCAAATTTTGTTGTCACAGCTAGAGGTGAGTGCTTCTGGTGTGGAGTGGACAGAGATATTGCTAAACATCCCCAACACCCAGTACAGCCCCCTGCAACAAAGAAATCAGCTCCCTCCATGTGTCAGTACTGCCAAGGTTGAGAAGCATGGCCCTAGGTGAGTGTGTTTCTCCACACTGGCTGAACACCAGACTCACCCAGAGAGGTTTTTGTTTTCCTTTTTTGAGACAGGGTCTCCCTATAGCCCCAGCTGGCCTGGAACTATGTAGACCAGGCTGGCCTTGAACTTGCAGAGATTCACCTGCCTCAGTCTCCCTGAGTGCTGGGATTAAAGGCATGCATCACCACACCCGGCCCGAGAACTGTTAAAATATAGCGACTTTAGCCTTCATCTCTCAACAATTAAATTGGACTTCTGGGATAGGCCCTGGGCTTTCCAATGTTAATCAGACGCCCCAGGTGATTCTAATGGGCAGCCAGGTTTGATAATCTTTGCCTTAGGGACTCAGTCTCTGAAAGCTCTGACATTATAGAGAAGGATAATCCAGAGTTAGAGAAGGAAGAGCAGCGATCCTTGGGGACCCCTGTGGCAGTCTATGACTATGCAAATTCTACTACTACCCTGGTGGATTCTTGACTGGGAAATTGGATAAAATAGTTTGACAGTTCTTTCATTTACTGAAACATGATGAAGGTAAATGAATTAAGGCTGCCCAAGAGTTTAACGATTAGCAAAATCAACTGAAGGATGACAGAATACCTAAGAACAAGCCCCAGCCTGAAGTCTAATAGGACAATATTACAAATGAGGTGAGGGGGTGTTGAGGTGAGAAAGAGGAAGAGGAGTTGTTTTGTTTTTGCTTCCCCTGAGTATCCATAAAGGAACAATAAGAAGTCTTTCCAAAACATTTGGTTTAGTTGCACTTGGTAAGTACTTAGAACAACCTTCTATGTGCTTTGTTCAACTGTGGGACCTATTTATTAATCCATGCACACCAGGATAAATTTTCATTTGGAAATCAACTAGCTGCTGGTTTCCCATTTTTGAGAAAGAGAAAGTAATGGAATTTGCTGTAGACTTGCCAAACCCTTTAGCAGCGTCCTAGAGTCTCGAGTACCCACAGGTGAATGTAACCTCGAGTTCACATTCTGTGCTTACCATATCCCACTACAGGGGAGGGAAAAACACAGAAAGATTTCTGTAGACAAGTTGGATTTCTTCATGCTTCAAAGGCAGACTTTTAGCTTTCGGTACCTTTAACAGACAAGGAAAGTGGGAGCTGGGAGGGAGGAGCTGGAAGGACTTAAGGCAACAGCCAATTGCTTTTGTGTATCACAGGGCTGTTCGCTTCACATAGGCTCTTCACAAAAACTGATTTAAGAAGCCCTATGATTTTAGTTTTTAAAAAGGAACAAACAGATTCAAAGACATAGTTGGCTCTTGACTTGAGCATCAATTATCCAGGTTTCTTTCTCCTTGTTAATATTTAAGCTGCTGTGGATCATCAAAACTATAACAAAACAACTAATTCTGGAAACATTTTAAATCATGTTTCAGTGTTCTTAAATTTCCTATCACCTACTTGTAAAAATACATCTATCTACTTATTACTAGTGTAGCACAAAAAGGCAAAAATTTGTCTTGGAATTTTGAAAAGTTTAAATAATCTTCTGTTACTTATGAAATACTCAAGCACAATGTAATATATATACTTTTGAATTTTCATTTTTATCATGTGTATTTATGTGTGTATGATGCATGAGTGTCAGTGTCTGCATGTGGAGGTCAGAGAATGACTTTCTAGTTTGTTCTCTTCTTCTTCATTGGATTCTAGGGATTGAACTCAGGTCATCAGGCTTGCAGAACCAGCACTTTAACCTTCTGAGCCATTTTGCCAGCCCATAAACATGTAACTTAAATCATATTTATGAATATTTTTATGATATGTGCTTCACACTTGTAGAATAATTATTAGGAAATGAACAACTGAACATAAAGAATAGGGTCAGTGAGAGGCTATCTTTTCTCTGCAGGCTTTTTATGGCTTTCCCAAGCTTACTTTATAAGACTTTACTTTCTTCTTTGTTACAGATATGGCAAGCGATCTAGCCCTGAGACACTGATTTCAGACCTCTTAATGAGAGAAAGCACAGAAAATGTCCCCAGAACTCGGTACGATAAGGTTTGGGTTGGGGACATTGCTACAGAGCTCAATAAGCCAGGGGAGGGGAACCAGGGAAAGCTGGTGAGAGTGTGGTGGGGACACTGGAAGGGAAGCCTTCACAAAAGGGGGTGTGGCAGAGATGAGGGGATATTTTCTAATGCATATTGCTTGGTGTTCCTTTGAAAACCCTAAATATGACTTTTAGCTCAGAATTATTGGTATAGAATGTCTTAACTTGTTAGAATTGGGGGAGCACAGCAGGAGCCCCCAACCCTAAATTGAAATGACCAGTCATTCATTTGAGGCTGAACAATCTTTAGTTTGCATACACCAGGTGTCCATTTTTTTTTTCTGTTTTAGCAAAGCTGGAAATAAATCAGGTGTTCCCTGCTATATTTTAAAATGTTTTAGTCCAATTAGGGATATGTTGTATTCAATGAATCACTGTTTTGTGACATATTATCCTTAGGTATGTACCTGTAGCCTATGGACTTTGTGTATGGATGGATCTTGGGACAGGCACCCACCCAAATGTAAGGGTTCACCATTGGGCTATGCTGGTTGCTCCTGGACAAGGAAGGGATGCTGCCAAATCTGTCTTCCTTTTGCCCACCAGCCCTGATATGCCGATCTTGCTTCCTGCCCACACACCCCAGTGAGATCTCAGTGCATCAGTCCTATCACATCCCCACCAGCTAGCTCCCTGAAACCGGTCAAAAACCAAGTTCCCCAGAAGAGGTCACTAGCACACTTGCTCTGTGAGTATAACTGGAGTGTTGTGCTGCAGGAAGGTTCTCTCTGGACAATCCATGGTTGATTCAGGGCCACTGACCCTTCCTCAACCCTTACTTAGTTTCCTTGTGAAATGACCAGCCAGAAAATGACCAGCCAGAGTAGAGGGTGTTAAGTATGGAACCGGCAGATTTCTCTGCGGTAAACAATCAGTTGAACTGGAATAAAATTCCAGCGCCCCCATCCATGGAAGCATCAAGTTGTACCTAACACTTAACCAGCAACCGCAAGAAATGGATGAGAAATTCATAAGCATTGTTTTTAATACTGAACAATAAGTGCCTTTTTATGTCTCATTGATATTCATGTGACGTTTGCCACATTAAAAGTTTAGGATAGGCTATGTATATTTAGGGTTTGGAAAATAATGATCCAACCTACTTAGAACTCTGCTGCTGGCTTTGTTTTGTAGCCTGAAATAACACAGTTAGTGCATAAAATAAAATTAATTGCACCCTGATTGACAAACTCAACCATGTGCAATTAGAAGGAGACAAAAGTTGATAGCCTTGAAGTTGCCTGTGAGTGCTATTTTATTAAAAAGGGCTCTTTATAGTCTAATAAATAGCATCTCACTACATAAAAAGGCTTGCTGGAAAACAACGGAAGCATATTCAGAGTCGAATAATACTAACTTTCTTGTTAGAGTTTCATGTGATTCCTGTAGTTTTGATCTTCGGAAATACTGTGGAGTTCCTCAGCTCCTTTGATATGCACAGAGCCTTTTAAATACTCCCCTGGAGACTCCAGTTCCCAAGAGCAAGAGCTGCTGAGCTGGGTCTCTGCACGTTACACTGTCATCCCGCATCCTGGTACTCCGCATGGCGCTCTTAAGTGCCAACTGGAGGCTTCACCGCTGTTTCTGATCCTTTTACAGGACCCCGGGAAGTTGGGCAGCTTCTCTTACATGATTTGTTTCTTGTGTTTTACAGGCTTGAAGACCCTTCCATGTGGTGATCGGAAATGAAAGAAACTTGCTCTCTGGGATTTTCCTATTTTCCACCCATATCTCATCTCATCCTGCGAAACTAGTCTGCCTGTCCTGCCAATGCATGCAGCCACCAGGCTGACCTTTGCACCATTTCCCTTTGTTGTCATTGTATGTATGTGTGTTTAAATAAAGTATAATGCATTCAAAAGTCTATTCTCTTCAATGAACAATCCATTATCACAATAGAGAAAATTAGGTCATTCATTAAATTATAATTGCCCTCAAGTAATAAACTCAGGGTTTGTTTCACCAATATGAAAGCAATGTCCATGAATGAAAAAGATGTGAATAGTTGTGATGACCAAGACTGTGTGTGTGTGTATGTATGTGTGTGTAAAACATAAGTATTTGGAGATATTGATCAAGGCAATCCTAATCTGGAAAATTTTACTGACCTCTCCCTCATCCATATAGAATTATTAATAAGATTAATTATTAATATGCTGTCCATTGGAGGAATTGCCATCTTGGAACAGCCACAGATGGCTTTCGAACACCTGATGTGATTAATGTAAATAAGGGGCTGACTTTTATGTCATTTTAATTCATTTTAGTAGCTACACGTTGCTGGTGGCTATCACATGACATCAAACAACTAAAGTCTATGCATGGATTTAGGTTCCTCTTTGACTCGGAGCCAGAACCATACTAGGCAGGATGATCACTGTCTCGTACAACATGGGGCATGTTAATTAACTTAGCTAAAAAGTTTTTCAACTCCCTTCTCCAAGCGTTGATTTGCATGAGTTTAGTTTTCACATGATATTCAATCCTTCCATATCTCTAAATCTAAGAGAATGAGTCTCATCCCACACTGGCGCTTACACTACCTCAAAGACTGTGCAAAAATATCTTATGTGATATCTTAAAATTACTTGAAAATTTTGAACATTGTGTGATATCTTAAAATTGCCTTAAAAATTCCCAAGAAAAATGTTTAATGTTAGAGACAAATTCTGGAAAAAAAAATGGCTCTTTAGGTGAATTTGTCATTTTGCCAGTATCACAGAAAGTACTTAGAAAAACTAAAAGGATTATGGTGTCACTAGGCAGCACAGATATTCTTATAGGGACATTGTTACCTCTGTAGTCCATCCCTGATGAAACGTGGGGGACAGGACTTTCCATTCTAACTTTGGGGATATAGTATAAACAGTATTTTCTGTACATAAATGATTTTTACCACTTTCATAGCCAGTCAAGTCAATGATGCTACACCTACAAAATATAAATCCCCTTGATAAAAGTTGTTCTATGATTTCCAAAAATTCTCCTTGATTTTTATTTATTGGTCCCTTCAAATACTGATATATAAGGAAGATACTTTACAAAATATTTAAAGGTTAAACAAGTCACAATTGACCATTATATAACACCAGTCTTCTCTATTAAACTGTTATATTTGGAGATTTTGTTTACTAAAGTTAATATTATGCAAAGAAAGTTGACTCTGAGCCATCTGGCAGCACAGATATGCTGAGCATTCATCTCTATATATAGAACCCTTGGGTAGATGGAGTAGAGAAAATAGGAGTAATATGTATGAGCCATTGAAAGATAATCCAGGAATTTAATTTTAAATGGAAATTTCAACCTCTTGCCCCACAAAACCCGAGTGCTTGGAAAGCTTAACAGTGAGCAGCCTGCACTTCTCTCAGAGCTAACCTTTGACCTCACAGCCACTTCACTTCGTCCTACCAGAAAGAGGACTGAGCCTTTACACTCTGGGGTCCAGACCCAGTGACTTCCAAACTCTCTGACTAAATTCCCTGGGTTTCTGAGTTCTCCACTCCTGAAATGGAGATAACAAGTCCTGCTTAACTCTCCATATAGTCTATACTGGATCAGTTGTCAAGGTAAGTTAGAACTAAGCAATAGAAGGGAGGGGTTTTTTGATGAGTTGGATTTTCAATCCCTAAAAAAAATAAGAATTGATTTTTTAAATTTTTTTGGTCTTTTTGAGATAGGGTCTCCCTGTAGCCCCAGCTGTCCTGGAACTCACTATGTAGACCAAGCTGGCCTCGAAATCACAGAGATCCTCCTGCCTCTGCCTCCCAAGTGCTGGGATTAAAGGCATGCACCACCACACCCGGCCCACATCAAAACTTAAACTGTGTTCTAGAAGATTCCTATAATAGTATTCCCAAATATTCTCTGAAGGTGCTGTATCATCTACCTGACACTGAAAAAAATTATCTTGCAATAGAGTTGCAGTGATAACAGGGATGCCTGTAGGCAACAAAATTATTACTAAGTAAATCTATCACCATTTACTAAGGTCTCCTCTGATCCTAACTCTTGGCTTTGTGTTCTTTGAGGGATGCATTGCATATAAATCTTTTGTGCTTGACAATGGTGCTTTTATTTTGATCCTTACACTGCTCATGATACAGTCAAGTGATAATCATCACCTCATTTTTTAGAAATAAGGAAACTGCTCTATCTCACCTCATTCAAGTTAGTGGAATGAGATGGTGAGTCTTCTCCTTGCAAACTTTGCCCTACCTGATGGTCTCTTCTAGAATTAATAAATTGACACCAGGTCTCATGTGATCCACAGAAGAATATCACTTGGATACATTTAAATTATAGGGTAATGAAGGACAGAACTAATTGGATAAGAGGTAAAATGGGCAGGTCTAGTTAGTTGTAAAAGGCTTAAGAGAGAATGAGGATGCTTTAAAAAATTTTTTTTCATTTTATATGTATGAGTGTACTGTCTGCATGTAAGTAGGTGCACCTGTGTTGTACAATGCTGCAGAGGTCAGAGGAGGGCATCAGATTCCCCTGGAACTGGTGTTAAGACAGTCCTGAGCTGCTATGTGGGTGCTGGGAATCGAACTCAGGTCCTCTGCAAGAGCCGTCAGTGCTCTTAACCGCTGAGCCAACTCTCCAGCCCCAGAGGATGCTTTTAAACAGTTCCTTTTTAGACACTGATGAAAGAAGAGAAGGGAATGCCATCTTTCCATAGTGCCCCTGACTGCCAGTGCAAAGAATCAGAATAGAAGGTGTCCTCCTGGGAGAAGGAGACAGGAAAGGAAACAGAGCAGGGGCCAGAAGCCTCTGTGGCTCAAGGTTGACACTTGGACATCTTTTAGATTTTCAAATTCAATGTGCTCAAAACTGGAATTACCTATTTCAGGGGCCGAGACAGCTCCTTCTTCACTAGTAGGAAGCAAGTGCCTGGGTCTATTGGGGCAGAAAAGAACACCCACCTTAGGCTGGGGTTAACATAGGAGGCAGGACAGACTTCTGAGGGCAGCTGAGGTTTGAAAACCAATGGCAGAGAGGGAGGCGGCTGGAGATGCCTGACGTTTGGTTCTGATGAGCCATTTGTGATGGGATACAGTGAGCAAGGGATTGTTTACACCTGAGAAGAACTACTGAGCAGCACGTGCCAGAAATGGAAGTCCAGGTGAAGCATAGAAGGATAGCCTCACTGAGCAACCAAGAGTGTCACCAATGGCACTGTCAGCAGCAGCAGCAGCTGCAGCAAGTTCCTGTGGTGGATTTACAGGCAGAACTGAGACAGGCCATCTTAGCTGAGACACCAGAGGTGGTTAAAGCAGTATTGGAATGCCAAGCACATGATGTAATAAAGATATTATCTATAATGTTAAAAAAAAAAAAGAAAAACAGCAAAGGTTGAACAGGATAGTGTCTTAGTTTCTTTTACCAATGCTGTGATAAACTGACAAAAGCAACTTAAGGGAAAAGGGGGTTATTTTAGCTCACAAGTCAAAGTACAGTCCACTATGGCAGGGAAGTCGAGGAGCAGTTGGTCAAATCGCATCCACAGTCAGGAAGCAAAGGATGGAAGCTTGCTCCTGCTCAGCTCCCTTTCTCCATTTATACAGAGAAGTCAAGATCTCAGCCAGGGAATGGTTTCACCCACAGTGGGTGAGTCTTCCTCACTCCATTATCACAATCAAGATAATCCTACACACACACACACACACACACACACACACACACACAACTGAAGGCTATATAACAAGAAACAGTGTCAGAGGAGAGAAACTTCCCTTCAAGTTGTTGATCAGGGTAGTCCAAGAAACTTCCAAGATAACATAGGCTATTGCCACAGCCCTTGACTGCATCCCAGAACTTGAAGGTAAGACCCTATTGCTGAAGACAGGAGATACTTCAGAATTTGGAGCAGTCAAGCTGGACTGATCTGGAAGCCTCCTCCCTGAATACTAACTTTCATAATATCAGCAAGCTGGAGAGGGAGAAAAATCAATTAATGGTCCAATCCAGCTCTAAAGCCTAATAATTATAACCACGATCAGCATAGCAAACTATTGGTGGAATAGTGACACTTTTATCTTAGGGGCAATCAACAGTTATCTAATTGAACTTAAAGTCTGCTCAATAGTAGGAAATTCATGGGTGTCATAGACAAATACACATGGCCAGAGAAGATAGATCCTAGAGAAGAAAACAACATCTATCACAACCCTAGACAAATGTAATTTCTTACTGTATGCTAAATATGGATCCTTATATTTAAAGAGGGGCTGAGGGCAACCCCTCAGGTCTGGCTACCCCCCCCCAACCCCTAATCATTGTCCTGTGAGAATCAGACAATACCCTATAAGTCAGGAGGCAAAGCAAAGAATTTCCAAGCACATAACAGCCTAAGGGAAGCAGAGATTTCCTGCCATTCCCCTTGGAACCCAAGACTACCAAACTTTGCAGGATCTCAGGGTGGTCAACAAGCAGGTTGAGACCATCCACCCTATGGTCCCAACCCCTTATACTCTCCTACCTCCAGAGAAACAGGTCTGTACAGTCCTGGACTTGAAGGATGCCTTCATTCTATCACTGGTACCTGTTACGTAGCCCCTTTTTGAGTTTAATGGGGCTGATCCGGAAGGAGGGCATACAGAACAACTGACTTGGGCTATACTACCCCAGAGGTTTAATTATTCTCCAACCTGCTTTGTTGAGGCCTTGAGTGTGGACCTCCTGGAGTTTGGATAGAATCATGCAGAGAGTACCTTATTTCAGTATGTGGATGATCTTGTCACTTCAGAAACAGAAGAGGAATGCAGAAAGGCCACTGAAGGACACTTGGAGTATTGAGGGTCAGCCAGGAAAGTTCAGCTCTTTGTGCCCTGTGTCACCTCTCTGGGGTATAATCTGGAAGGATGAAAATACACTCTGTCTCAGGGTTGCATCTCTGCTACCCTGCAGATCTCAACCACAGAAGACAAAAGGAAAGTAAAGGAATTCTTGGGGGCAGTTGTTTACTGCCATTTGTGGATTTGGGATTTTGCAGAAATTTCCAAACCCCTATATACCAGCCTCCGAGGAACCCAGCACCTAGAATGGACTGAGACTGAACAAGAAGCCTTTGAGGCCTTAAAGAAGGCCCTTACATCTGCATCAGCCCTGGCTCTCCCAGATGTCACTAAACCTTTCCACCTGTTTGTGACAAGGCTTGAGGCCAGGGAAGTTCTGACCCAAACCCTGGGACCACGTTTATGGGCCGTGGCCTACCTATCCAAAAGACTAGATCCTGAGGTAGCTGGGTGGCGAGCCTGTATACAGGCTATAGACACCACTGCTTTCCTAGTAAAAGAGGCTGATATGTTGACTCTAGGGCAAGAACTACTCTTAACCACTCCTCATTCAGTTGAGATCCTTCTGAGGGGACACCAAAGAGATGGATGGATGTCAAATGCCTGAGTGACCCATTACCAGGAGTTCCTCCTAGATCAACCTCAAATAAGCTTTTGCAGAACTTTGGCCCTCAACCCAGCAAGCCTATTGCCAGATGACAACCCAAAGCAGCCCCTGCATGACTGTACCAAGGTGACTGACCAGATCCTAGCCATCGTACTGGACTTGACTGATGTCTGCCTGCCAGAGGTAGATGAGATACTGTACTTTTCTGTTGCTGTGATAAACCACCATGAGCAAGGGGACTTATAAAAGGAAGAGTTTATTTGAGCTTACGATTGACAGTTCCAGGGAATTAGAGTCCATTGTGGTGGGAAGCATGGTGGCTGGGGCTGGAGCAGCAAGCCGAGGGTCACATCTCCCAATGAGCACAGGAAGCAGAGAGAGAGAGACTGGAGACGGCAAGGCTTGTTAAACTCACTAAGCCTGCCCCCAATGACGTACTTCCTCCAGCATGGCCACATCTTCTAAGACCTCCAAGAACAGTGCTACCAACTGGAGACAAAATGTCTGAATACTTAAAGCCTATGGGGGACACTCATTCAAACCACCACAGATACTGTACTCAGATGGAAGCAGCTTTGTCCAGAATGGCCTTATGTATACTGGGACTGCAACTGTCACAAAGGACAGGACTATCTGGGCTCAGTTCCTCAGCTGAGGAACTTCTCCACAGAAGACTGAACTCACAGCCCTAACGCAGGCACTCTGATGGAGAAAAGACAAAGCTATCACTGTGTATACAGATAACCAATATGCTTTCACCACCACTCATGTGCATGGAGCGTTGTACTGAGAAAGGGGACTTTAATGTCAGCTGGAAAAGAAATAAAGAACAAAGAGGAGATCTTGGCCCCATTAGAAGTCATTTGGCTGGCCAAGAAAGTGGCCATGATGCACAGCAAGGGCCATCAAAGGGGAGACACCCTTGAGGCATGAGGACATGGGGCAGCAGATCTGGCTGCATGGGAGGTGGCCCTAGAATGAGTGGAGCCCCTCCACGTTCTGGCCATGACACCAGAACCAAGCCTGTCCTGCAAACCTATCTACACGCCAAAGGGCAAATGGGCACAGCAGAAAAGTGCTCGGTGGGAAAGAGAGGATGGTGGGTTTTTTGCCAAGTGGGACACCCATCCTCCTGGTGGCCCTAGGAAGATGATTAGTGACCCAACTCCATACGACAACACATCAAGGGCCTACATAGATTGTTGAACTTCTCAGGCCCAGGTATTACATTCCCAGGTTGGACCATGTCACCAAAGACACTGTATCTAGGAGCCCCATGTGCCCAGGTAGACTTGAAAGGAGGAAGGAAAGCCCTGGAGGCGATGCACACCTGCAGCCTCACATCTGGGGAACACTGGGAATTGGGGTTTACTGAGATTAAACCAACTGTCTGAGCAGAAGTATCTCTTAGTATTTGTGGATATATTCTCGGGATAGATTGAAGCCTTTCCTACCTGAACTATGACAGCCTCCATAGTGACCAAGAAACTGCTGCAGGAACTAGTTCCCAGGTTCACTTTACCTCTCACCCTAGAGTCTGACAATGGCCTTCCCTTCTTTGGGAGGCCAAATCTTCCCAAAGTCTGACAGAGGCTTTAAATACTAATTGGAAATTACACTGTGCCTATAGGCCGCACTGCTCAGAACAGGTAGAAAGAATGAATAGGAACTTAAAGGAGACCATGACCAAATTGGTTATGCAAATTGGTTATGCAAAAGTGGAGCCAACCCTTTGCCTTCCTTAGGGCTGGATGCACCCCTTACCAGGAAGGATTTACTCCTTATGAGATCATGTTTGGAGACTGCTACTATCTCATCCAAGTTAAAGAATATACACAAAATAGAAATAGCTAACCACTCCATTCTCAGGTCCTTACAGGCTCTTCCACTGACTCCAAGGCATCCACCAAGGAGTCCAAGGAGATGGCCCCAGTCTACCTCAGCACCAGTCCACAAATTCCAGCCCAGTGACTTGGTATGGGTCAGAAGAATCCTAGCTCAGACCCTGGCACCTTCCAGAAGGGCTCATGTCCTGTGATCCCTATTACACGTACAGCAATAAAAGTGGCTAGGATCTCCTCCTGAATCCATCACACCCAATTAAAGGAAGCTATAGAAGAAGATGGAAAATGGACTGTCGGCCTCTGACCCTTTAAAGATAAGACCCTTTAAAGACTAACACAAATTCCCTGATTGTTAGAGCTATGCTTTGGTTTCTTTTTCTCCCCAAGAGAATTGTTCATATTCCCCATCACCCCCAGATCTAAAAATGGCAACTCAAGAAGACAGGGGATGGGAAAATCCTTGTGCCCATGACCACTTATGGCCAACCCACCTTCCAAGCAGACCTATGCACCCTTATGACTTTAGCTTTATGATACTTCAATGGCAGATAAGGGTATAAGCAAGTGGGTTGTGGTGGCCTAGAATTTGAAAAAGGAATTCAAACCCTCCTATCAGGGGAATGGCCAATACCACTGTGTGGACTGGAGATGTGAGACCGAATCCTCATGTGGCTACACAGACTCCTATATCCAAACAGACAGGAAAACCCCAGATTTGTCTGCAGCTGATCGCAGTCCTCTGACCATCAAGACCATACCCTGGAATACTGTAGGTCACCACTACTGGGTATCAGGGAGAACCTGGGGAATGAGGATTTATGGCACAGGAAAGGATCCTGGGGATGAACTCACCATACAGCAAGGGCATCGAGCAATGCCTGGAGGGAAGAGTACCCCCCTGCATGTTCTTGCATAGTCAATTTGGGGTGGAATCCTTTGTTCTTTGTCCCCTCCCCCCCCAAAAAAAAGAAAGGGCATCATCCACTCTGGCATCCTCAACCCACTGGTCCAAACTGGAACTTTTATCTACTGGAATCCTGAACATCTGCAGTCCACACCATCTCTCACACCCTTGGTGGCACCCATTACACAGGAGGAGTAATCCCAGTTACCCTGACCAGACCCCTCCAGGCTAAAGCAAAGGTCCGTCTGTTTCTAAACAATACAGAATCAGACTTAGGTTCGGACTGCTGGCTGTGCTTAGATCCCAAACACCTTTATTACATAGGATTTGGGTTAAATCAGACCCTGACTCCTTCTAAGGATCAAACAGATTGTGAGTAGAACCACTTCCAAGTTGCCCTAGGGGATCTACAAGGTCAAGGGACCTGCATCATGTCATCTATGACCTTGAGGGATCTCCTTCTATGGGGGCTTGCAGCAGTGGTCAGCACACAACCCTTAGCAAGAGCAGAGACTTTTCTTCTCTTCTTCCAAAACTACCTGGCCGGTATGCACAAACAGATTTTGTGTCCTCTGACCAGTTTGGAGGTTGGTGGGGAGAGGTCGTCTGTATACTGGTCCACATCGTCCCTCAGTGTATATTTATAGTGGGGAGGAAGGATGATCTCACTTCTATTTAAATTTGGGACTGGTCCAAACCTGGAGAGCAGCTTAAATTCTGTTTCCTGTCTTGGTAGGGCTAGGAATTGCAGGGTCAGTGACCATCAGGACCTCAGCCCTAATAGTAGGAGACAAAAACTTCAGAGAACTTAGTGCCCAAGTAGACGTGGATGTAGGACACTTAGAAAATTCCCTGAAAGCCAGGTAGACTCTTTAGCAGAGGTAGTGCTGCAGATTCACAGGAGCCTAGATCTCATCTTTATGAAACTAGGGGCTCCTGCATAGCGCTAGGTGAGACCTGCTGCTTCTATGCAAACCAGTCCAGGTTCACTAGGGAAAGCCTACATTAGTTAGAAACAGTGTAAAGAAAAGAGGAGGAAAAAGACATGTTACACAACTGGTACCAGTCTTTATTTCCCTTTACTTCCCCTCTGTGGCTCACTGCCCTACTCATAGCCATAGCTGGGCCACTGGTCCTCTTGCTTCTGGTCCTGACTATCAGGTCTTGTCTGATAATTGCCTGACTAACTGTATTAGACAAAGGGTTAATGCAGTAAACCCCTGTCCCTGACGGGACAATATAATCCGCTGTGTCAATAGGAGTCTACGATTTGACTCATGCCCACAGAACCAGTAGGGAATGTAGTGGGGTACCCACCTCAGAGCTGAACACAGTTATGCCATGTTATAGACCTTAAAAGAGCTCAGCAATGGAAACTAGAAGCAAAGTATGGGAATAGAAAAGCTTGGCCCAGCAACAATAAGGTGTGGGATGTGAGTTTGAGTTTGGAAACAGGTCAATATGTGCCTGGCCATTCCTACTAACTGCTGATTTATGTCTTCTGTACTTTCCACTTGCTCTTACAGAAAAGAACCTGCTTGGGGGGGGCGGATTTTCACCCCTGAGCTTGGGGACTTGCCACCTCCCGAGATAACAAAGATGTGTTTGTTTTTTTTCTGTATAAAAGCTGACCCTGAGTGAGAACGACTCAGGACCATACTTGGGACTGCACGCCCCATGGAGTCGCCAGCCAGCTATTAAGACTTTTCTTTTGGCAATACTTTGCATCTGAGTGGTCTTCTCTGGTGGGCTACCTTGTAACACAAACATGACCAGAGGCCCATCTTCCAGGTGATTCTAGATTCTATTAAGCTGACAATTAACAGTAATTATCACAGAGGGCCTGCAGATAAGAGGGCACAATATGTATTTTGGTTGCTCTTTACCTCTTCCTGATTCCCAGTCTTTAGCTTCTCTGTCTCTAACTCTTTTCTCCAGACATCGCTTCACCCATCCCACACCCCACACCAAGCCCCTCTCCCCATATTCTTCTTTCAACCAAATCAGGGTAGGACTTTTGTATTACTTACTTTTCTGTTCCTGTGATAAAACACCATGACCCAGGGAACTTATAGAAGGAAGAGTTTATTTAGCTCACATTTCCAGTGGGGCAAGAATGGATCATGGAGGGGAGGCACGGCAGCAGAGGTGGCTGGAACAGGGGCGGAAGCTAAGCCCTCACATCTGCACGCAGGCACAGGAAGCAGAGAGCAACTAGAAATCCAGCAAGGCTTAGCTCTCCTAGCCTGTCCTCAGTGACACGCTTCCTCCAGCATGGCCACACTTTCCAAGATCCCCCAAAACAGCATCACTACCTGGGGACAAAATGCCTGATCACTTGGAGCCAACGGGGGACATTCTCATTCAATCCACCACAACTTTCCATCCAGAAATATCTTAATCATGATCTTATAGATAAATCGAGGAGTTCAGAGAAAACATGGAGGGTTAGTTTTACTACCTAATTCAGGAAGGTGGGGGGGGTAGTACTTCTTTTGCAATATTTTAGATGCTTTAATATCATCCAGGTTCTTTTCTTCTGCCTAAGATCAGGAACAACAGAAAAGATAAAAAGAGAAAGGATGGTCAGCTCTGGCTTGTGGCCAGTGTTTCATCGGTGAAGAAAAGAGGATGATGATGTCCCTGACCCAAGCCGCAGCCATACGCTGCTTCTATATGGACCATGATGTCCAGGAAGTGACTGTGACCACAGCTAATCTTCTCTCTCTCTCTCTCTCTCTCTCTCTCTCTCTCTCTCTCTCTCTTCCCCTCTCTTTCTCTGTAGATATAGCTGCTTATTCCCATGCATACAATAGGAAATAGGGCCCTTGTCTGTGGAAATCTCTGGAGTCAGTTACAATGCCATCACAACTAGAGAAATACCTTTTCTATTATTGTAAAAGAAAACAGCACTTTGAGTGAGGCGCTTCAGTGGAATATTCCTTTATCATAGTTCCAGGTAGGAGGATTATGATATTGTCACAACTAAAATTACTGCCTTTTCTTCTGCTTATTAGCACAATTAGCACAGTGCTAAATCACACAGAAACCTTTTCTCTTTTAAAAATTGAAATGGAATAACATATAATTAATCCTATGTGTCATCTCCGCTCATTTTTAATGTGCTAAGCAATAGTTATCAAGTGAAGTTCATTCTCATGCTGAAAATTGAAATGCTGTGCATTATGGGAAGGAACAGCATTCTGTGGGTGTTGACACAGATCTTGTTACCCGACACGGTAGATGATCAGCAAGAGCTGGATCAGTCTAGAATCATCTGTGAAGACTGTGCGTCATCACAGTGGAGCCAGAACACATACTCGGCTCCACTGACTACCTTGCAAAGGCTCTTTGTCAGAGAATGGCATCATTCAAATGATTTTTCAATTAAAGTTTCCCTGGGAAATTGGACTTTTATTTATTCTAATACGTACATCCTTTCTATCACTGCCAAATGTTTCCAAACCAGAGCTACCTACTAAATCAGCTGCTCTGGGTAATTTAATGCAAGAAAAAACAATGCTGACAGAAGATACATAATATAATCTTCTCCCCAACAGACTGGATTATTGACCAAGTTAAACTGAAACCTGCTGATCTCTGAGTTTAGATAGAACCCCAGGCTGTTATCAATTCTAGAAACACTTACTGCATATTCTCTGTGACTGGTACTCTGTCAGGTTCTAAGAGGGAGACAGTCACTTTGTATTTAAATAACTAGCAATTTGTGAAGAAGATAGACAGATGCTTAAGTGATCAGAGAGTGATCAATCTTATTAATTAATATTTTCTATAAAAGTATTAATTTTAAAATACATATTTCATTCAATTTTTATGCAGTTCTATGTGTGTTTTTTTGGTGGTTTTTGAGACAAGGTCTCCCTGTAGCCCCAGCTGGCCTGGAACTAGCCCTATAGATCAGGCTGACCTTGAACTCACAGAAATTCGCCTGCCTCTGCCTCTGGAGTGCTGGGATTAAAGGCCTACGCCACCACACTCAGCTTTAGACATCTTTAGACAGTTCTTAGCCTCCATGTGGGTGCTGGGAATCGAACCCGGGTTCTCTCCAAGAGCAGCTGGCTCCCTTTACTGCTGAGCCATCTCTCCAGCCCAATGCATTTCATATAATACATATAAATCATATTTAGGACCCCTCTCCTATCTGCACCCTCTCATAGCCCCCCTTAACATATATGATAAACTGGATTTGATGCAGTCTATCATATATGTTAAGGTCAGCTGAGTCAAGTTTGTGTCCTCAGATGTTCCTCAGTGTGAGATTTACTTGAGCCTGTTCAGAATATCTATTGTCAAACGCTTCAAGAAGACCAACTCTTTCACCCAGCAGTGGTCAGCTTCCAATAGTTCCTTAGCTAATGTTGGGACCTCCTGCCAATCTCCCCAGTTTCATGCTGGATTTTTGTCTGATTGGTTTGCAGAGGTCTTCTGCATGCTGTCACCATTGCTGTAAGTTCATATGAGCAGGTTCCCAGAAGCCTGGAAGACTCTGTTTCCTTACGGTCAGACACTACCCGTGGCTCTTACAAATTTTCTCCCCCGCTAGTCTGCAGCAGTAACTGAGCCCTGGGTAGGTGAGGTGGGTGAATAAAGAAGTATTTTCCAGGGACACACACTCCTCAGACTCTGATTCCCTACAGTTTGACCAGTTGTGGCCTTCTGTGTTAATCACCCTCTATTGCATGAGAGTTGAAATATGCATTAGTATTCTCCCTACCCACAGTTCCACGTGATCTTTGAGCCTTAGATGTAGAGGTCTCATTTTGCACATGTCACTTAGGGTTGGGCATCTCATAGACATTTATCCTCTGTGTGTGATCAATTGTGAAATTCTGTAATAGGTCCATCTGTTGCAAAAAGATGCTTCTTTGATGAGTGGTGACAAGTAAGCTTGTCTGTAAACATAGGGTAACATATTTAGCATAGAGTAAGAAATTAGTCTAGGGGTGTGACAGACATGAGTTTTACTCTAGGACCTCTCCAGTCATGTGTATTTGGCCAAGTTTATAGGTACTGCAAGGGTTTCCTCCCATTTAGCAGGCTTTAAGTTCAATCAGATAGCTGATGATTCCTCCCCCATGATGAAAGTACCATTACTTCAGGGATATAGTTTGCTGTGCTGCTCATTGTTCTGGTTATGTTTCAGTTCCATTGCTCCAAGTTCTGTGTCTGAAGTACGTCTTGTCTTCAGCAATAGGGTCTACCATCAAGTTCTTGGAGTAAATCAAGGGCTGTGGCAATAGCCTGTGTTATTTTACTGTCTCTCAGACTACCTTGCTAGGTCGATTTTGAATAGAAAGGTAAAGCAAGAGGATATGGACATGAGCAGTGGGAGTGCTATGTGACTTGGACTTGGTGATTTAGCCTGCTCATTAAGCTGAACTTTAATTTCAGGAGTGTCAAGTTCATTGTTAACTATGCTAATTCCTAGAAACAATATGCTCAGATGCCTCAGAAAGTCTCAACAGGGACACTGAACTGGATACTCAGGTAAGGGAGGTTGACCCTCCACCCCAGAGCAAGCTACTACTGCCTGAGCTGATGCGCATGTGAGATGGGATGAGAGGACAGGGGGAGGGAGATGATGGTATCTGATCCCTTCTTGCTGCTAGCATCTCTCTCTCTCTCTCTCTCTCTCTCTCTCTCTCTCTCTCGCTCTCTCTCTCTGAAGACAAGGGGCTTATTTTTGGTAACAAATTGAGAAGAATAACTACTCAAAGCTAAAGTTTCATGTTTTGTTTTGTGGTGTGAGTGTGTGTGCGTGTGAGTGTGTGTGCGCATGCGCACACACACACACACATTTACAGATACATATGTGGAGGTCAGAGGACATCCTGCAGGAGTGCTTTTTCTCTTTCCACTAAATGGGTTCCAGGGATTGAACTCAAGTCAGCAGGCTTGGTGACAAGCTCCCCTAACTCTCTCACTATCCCATACCATGCTTTTGAAAGGCGTTCTACTGCGATACGTTATTCTGCCTGGGGGTGTGGGGGTGTCAGTGGGAATGTTTCTCTTCTTTCTCCCTCACAGACTTTAGAGCTGCTTCCCAGGTAGGGGCCATGGTGACCATCAGAGCCAAGGTGGACCACCAAGCCCTGCAGCAGGAAGCCTGGCATCAGGAGAGCAGGGTTCTCATGAAGGATTCCAGTAGCTGTGCTCCGTAGAGGCAGGTCAGTTCTGGGGGCTGCCCTGTGTGGGTGACCATCCTCTCCCCTTTTCCTAGGATTGTCAGAGGTTTAGCATTAAAGTACTGCATCCTGGGAAACCCCTAAGTTCTAGGCAAGCAGGGATAGTTTGTTGCTCCAAGTGGGAATCAGAACAATATTTATGATCTTATAATAAGGGAAGACGTACTTATAGAATCAAAGTCTTTTTAAGTAAGCATCTCACCCAGCAGTCAGTAGCTACACCTGAATGTGAATGTTCAGCCAGATGTGATTTTCCTAATTGACCTTGCAGCATACTCTTTTCTTTAGATAATTGTAAAAGGTAATTTAAAAATATTCCCCTGTTGGAGAAACACGAGCTATAAAGACATTAAGAATGTTCCAAATTTCTAGACCAGCCACTCTCATATTTGAAAATTACAAATACATTGGTTCTGTGAAAGCATAAATATTTAATTTCATGGATAATTAACTCTTTAAAAGAAAAATTATTTCAACTTGAAATTCTAAATAGCTATTTGCTTTCTAAAGTTATAAGTTTTGTGACTTTCTGAAGTAAAAAAATAAAGTATGATGAAGCTAACATTTGTCCAAAAGCTAGCATGAACTGGTCCCTAATGTACTTTCTTTTACTCTTCACTCAAGCCACGAGAGACTAATATCGCTGGATACATTTTACATATGAGGAAACTGAGGCACCAAGAGACGAAGGGAGACAGGGCTCGAGTTTCCTTCAGTTGCTGTGATCAAATACTCTGCCCAAAAGCACCTTTGGGGAGGAATGGCTTTATTTCAGCTTACAGTCCAGCACTGAGAGAAGTCAAAGCAGGATCTCAAGCAGAACTTGAAGCAGAGACTACAGAGGATTGTTGACTTGTTGGCTGTCCCAGGGTCATACTGGGCTAGCTTTCTTATGTAGTCCAGGAGCACCGGCCCAGGGAATGGTGCCACCCCCAGTGGGCTGGGCCCTCCTGCATGAATTAATAATCAAGACCAATGCTCTGCAGACATGTCTATAGGCCAATGCGGTCTGAAAAATCCTTCAATTGAGACTCTTTCCTCAGGTCAGGTAGGCTATGTCAAGCTGACAATTAAAGCTAACTGGAAGCATTGGTGTTGAGGCAAGTCTCAAAACAGACCAGTCGGCCTGCACACCCATGTGCTTTGTGTTACACTCTTTTACCTGTAGTGATTTTCAGTCATTGAGTCATTTCACACACTGTGTTCATAATGAAGGGCAGCATAGAGAGCCAGTAAGATGGACTTAAGCCTTGGTGATTAAAAGTCTTGGGATTTTTATCACATATTAATTCCCCTCACCATAAAAAAATGGACTTGACAGGCTGGAGAGATGGCCTAGCTGTTAAGAGCGCGGACCACTCTTACAGAGGACCCAGGTTCAATCCCCAGCACCCACATGGTAGCCGAGAACTGTCTGAAACTCCAATTCAAGGAGAACTCCAGTTCCAGGGGAATCCGACACCCTCTTCTGACCTCCGTGGCATTGCATGACACGGGTGCACAAACCTGTATGCAGACAGTACACTCATACACATACAGGAATAAATAAAATAAAATAAGTCAGGCTGTTTAAAAAAAATGGACTTGACTTAAAAAGTCTAATGTGCTGAATACTAATACAGTTAGAGTTGCTTTTGAAAACTGAGCTATGTACCTATTTTTTCCATCCTCTTCTCTTCAACCTTCAGGAGTCATCAAGCTCTGTTAAAACAGAAGATTGCTATTTGAGGTATGAACTAGAAAGTCTAATAATTTATTATGATTAAAGAAACAGGCAGATTTATATTATTTTATTTTGGTCTTTAAGTTTATCATGCTTATATTACTCTTTTCCTTTTATCCCAATTAACAAGTCAAGTTCTATTCTTCTTTTCACTACCAGTTGGGATAGTGTTGTATATGTTTCTTTTGAACAAAGTAAAGGCATTTATGGTATGAGATACTCTAGTAAACTTTCTGTAGGACAGAGAAGTAAGATATTAGTATTCCTGTATTTTAGAAACACAGTTAATCAATACTTATTTTTATTTTTCCATTTCCCCAATTTTCTATTTATCTTTCAATGTATTCCTTCCTGGGTTGAAATTCCTTCTCTCTAAAGTGAATCCTCTAATAGAACTTTTACATAGGAATTTTCAATGATAATCTCTTCCAATGTTTCTCTGAAAATGTCTATTTTGCCATCTCTTGGCTGACATTTCAGCTGATACAGTGCTCTGTACCTGCAGTTATCTTCTCTTAATAGTCTGAAGCTGATATTCCATTAACTTTCTGCCTTCATTGTTGACCTTGAGAAGTCTGTTGTCATTCAAATTGGTTTTCAATCGTTTAATCTCTCCCCTACAGTCGATTTTCTACTTTTCCTATCTTGTTATTTTTAAGAATTTGTCTTTGTGGTCTGAAGATTCCTGATGATGTGTGCAGATATGGAATTGCCTTTGATTTATACTTGTAGTCATTTATTGCCTTAAAAATATCTTCTATTAGTCTCTTTAAATGTTACCCCATCTTACTTTCTCTATCCCTTTGTTCTTGACATTCTGATGGACCTTTTCACTGTATGTTCTCAATCTTTCAACCTCTCTCCAATTCCCCATGTTTACTTATGCTGCATCCTGAATAATTTATTCAAATATCTTTTCCAGCTTCTAACTTTCTCTTCAGTATGTCCTTGAAGCTCTGCTACTCCACTGTGTTGGATCTCCTTACTTTTGCTTATTTTTGTGCTTCTCTTTCCATAGAAAATATATATAACTTGCTAGAAAATTTGTATTTATGTTTGTTAAGTACACCAAAGGAATCCTCAACCATTTTAGATTAATTTCTTGGGTCTCCAATTCCTGGATGATAGAAGTAAGATAAATCTAACTTTCAAATTGTGTGTTGTACAACTTAGGGTTTTAATTCTCAGTGGAGACTGCTTTCCCATCCAGAGCCAAGGCATAGACAGTTGAGCCAGCAGAGAACATTTTAAAATGCATTCTTCCATCATTTGTTATGTCTACAATACACATCCTTTTTTGGTTTGTTTGTTTTGAGACAGGGTCTCCCCATAGCTCCAGTTGGCCTGGAACTCACTATTGTAGACCAGGCTGGCTTCAGTCTCACAGTATTCTACTTTCCCTTGCCTCCTGAGTGCTGGGATTAAAGGTATGTGTCACCATGCCCAGTTTATAAGTATCCTTTTGAGGACTTTGTATTTATAGTGAAATTTTAGTTACACATTCTTACTTGAGCAGAAGGCCTTGTCCACCACCAGCACTGAAGCACACACCCCAGGGTTACCTGGAGCCACTCCCATTGTTGTCTCAACTCCTCCCAAGGGAGCATGAGACAGAGGAAGATCACGAGTGCTTCAGAGTTCTATTACTGCATCATTCCTTACAAGTGGTGACTGAGGGCAAGGCACAACCTTTCCCTGAGTTTCACATCAGGAGAAATCAAATCATAATACTAACCTTGCACAATTATAAATTAAGGATTTCATAAAATAATTTGTGAAATACCCACCTCATACTGATTGCTCAATACTTTTTAGCTTCTTCTCTGTATTTGGCCATATTAATGATTAGAGGAAAGTTCAAAAAAGAATTGCAGCAGCTAATTTAGGAACATAATTAACTTGGAGCTTAGAGATCTGGATTCCTTAAGGATCTAACTAGAGAAAAAAAAGTCAATAAAGATACAGACCCTGACTTCTCATTTGCTGCATACAGCTGGTGTTTCACAGCCTCTGATTATAAGGTGTCTCTCACATAGGTTGTTGCAGGTCTTTTGGAAGATATGAAAGAGGACCTTACTTAAACACATTCTAAGACTTGATCATATCAAGAGAAATATCTTCTGTAATGAAATCCATGCACAACTGTACAAACTCCAGAGATAACCTATGCTCTATCAGCCATAAATAGGTAAAGGGAGATAGAAAGTCTTGAGGGGCTGGAGAGATGGCCTAGCGGTTGAGAGCACTGACTGCTCTTACAGATGACCCGGGTTCGATTCCCAGCGCCCACATGGTGGCTGAGAACCGTCTTTAACTCTAGTTCCAGGGGAATCTGACACCTTCTTTTGACCTCCACAGCATTGCATGACACGGGTGCACAGACCTACATGCAGACAGTACATTCAAACACATACAAAAATAAATAAAATAAAAAAAAGAAAGTCTTGAAGAAAGTATTAAAGACCAAACCACGCATTCATGAGGACAAAAATCTACATTACTTTTCTACTCAGATAAAGAATTATGAGGAACTTCAAAAACTAGTAACTTTTGAAAGGTTAGATTTTTCTTAATTTTTTATATGTATGAGTATTTTGCTTGTGTGTATCTAAGTGCATCCATGTCATACTATTTCCACAGAGGCTAAAAGAGAATATTGGATCCCCTGGAACTTACGGATGGTTGTTAGCTGCCATGTGGGTGCTGAGACCTGAACCCAGGTCCTCTGCAAAAGCAGCCAGTGCTCTTAACCCCTGAGAAATCTCTCCAGCTCCAGTGAATGGCTCAGTATTGTTTCTGGTATCACTCCTTAACATTTATGGTTGGTGGTAGCTCATGACAAAATGATGTACAGTAGTTACATCATGAAGGAGTACAATGCCTTTTGAGGTGTGTGTGTGTGTGTGTGTGTTTGTGTGTGTGTGTTTGTGTGTGTGTGTGTCTGTGTGTCTGTGCGTCTGTGTGTGTTTAGATGGTGTATGTGCCTGTTCATGTGGGTATGTGCACGTTTGTTTATGCTCTGTACATGTGTATGTGCCTGATGTCGGGGTGAGGAGCCCTGACACAATGGTTTCTTCTCCATGCACTTCTTGCCCCCAGTGAAGCTGAAATTCAGTTCTACTGGCACCTGGGCAATAGTGGTCTCTGTCTTCACTCCATCTACTAAACAGTTCTTGGCAATTAATGGTTGCTCCTCTTTGAGTAGCCTAAACATTGGTGGCCCTGTCTACTGGAGTCTCAATGTAACTATGTTGCCCCTGGATTCCTGGCTGTGAGTTCCATTCAGCTAGCAGCCCAGAGAGCCCTCCCTGATATATTCACACCAAGACAAGAGAATCAGCTCACCTCTCTTGACCCTTACGCATTCCACAGTGCCACTTTCCTTTCTGAACACTGGGATTTGAGAAGACATACTGCAGACCCCTTCACTCCTGGGCATTGCACAGTCTCATCTTCCCCTTCTTACTCCCTTCCCTATGGCATCATTGAACCCCCCAGAACACATGAACCATAGTCTGACTCCATCAATATTTTGCTCTGGTTTTGGAAAAATGGCCTCGCCCCTCTTAGTTGATGCCCCTTTGTCAACACTCCCTTTTCCCACCTTCCTGATTCCAGGAAGTACTCATCTTCCCTTTCTTTTGAGATATTAACACCAGGGGCAGTAGGGACTATGTTCAAGACTTGATTCTCCTTTAAATACTTTACTTATTTTCATTTTTTATGAATGAGTGTCTTGTCTGCGTGCATGTAATTGTACCACATGCATGCCTGGTGCTAGAAGGTGATGTCAGGTCTCCTGGAACTGGAGTTAAGGTTGGTTGTTAGGAACCATGTGGGTGCTGGTAGCTTAACCTGGATCCTCAGGGAGAGCAGTAAGTGGTCTTAACAGCTGAGCCATATCCACAGGCCTGAAATCTAAATCATACATTCATACACATACAAAAATAAATAATAATAAAAAAAAAAGAAAAAAGAAAATTTTATTTATTTTTGTATGTGTATGAATGTACTGCCTGCATGTAGGTTTGTGCACCCGTGTCCTGCAATGCTGTGGAGGTCAGAAGAGGGCGTCGGATTCCCCTGGAACTGGAGTTAAAGACGGTTCTCAGCCATCATATGGGTGCTGGGGATCAAACCCTGGTCCTCTGCAAGAGCAGTGAGCGGTCTTAAACACTGAGCCTTCTCTCCAGCCCCCTGAAATCTAAATTCTTGAGAACAGAAATGCATTGGGAAGAATTTCAGTAATACTGTTCCTGTCATATGTTCAAGGACAATGCAATGTAAAACACAGATCAATAGTTGTATACATAAGGCAGAGACAGTGACCAAAGTCAACTAACTGCAGAGCTCAACTCTGGCCCACAGCTCACAGGTCTCAGGAAGGCTCCTCCGAATCTGAGGGCCTTGGATGTGAGGCACCAGAGGCAAGTTCGTGGTACACCTTTGGACCATCTCTAACTACAAATTCCTCTTGTCACAAAGCTTTGACCAAACTGCTCTTTTAAGTAACACTGAGATTTTTGTGCTTTGGGCCCTTTCAGTCATCTTGCAAAGTGAAACATCAATCTAATCTTCTCACTTAGGAGGCCTGGAAGCCCACACTGACCAAGTTAAGTGGCTGCCCAGAAGATGGGGCTCAAATTTGTTTACTTTGACTCCCAGTCCAGTATCCTACATGACAAAGAGTGAAATAGTACAGATGGGCAGGTGGGAAACAATGGGCAGGTGGGAAATATCTTTCTCTTCAAAATATCTACACTAAATTGGTCTACCTTGAAACATAATTTGCCCTGTCAAGATGCAGATAATACATGCCTGAAATGGGTGTGGGCGGCAGTTTATTCGTCATCGCTGAGCATTACAACAGCTAGATATGACATGGTTCATGAATACTTTTCCCAGGGAAAGCCAGATGAGAGAAGGTTTTATAAAGGTAAACAAGGATAAAATGGGATATTGCTATGTCATAGGGTGGGAAGATTTCCACTTTAGAAATGACATGGAACCCAACTGAAAGAAGAAGTAGCAAGGACGAAGACCAAGGAACTCTCCCATCTCAGCTCTCCGTTCCAGAGATTGTTGTCAGGGAACCCACCTTGCCATGTTCCCTCTGCTGATGTTGGTAACAGTTCAACAGAGGGCAGACAGGGCTGATGAGGGTGGGGAGGCCAAGGAGCAGCAGAGGGACCTGCTCTGTGCCCTTTGTGGGCTTGCCTGTGTGCACGGAGGACTATGCTGCTGTTCACTCACATGTAGCTCATGAAAAATTAATCTAGGCAACAGGAAGTGGTGGAATCTTTTGGAGCAGCAATGTTGAGTCAACAGAAAGATGTTTGCAAAAGGTATTATGTTAGGGATCCGTGTGTTTCAATTGAGCATGCCCTGTTCTGAAATGAAGGAAATGCATGACTGGCTACGATGTAGAAAAACTGTTCTCACATTTATCAGCTGCAGTGTTGCCTCATAAGGTAGGAAAAGGTGAGGAAAATAATAAGCTAAAATCCTTTATTTTATTTTTCGTGCTTTTATTCATGTTTTGTGTATTTCAGACATCATTTTTCAATTCAGTTCATGCATATTCCCCTTTCCCTTCCCCCCACCCCAGCCCAGATCAGGCATTTTGCCATAACTGTCCTGCATCTTTCTCTATCTTTTTTTTATGCTTAGGAATTCACATTTTCCTCCATTAATTTTATATTGCTCCAAAATATGGATATATACTCCCCACCCATATACAGTAATTACAGAGTCTGAAAGTAAGTTTCAATTCATTGACCCTGCATAAAAAAAAAAAAAAGAAAAAAGAAAAATAAAAATAAAATAAGTGGCAGGTGGATTCTAGAGCCCGTTGAGAGGTTCACATTATAACAACATAGCTGTTTTCAGATAAACAGAAATATATAACAATAATGTTGTTCAGCTTGCCTTTCATCTGGGGGGTTTGGTGTTAGCATCCACAAATGAGGGAATCCATTCTCCTCTTGTCTTTCTGGGACTGTGTTCCTTCACTCAGCATAATGGCTTCAAGCTCATCCATTTACCTGCAAAGTTCATAAGGCCATCTTTCTTTACCACTGAATAGTACTCCATTGTGTAGATGTACTACATTTTTGTCATCCACTTGTCTGTTGAGGGGCATTTGGGTTGGTTCCAGCTCTTTGCTATTGTGAAGAGAGCTGCAATAAACATGGATATGCATGTATCTTTGTGGTAGGATGAATCTTTTGGGTATATACCCAGGAGTGGTATGACTGGGTCAGGTGATAGGCTCATTCTGAGTCTTTTAAGGGTTCTCCACACTGCTTTCCATAGTGGTTGTACAAATTTACATTCCCACCAGCAATGGTTGAGTGTTCCCCTTTCCCCACAACTTCTCCAGCATCTGTTGTCTTTTGTTTTCTTGATCTTAGCTAGTTGTATTGGAGTGAGATGATATCTGAGACTGGTTTTAATTTGCATTTCCATAATTATTAATGATGTTGAAAACTTTTTAAGATGTTTCTCAGCCATCTTTAATTCCTCACTAGTGAAGTCTCTGTTCAGCTCTTTACTCCATCTTTTGAGTAGGTCATTTGTCTTCTTACATCTTTGTTTTTTGAGTACTTTATATATTCTTGACGTTAATGCTCTGTCAGATAAATCGCTGGTAAAGATTTCCTCCCACTCTGTGGATTTTATCTTCACCTCTTTGATTGTTTCTTTCACTGTACAGAAGCTTTTGAGTTTTATGAGGTCCCATTTGTTGGCTGTTGCCCTTATTTCCTGTGCAGCTGCTGTCTAATTTAGAAAGTCTTTTCCTACACCTATGTCTTATAGGTTGTTGCCAAGTTTTTCTTCTGTCACCTTCAGGGTTTCAGGCTTCATATTGAGATCTTTGATCCACTTGGAGTTTATTTTCATACAGGGTGAGAGGTAGGGGTTTAATTTCATTCTTCCACAAATGGTGATCCAATTTTGCCAGCAACATTTGCTGAAGATGCTATCCCTCCTCCATTGAGGGTTTTTTGCCCCTTTGTCAAATATGAGGTGGCTGAAATTGTATGAGCTCAAGTTTGGATCTTTAATTTTATTCCATGGGTCAATTGATCTGTTTTTGTGCCAGTACCAGGCTGTCTTTATGACTATAGCCCTGTAATATAGTTTGAAGTCCGGTAGGGAAATCCCCCCTGTATTGCATTTTTCACTCAGGGTTGCTTTACCTATTCGGGGGGGGGGTCTTTTGTTTTTCCATATGAATTTGACAATTTTTTTCCAAGGCTGTGAAGAAGCTCATAGGGATTTTGATTGGGATTGCATTGAATCTGTATATCAGTTTGGGTAAAATGTACATTTTTACTATATTAATTTTCCCAATCCATGAGCATGGGATGTCTTTCCATCTTTTGATGTCATTTTCAATCTCCTTCTTCAGGGGTTTAAAATTTTTGTTGTAGAGGTCTTCGGTATCTTTGGTTAGGTTTGTCCCCAGGTATCTTATTATTTTTGAGGCTATTGTGAATGGGAAGGTCTTCTTATATTCCTTCTCCACTTGTTTATTGTTGGTGTAAAGAAAGGCTACTGATTTTTCTAGGCTAATTTTGTATCCTGCACTTTACTAAAATTCTTAATCGTTTCTAGAAGTTTTCAGGTGGAGTTTTTAGCATCCCTCAGGTAAACTTCATATCATCTGCAAAAAGGGATAGCTTAACTTCTTCTTTTCCAATTAGTACTCCTTTAATTTCCTTCTTTTGTCTTATTGCCCTAGCAAGTGTTTCAAGCACTATGTTGAAGAAGAGTGGCTATAAGGGGCAGCTTTGCTGGGTTCCTGCCTCTAAGGGAAATGGTTCCAATTTTTCTCCATTTAGGATGATGTTGGCAGTGGGTTTGCTATGTATGGCTTTGATCATGTTGAGGAATGTTCCTTTTGGTCCTATTCCCTTTAGGACTTTAAGCATGAAGTGATGTTGGATCTTGTCAAAGGCTTTTTCTGCATCAACTGAGATGATTGTGTGGTTTTTGTCTTTAAGTCCATTTATGTGTTTTATGATATTTATTTATTTGCATATGTTGAACCATCCCTGCATCTCTAGTATGAATCCAACTTGATCATGATGGATGATCTTTTTGATATGGGTCTGTATGCAATTTGCAAGTATTTTGTTGAGAATTTCTGCATCAATGTTCATTAGTGAGATGGGTCTATGGCTTTCTTTTTTGCTTGTATCTTTGCCTGGTTTTGGTATTAGAGTGATAGTGGCTTCATAGAAGGAGTTTGGAAGAATTCCCTCTGTATCCTTCTGAAGAGTTTGAGTAGCAATGGTTTTAGGACCTCTTTAAAAGTATTATAGAATTCTGCTGTGAAACCATCTGGGCCCAGGCTTTTTTTAGTTGAGAGATTTTTTTATTACATCTTCAATTTCCTCAAATATTATAAGTCTGTTTAGACTGTCAATCTCTTCTTGGTTAAGCTTTTTTAGTCTCCAGGATTTCAGATATTCATCCATTTCTCTTAGGTTTTCAAATTTAGTGGAGTATAAGTTTTTGAAGTATTCCCATATGATTTTCTGGATCTTTTCTTTGTCTGTTGTGATGTTTCCACTTTCATCCTGAATACTATTGATTTGGAGTTCTTCTCTCTTTTTTTTGTTATCTGAGCTAGAGGTCTGTCTATTTTGCTTATCTTTTCAAAGAACCAGCTTTTGGATTTGTTGATTTTATGTATTGTTTTCTTTGTTTCTATTTCATTGATTTCTGCTCTGATTTTTATTATTTATTCCTGTCTGTTGGGTTCATTTGTTGTTGTCTCTCAATTGGTTTTAGCTGCAGTTTTAGATCATTTATTTGTTCCCTTTCTGTTTGTTTGTTTGTTTGTTTGTTTTTTTGATGTGGCCACTTAGGGCTATAAATTTCCCTCTCAAGACTACTTTTAAAGTATCCCACATGTTTTGTTGTGTTGTATTGTCTTTTTTGTTCAGTTCTATGAATACTTTTATTTCACTCTTTGTTCCCTGACTCATTTATTATTCAGGATTGTGTTGTTTAGTCTCCATGTGTTCTTGTAGCTAGTTGGACTTATTCTGGTGTTCATATTGAGCTTTATTGCACTGTGGTCTGATAGGATGCATGGAATAATTTCTATCCTTTTGTATTTGTTGAGGTTCCTTGTGTGCCCTAGTATGTGGTCAATTTTGGAGAATGTTCTGTGAGGTGGTGAGTAGAAAGTATATTCTCTGGTGTTTGGGTGAAATATTCTGTAGATGACTGTGAGGTCCATTTGGTGTATTGTATTGTTCAGTTCTGATGTCTCTCTGTTTATTTTTTTGTCCTGTTGATCTATCCAAGGGGCTCAGTGGGGTGTTGAAGTCCCCCACTATTAGTGTGTTAGGATTAATCTATCTTGAGGTCCTGCAGAGTTGTGTTTATAAAGTTAGGTGTACCAGAGTTTGGTGCATAGACATTTAGGATTGTGAAGTCTTCATGGTTCATTGCTCCTTTGACAAGGATGTATTGGCCCTCTTTTTCTCTTCTGATTAATTTTACTTTGAGATCTATTTTGTCTGGTATTAGAATAGCCACTCCAGCTTGTTTCTAAGTACTATTTGCTTGGAATATTTTTTTCCATCCTTTTACTCTAAGGTGGTATCTGTCCTTGTGGGTGAGATAGTTTTCTTATAGACAGCATATAGAAGGATTCAGTTTCCTAATCCATTCTTCCAGTGTATGCCTTTTGATTGGGGAGTTTAGACCATTAGTATTTAAGGTTATTATTGAGAGATGTGTGTTGATTCCTTTTACCTTATTTTTTGTTTGCATTCTTGGTGTAGGTTTGTATTTACTCTGTTATGTTTTTGTTGCTTTCTCTCTTTGATTGCTTAAGGATAGTTGCTCCTTTCCTCAGGTCTTCCGATTGCTTCCAGGGTTTTCTGAAGTGTTGGTTTCTTAGACATGTATTCTTTCATCTTGTTCATGTCGTGAAAGATTCTTCTTTCTCCTTCAACTATAATTGGCATTTTTATTGGGTATAGTAGTCTGGGTTGGCATCTAAAGTCGTTTAGAACTGGTAATACTTTGGACCACATTCTTCTAGCTTTCATAGTTTGCACTGGTAATTCTGATGGGTTTTCCCTTATGTGTAACTTGTTGTTTTTCTCTTGTGGCTTTCAGTATTTTGTCTTTGTTTTGAGCATCCAGTGTTTTAACAATTATATGGCGTGGGGAATTTCTTTTCTGGTCCTGTCTGTTTGATGTTCTATGCACTTCTTGTATTTGTATGGGATTGTCTTTTTTCAGTTTGGGGAAATTTTCTTCTATTATCCTGTTGAAGATCTGGTCAATAGTATTGTCTTGGAATTCTTCTCCTTTCTCTATCCCTATGATGTGGAGATTTGGTCTTTTCATGGTGTCTCACATTTCCTGGTTGTTCCACTCGTGTTTTTTTTAATTTTTCATAATCTTTACTTGAGCATTCCAGTTGGTACATGCTATCCTGCAGGTCTGATATTCTTTTTTCTGCTTCTTCCATTCTGCTTCTGAGGCTTTTCTCCATCCTTTCCCGTTGATTGGATGAATGTTCAATTTCCTTTTTCATTCCATCCTGTGATTTCTTTAGTATTTCCACTTCCTTCTGGAGCCTGTCATTCTCATCTTGTAGCTCCTTGGTTTGTTGGTCATTTTCCTTTTTCATTTCAGTCTGGGATATTTTCAGCATTTCCACTTCCTTCTGGAGTTTGTAATTTTCTCCCTTTCATTCTTTCCAGCATTTGCCATTATCTCCCTCTAGGTCCTTCTTGAGTTTTTCAGTCTCTCCCCTTAGTTCTTTCCAATGCTTGTCATTATCACCCTCTTGGTATTTCTTGAGTTTTTCATTCTCTTCCTTTAGTTCTCTAATTTCTTTGAATGTGTCCATAATTGTTCTTCTAAAGTCTGTGTCTTGGTTTCCTTCCAGGGAGCTCTCCTTGTAGGAATCTTCTGTAAGATTGGTAGTGTTAGGTGTGCATTTATTATAAGCTTTTCCCATGTTGTTTTTTTGTGTGTGTCTTTGGCATGTGGATTTGTTTGTCTATTTGTTTCTTTGGGTTCTGGTGTCTTAACATTGGCTACACAGACTATAATCACTAATACTGTGCCTGCTAGATCCTCTGCACCACCGCTCCCCCAGGCTGGGTTTGGGGGTTGCTACCCTGGTATCCTGTTAATGAACTCACGCCACAAGCTGGGTGCATGCTGGTGTTGTGTTGTGTGTGCATCTGAGTCCGTCCACAGCGCATGCTGGGACCCGAAGTTTGGAAGGTCCCGGGTGATACCAAGCCTCCACAGGCACGGGGTGCCTGAAGCACCCGGGGCAGGCAGTGCTCACCTGGTCTTTTGAAGGCTGTTGTGCAGGACACAGATGTAGTCTGCTCATGCTACGAGCTGGGCACAAGCCAGTGTTGTGCTGTGGGCGTGTCTCAATCTAAAATCTTATTTTCCTTTGTTAATTATTAGAACAAAACACATCTGTCCATTGGAAAAGTGAAAATATAATATTTAGTACATTAATAAATGATCTCTTTTATAAAATAATGTAAACATTTCCACTGTCTTTTTAAATAAAATATTTTTATTTATTTTTATGTAAATGAGTGTTTTGCCTGCATGTATGTGAGTGCAACACAATATACTGCATGCATTATGCAATTCCCTTGGAGGCCAGAAGAGAGTGGCAGATCCCCTGGAACTGGAGTTCAGGATGGTTATTATGTGCCATATGGGTGCTGGAACTGAACCTGACTGATCTTCAAGAGCAAGAAGGGGTCTTAACCACTGAGCCATCTCTCCCCTAAATTAATGGTTTGTTGATTTCAAACACCATCTCTACAAATAGACTCTAAATGTCCTTTGAAAGGGAAAATAAAGACATATAAGAAATATATAAAAATAGTTTTGTGAAAGAGCTATAGGACCTACAGGGAGACCAAGTAAGGGTTGACATTCTCAAACATAATAGCTTAAACTATACCATATGGGAGAAACATACTAAAACCAGAGGAACAAAAATGCACTATTAATGCAGTTAAAGAGCAGTTTACCAGATATACAAAGTAGATCCCCAAGCAAACTCATTAATAGGCATACAAGAAACTATTACATCACCCATACCAACAGGGAACATTTGACCATTCATTGAATGCTTTTATTAAGACAATGTCAACTCCCTGTCTTACCTAAGCAAACAATGAAATTCAACCCAGTAGTTAGGCAATATTTTTTAGAAAGAGCTATTTGATAAATATTTTCAGCTTTGGGGCGGGGCATTCAAATTCTGGTAATTATTTAACTGCCATTGCAGAGTAAAGCCAGTCTTCAAATGCACATACACAATAAAAGTTAAAGGCTCATCAAACTGCCTGTCATCAAATTAAAAACTATCAGCACTCACAAAAGAATACTATAATTAAAAAATACAGAGAAATTTGGGTTTTTTTTTTTTTTTTGGTCTTTTTGAGATAGGGTAGAACAAGCCAGCCTTGAACTCACAGAGAGTTCAATTCTATATTGTAATGTTATAAAGGAACACTGTGCCTCACAGTGGAATGTTGTAGCTGTGAATGCTAAAAGAGTATTATTATGTAAAAGTGGAGCATTATGATGTTGTAATAGAGAAATGATGTCACAATGAACATTGTAATTCTATTATTGAGCACTTTATGTGAAAAAGTTAGCACATAAACTCCACATTGGGATCTTCCATTTCACCTTCATTGTCTCTGTCTGAGAAAAAACATTCCATCCTCTCCCCTGCACCAGAGGTCTGTGGCCCAGTCTCGCCATGACATACAATGATGCTGTTTCTGCAACAGATCACAGGCAGTTACAGTCCTTCCCTTCCCTCTCTTTCTCTAGAAAAGTGATTACTGAGTCATTCCCCAACCCGGGCGGCACTTCTCCGAATTCTGAGTGCAGTCTCTTAGAAGAACCTTTTTTCTTAGATTTAGTTACTACTTGCTGGCTGTAAAGCATCCAAGTGACATGGCAGGATTTGCAGTGTGTGAAGAGTATATTGCTCCCTCTGTCCCCACCCTTGTAATTGTTCTAAATATATATTCCATCAGTTACTTTGCATTGCCAAAGTGCCAAACAGAAGCAAATTAAGGAAGAAAAGATTTAGTTTGGCTCCAAATTTCAGAACTCTCATCCCATCATGGCAGTGGGGAGGGCAGGTAGCCATAGTCGACTTCATGGTGGTGAGAGTGTGTGGAGGTAGCAGAATACAATAAGAACCAGCAGCCAAGTAAAACCTTCAAAGCCTGCCTCTAGTGACCCATTTCCACAAAACCACCCCTAACTCTGAAAGTTTTTGTAGCCTTCCAAGATAGCATCACATCTGGGGAACAAATATGAGTCTGTGGAGGATATTTTAGATTCAAATCATAGCATATATGAGACAGAACATTCATAATGAAAACAAAAGTTTGCTATCTATTCCATATGTGATTTTTTTTCTTAAAACTTAATATACCAAGGATTTGTTCCTCAATGCTACCTTTTTCTTTCTGTTAGCTATAATATAGATATGCGATAATTAATTAATCCTCTATTAATGGACATGTGGCTTTATTTTCAACGTTTTCTCTACAAAGGTTTATAGGGATACAGGCATATCAACATGTATAAATGCAGTTTCACCTTTGAGTAAGTTTATTGTGATAGAATTAATGTCCAAAAGGAATAAATTTTAAAACCTTCATTTAAACCCATACTCCAAAGTATATGCAGTTTATTCTGTCATATCTAACTTAGAGGAAGGTGTTCATAATTATGCTAAAAACAAATTTCTGTTGGGTGTGGTGCCACACACCTTTAATCCTGGCACTTGGGAGGCAGAGGCAGGTGGATCTTTGTGAGTTCAAGGCCAGCCTGGTCTAGAGAGTGAGTTCCAGGACAGTTGGGGCTACAGGGAGACCCTGTCTCAAAAAAGACAAATAAATAAATAAATAAATAAATAAATAAATAAATAAAATTAAAAATACAAAAAAAACCCAAAAAATATAGAATTGTAACATTGTGACACCACAGCTCCTCTGCGACAACACAGTGCTCCAATGGGCACCAAAATGCTCTATTTGCACATAACAGTACTGCATTGTGACATCATAGTGCTCCACACTACCATCATAATGTTCCAGTATGAGATCACAATGCCCAATGTGACATCAAAATGCTCCATTATGACTGGGTGTGGTGGTGCAGGCCTTTAATCCCAGCACACAGGAGGCAGAGGCAGGTGGGTCTCTGTGAGTTCAAGGCTAGCCTGGTCTACATAGTGAGTTCCAGGACAGCTGGGGCTACAGGGAGACCCTGTCTCAAAAAGACCAATAAATAAATAAATAAATAAATAAATAAATGCACCATTGTCCCAGCACAATGCTGCCTTGCAACATAACTCCATTATGACATCACAATGCCCTACTCTAAGAACAAATCACTCCATTGTACCATCACAATGATCCCTTGTGCCATCACAATGTTATATTTTGCATAAAGTGCTTAATAATGCCATCACAGTACTTCATTTTTATATAGCAATGGTGTTTTAGCAATCACAATGATGAATTGTGGTATCACAAGTACATTGCAACATCTATGGGTGTCTTTCTGCCCTGATGTAGGGTGCTGAGAAAATTTGTGATCAAGATTAAGATCCAGGTGCATGACCCAGATAAAACTTAACTCCTGTGGCCTAGAATCTATGTAGGTTCCCATTCAAACAAAGAGTGACCAGTTGGGTAAGTGTGAGAATATCAGCGATCTTTTACTGTGCTTGTCCATTTGTTGGAGATGACAGGGAATTAGTGTGTGCGTGTGTGTGTGTGTGTGTGTGTGTGTGTGTGTGTGTTTCCCCAGGAACCTTCTTTCACCATCTTATCTTTCTCATGCGTAGCCACTGCTAGAATCTCATGTCTTTATTCTCGTTCCTTTGGCCTCATTCCTGTACTGCCCTCACCCACACGCTTGCTGCCTTTCATCTTGCCCCCGTACAATCTACACTCAGGTCCTGTAGACTTCCTTAGGACAATCATATTCTCATACGATGTGGTGAATATCAGAAAATGGAACTGTTTAGTAAAGTTGCTCCATGACTAAGATCCTGCTCATGTCCTAGTGTTCTATCTCCATATCTCCTTCCCTCATACTAGGCATTTCAGTTCCTCCAAACTCCCTGTACTGGGCACACAATCTCAAATGCTGGCTTTCCTTGGTGTAAGTACCATTCAGTCAATAGGTACCAGCTTACTGACACCTTCTCCAGGAAGCTTCCAATGACACTCATGGCAACTCTGTGTGACACTGATCCCATTGCTTTATGAAAGCCTTTTGTACCTCTGCCATCCCTCAAAGAGTATACTCCTGAGGTTCAGGACACCACCTGTCTTGTCCACCCTTGAATCCCCAACAACAATCCCAGTGCCTGGCATGTAAAATACAGTTAGCAAGTGTACATTGAATGCTCGAAGATATTTACATGCACCTGAGTAGCTCAGGTGATCTTGAAGACCTTTTTTATAGGCAAGATTACTCTCAGATACATGCCTTTTCAACTTTCAATTCAGTCTATGATTCAAATGCAAAGCCAGACACTATTTTCACAGTGGGGACCATCTAATTTCATCTTTGTGGAAACCTGAAGATATATTGTCTAGCAATAGAACCTGATTGGATAAAATATGCAGCATTCTTTTTTTCAGAATATCTTACCAATCTTTTTTTTCTCTTTTTTGTTTTTTGTCTTTTTCTATCTTACCAATCTTAAAGGGAAAAAAGGTTATAATGTATGTCTAGGCCTGGAGAGATGTCCATGATGTATCAAGTAGAAAGGCAAATTGTATGATAGGAATTTTATTACAACAAAAACAAAAGTAAAAGCAAATAAAAGGAGAAAAACTCATATAGAACTATATATTTTTGTATGTGTATGAATAAGCATAAATTACTGTGAAAAGATTTCTGTTACACTGTTAAATATGGTTATCTCTGAAGCTGGGGATTAGACATGAGGAAATAATGAACTTTATGCACTTTGCAGCATTTGATGTATAAAATAAGTGTGCTTCTTTAATGAGATAACTGAATTCAACATTTACACTGGTCACCACTGATTTTAGAATTTTCAGAATCCTTCTGGGCATGCATCATACTGGACGTTTGTTAGAACCTTGCAGCTATGCCACAGTGTTCTGCTTCAGCGGGGCAGGGGCAAGGCCTGGGAATGTGCATTTTAACAATTTCCAGTGTTGCTGGTGGTGGTCCATGAACCTGACTTTGAATAGCACTGCTGTGTCTCTGACTCCCTCAAGAAAGTGTCAAAGGAAACTTCTAGGGCAACTGGGAAGGACTGAGACTAGAACTGTTCTCAAGCGTAATGCTTGGATGCCATCAGCAATGGGAAAGAGCCTTCGTTCTGTTGGGTGGTTCTCACTGCCTGCTAAGAGCCTGCGCTCTGCCTCCCACGACGAGCATGGGTCCTCCTGTGTGCGCCTCAGGATATCATCTGCTGCTGGTTATTGGTGTTCTGATCCACACTGTGTCTTTCATCCCATATTGTCACATAAGCAGCTGCTTCTCTGCTGGCTGCTTGAAATGAGGCTTTGCTTCTTTCTGTCAAAGCTGGAAATTCTGCAAGCGTACTCCAGGGCAGCTGCTGCTGAGATCCGTTTGGCTGGGGGGACACCAGCCAACTCTGGGTGAAGGGCTGTTGGAATAGCACATGTTGGGAGCAGTACGCTGCCAGGCCAGTCAGATTTTACCTTCATAGGTGACTTAATTGGTGGGTCCATGAAAAAAGTGTCATTAAAATTGAGGACTAGAGTCCTCAGAATGGAGGCAAGAATTAGTTACTGGGAGTGTCCAGGAAGAAGCCAAGGGATCAGGCAGATCAGTAGAAATGCATTGAATCAACTCTCAATATCTTGAGGTGGCTGAAGAACCATGAAACATGTGACCCCGACTACAGGTTCGTCATTGGATAAACGTGATTTTGAATCCCAGCTCCGCCGCTGCCTAGGTGTGTGTTCTTCATGCCAATCCCCGAGTGTGGTCATGAGCGAAGTGTTCAACATAAGCCTGCTTTCTCATCTGTTAAAAAAAAACACAAGAATAGGGGCTGGAGAGATAGCCTAGCGGTTAAGAGCACCGACTGCTCTTGCAGAGGACCCGGATTCTATCCCCAGCACCCACATGGCGGCTAAGAACCATCTATAACTCCAATTCCAGGAGAACTCCAATTCCAGGGGAATCCGAGACCCTCTTCTGACCTCCGCAGCATTGCACGACACGGGTGCGCAGACCTGCATGCAGACAGTACATTCATACACATACAGAAATAAATAAAATTAAAAACAAAACAAAACACAAGAATAATATCTCCCTCGGGACTGGCACCTGCATGAAAAGATACTACTACACGCAGAGCTGGCACAAGCACTCAGAGGTTAAGGTTAAGGTTAAGGCCTGTTACTGATCCTGACAACTTGAGTTTGATACCTGGGACCTACCTATATAGTAGAAAGAGAAAACCAATTCCTCCGAGATGGAATTTGCCCCTGCCGTGCTGAAGCAGAACACTGTGGCATAGCAGCAAGGTTCTAACAAACCTTCAGTATGGTGCATGCCCAGAAGGATTCTGAAAATTCCAAAATCAGCTGTGACCAGTGTAAATGTTGAATTCAGTTATCTCATCTGACCTCTACATATGTGCCATGATACATGCACCCACACACATATGTGAACAAAACAAATAAATAAGTGCCATTTAAATTTTTAAAAGAAAATATTAAATGTAAAGAAATGGCACTTGCAGTAATTATTATTACAATGATAGTATTTCACTGACTGTAAGATGTACAATTTAAAAATTCTAGTATCTGTAAAATCAAGAAGCATTTTATAACTGCTGCTGCCCAGGAGACTGGTCGGAAAATTCTGGACACAGTCGTGAAGCTCTTACTTTGGCAACACAGCAGCAATGTTCTTGGTGGCCTACACTTGACAATGAAAAACATGGACGCTAATGACAGAAAGCTGGAAAGCAGTTCAGGAGACTCAAATTCTAGTTTGAAGAGATGTGTTATTACTGGTCTCCCTCTGGCGAACCCTATTGGTTGAGAGAGGCAAAATCCAAAGGTCAAGTCCTTTCCCAGAGTCCATGCAGGCCAGCCTCTTGGGCAGAAAACAGGACTGACTATCACAGAATCAAGCAGAGTGGATGAATACACTACAGTATTGCTTGCATTTTTTTCATGTTATGGATGCATGAGAGTCATATATGATTTAAAAATATTTCTAGTTGGGTTGGTAGCATGGGTTTGTAATCCCAAGGTCATAAATTCAAGGCCAGCTTGGTCTATCTGGTAAGTTGGAAACCAATATAGGCTACATAGCAAGACCCTGATTCAATCAACCAAACAGAGAAAGTCCCAAGTGTATCTATAATATCTCTTTTAGTAGGTCTAAAATTAAAATTATAAGTGAGAGGGAGCAAGTTTCTGCTTAACTGTGGTACCCTGAAACCTGACATACCTTCTCTCATATCGAACTCAAGTCGATTCCAGGGAGCTTGGTACATCTAAACATGACAGGGAAAGAAATGTGGACCCACCGAGCCATTTCTCTAGACCGACATGAAAGAATTTTCATATCAGGATTCTAAATGCTCCCGAACTGGAAATCAGCCTAATACACAAATTCCATGCAGCAATTAAAGAAATGACCTGCAGCCACACAACCACATGGATGAACTGATGCATATTCAAAATCAGGTGAAAATATCCTATGGTGTTCCAAGTGAGGATTTTGGTTATCTTCGTGGAGGTGTCTTTGCATAGACCATGAAGCTCTTGGCATCAGTAATTGTTTTGTCTTGAACTAGACACTTGTTACATTGGTAGACTTGCTTTGGGTTAATTAACTGAGGCGTGTGCTTATTATTTACATATTTTTTTCTGTTTCCAGTTTATAAGTTAATGAAAGAGGTTTTTTTTTTTTTTTAAAGAAAAGGCTTTAAAAAGCTTGAAGGAATTAGATTTAAGAGGAAATAAGGTAAAACTTGATTTCTGAAAGAGCAAGTCTGGCGATGTCAATGGCGGGGATTCCATTTTAGCCCCTGAAGCACTCACTATAATAGACGGTCATGTGTTGCCTCCAAACCCGAATCTGGAAAATCAAGTTCTAAAAAGAAATTGTTAAGGACTTTGAATTTCGCCCTATCATCTGTCCCTTTCCAACTTGGCTGAAATTAAAGCTCTATTAAAAAGTGACTTCGTTTAATATAACTTAAATTGCCTGGCTTATCTGTCCAAGCCAGAACTGCATTTCACAGCCCTTCACATACAGGCAAGTGTGTGCATTAACACTTTGTTCTTTGCAACTTCCCAAGGTCCGAAAAGCTTGCTCATGAAGAAAACAAATGCGTAATATGAATTACTGGTACAATCATTGGGCCCAAATTACGTATTTTAACAACTTCTAAGTAATGTGCTCTATCTAATAGGATAATTTGAGGAACTCAACAAAGTGACAAAATCTATTAACAGTCCTATTAGTCCAAGCTTCTCCATTTCTTCAGGATAGTAATACCTCTCAGCAGATTTTAGCAGCTGCAGCTGTGTGAAGGGCACTAGTTCCAAAGGTCTAGTTACAACCAGTGTTACATCAAAGTCCATCCCAGCCACAGCTGCATGAACTCTTCAGAATTTTCTCCTCTTATTATTATACACAGATCCAACAGCAAATCTTCCCAGCATACTCAAGCCAGTAAGAGAGAAGAGGGCTCAACTCCAGGCACATGGCCCTGGGAGCCTGCAGTAATGGGGACCTGCAGGCTATTTTCTGGGCATCCGCTTACACCTGAGCACCAGTCTGAATGCTGCAATTAAGATGAATATAAATATGAGTGAGAGTTAGCCCTTACCTGAGGGGCAGCAGTTTATACTGCAAAAGTTATTATCTTTAACCAGATTGAATAAGCCAAAAATTGTTTTCCTTTTGTCACCTAGAAGGTCTTAATAAATACTCTTCCAGTCACAAGCACACACAGAGCTTTTCCTTTTCAAAATCTCAGCATCTCCCATGTACTGCATACATCTGTGTGTCCAGTGTTTTCGGAAACCACAGGTATTTGTGTAAACATTTTTGCATTCCCCTGGAGGCTGCAATCACCACTACCTACTTTAGCCCAGCCCTCAATCCATGGCTAGAAGGAGTCTCCTGCTCCTGCCAGCCTCTCCAGACTCTTTTTTCTTTATAAAAATGAAATGGGGGGGCTGGAGAGTTAGCCTAGCGGTTAAGAGCATCGACTGCTCTTGCAGAGGACCCGGGTTCGATCCCCAGCACCCACGTGGCAGCTGAGAACCATCTATAACTCTAGTTCCAGGAGAACTCCAGTTCCAGGGGAATCCAAGACCCTCTTCTGACCTCTGCGGCATTGCACGACACGGGTGCACAAACCTACATGCAAACAGTACATTCATACACATACAAAAATAAATTTAAAAAAATTAAAAAAAAACGAAATAGAAGACTGCACATTTTACTTGCTTTGAAAAGGAAAAATTGTACACAATGTCCTCAGAAGCTCTGTATTGCCCTGATGACCTCCAACAATGACCTTGCATGTGCACACAAAAGACCTTTCCTAAATAAATCGTTTTTCTTCCTGCCTCTCCTCTCCCTCATTCCCCTTCCTCTTTCTCTTTTCCTTTCTTGGCTTCTGAAACAGGGTCTTAGGCTGGGATGACCTTTAACATCTGATCCTCCTGCCTCCATCTCCCGTGGGACAGAATTGCAAACATGAGCCACGTTCCATGAACCATACCAGTTTACGCTATGCGGAGGATGGGGCCCAGGACTGTGCATATGCTAAGCAGGCACTCTAGCAACTGATCAGCCCTTAGATATTTCACACACATACATATACACACATGCACACACACATATACACACATGCACATGCACATACGTGATATATTTGAGTACATATCCCTATGTACATATATACATACGTGTAGCTTATCTGCTGTCACCCGTTTTGGAGGCCTACGCCTGGCTGAGACCACAGGGAACCTGTGACCTGTTCAGGTGGAAAACCAGCAACAGCTCAAAGCAAGGACAGCACCAAAGTCCACCTTGGGAAAAATGAGTTTTATTGTGGTTGCTTACAGGAGTCTGGGTGAGGGTCGCAGGAGGAGAAATGACTCACAGTCAGCTGCAGCACAAAAAGCTGGCGCAGCAGGAGTGAGGTGACATTCCTGGCAGTGCCTCCCCAGCTCTGCTGATGGCAGGTGTCTCCGCTGGTCTGGAAGCCTCCTGGTGCAGTTCTTAGGGCTTGGGGAGGGAGGTTTCAGGTGAACCTGGTCAATTTCGGGGATCTCCTGAAGCTATTGAGTTGTTCACTTCCTGAGTTTAATGAGCTTCTCTGAAGTATGATGTTTCAACCTCCCCTCCTAAATTCAGAACACTCTGTTATTTACTCAGCTTCCTTCAAGATGGAAGGTTTGATCTCTGAGGAAATTGCTAAACAGTAGATGCTGGAGACGAGCTCTCCCAGGTTTCACCCTCAGCTGTCTCCTTCCTTTCTACATCTCTTGGAAAGTGACCCCAAGGTCAGCTTCACTGGCCGTGGACACAGTCAGCAAGCTCCTCCCTGCCATGCCCCACAGGGCCTGACACAAGGAAGTACGCCCTAGGCCGGGGTAGGTTCTTCTGAACTATTGCCACCATCACTGCAACCCCTTCTGCACTGAGGCTGATTCCCTTCAGAATCTCTATAATTCCCAATTGTTATCTGCGGTGTAGAGAGCCAAGAGTGTGTGAGGTAGGTTCTAGGTATCCTCTGATGGATCACTTTACTTTGAGGATTGGGTCTCCATGCGCCGTGGGCTCCAGGAATCGGGGCAGCAGGGATCAAGCATATTGCTCCCTGGCTCAGCAGGGAGGCAATTTAAATGACGTTTCACCTGATGTGAGCTTGCCTGGGTGAGCCTGTCCCTTTCTTCACACTGATAGTGACTCTTACCAAATTAAACTTTTTAATTAAAAAGGGAAATCTGTGGAGTATGTGAAAGACGATGCTTCTGTGGCCTTTCATTTACTGTTATTAGTAAATTTTCCTTCACCCTTTTGTCCTTTTTGTTAGGTTGGAGTTCCTGGCCTGCCTTCATGCAGGCTGGAAACGTCCCCGCTTGCCCCAACCTCTTCCCTCTCTCCGACGGCCATTGGCCCCGGTCTCCCACCTTCTGCCTGCACTGGAAGGACCAGAACGAAAGAAGTTACTCGAAACTCAGCTCTGCATTCTGGAGAAATCACGTTGCCCACTCAGGTATCTGCCTGAAGGGTCCAGTTTTATAGCCTTACTTGGGCATCAGTCCAGCTCTGCCCTCCCCTCCGGACTAAGGAATCTGCTCTGAAACGCCCCTGAATAAACCTGCATTGTTCGTTTTCATCTGGGCTAATTGGGCTTCATGACGTCCCTGAAACCTTTCACTTTTCCATCTATAAAATTGAGTCCCCTGCTGGACGGCCTAATGAAATCTCAGAGCCCAGCCTTAAATAGTGTAAGCTTTCATAAGCGACCAAAGGAACGTCAGGAAGAAGCAGTAGAGATGCTCCCTGAGAACAAGTTCAAATAATCCAATTTAACTGAAATACAAAATTGAGAAGAGTCAGAAAAAAATACTATTCTTATATTCTGTGGGAATAACTGTTTACAACTTATTTTCTTCTTTTATAAAAAATAGGTCCTTGAAAAATAACATTAACAAAAGAGTCCTACAAGAGCCCTAAGACTAAAAATTGTTGTGTCCCGTGAAAATAACAGTGCTCATTCTTATCAATTGCTGTGCCTTCCCTGGAGGTGCATCTTCATCCTTCTAAGCACTGTTCTTACCATGTGCCCCACAAGCCTAAGTACTCAGCATGTGTTGTCCAGGTGAGACTTGCACCCCCTTGGCCCCTCCAGTGGGAGAGCTGGGATTTAACTGAAGCAGAAAATCATGCACAGCAGAATACAAGGAGGCCTTCCCTCTGGGAGAGACTAGAGCGTGAGGCCTCACTTGGCTCCGCCTGGTGTCAGGGGAGGTGCCTGTCTCCTCCCACTTTGGCCCATCTTTCTAGTAATAGCTCCAGGCCCTGCCCAAAGAGGGAAGTAAGGGGGCCTCTTCTGGGTCTCAGCTCCCCCAGGATGCCCTGGCCTCCAGCCCTTGTGATAGAAATGGTTGCCCACTGCTGGTGGTGCCAGGTGCCCCAGCTTCCCTGAACGGTTCCCTTAGCCTACTCACACCTAGAGAGCTCAGTGAGTAGGAAGTTGGCAAAGCTCTGGCTAAACCAATAATCTGCAAATTCAGATTGTTGATCTTGTTTTCAAAATAATTTGGCAATATATTGATAGCTCTCTCCTCTCTCTCCCCCCACCGCCGTGTGTGTGTGTGTGTGTGTGTGTGTGTGTGTGTGTGTGTGTGTATAGTGCTGAGTATCAAGCTCAGGACCTCATATAAGCAAACAAATGCTACTGTGGAGCTACCCCCACCATAGTCTTAAATAATACAAATCACTAAAATGTTACTCTGTCAAATCAGAAAAGATATAGAAATGAACTTAAGTCCATGCATCTACTTAATTTCTTATTCTCATTTTTAAAAAGTTGAGAATTTTCTCCCATTTAAGTAAACACATGAGAGCAAAAACTTCAAATTGGGATGTATTTTATTTAGCAAGCAAGTACATCAGACCCTAAACAAAATGTGCCATAATGGAAAATTTTAGTGCTTTTGAGAGTCTCTGGCTCTGTTTTCTAATCTTCTGGAATTCTTGATTTTCTGCCTCTGTCATAAAGGAACAGAGAGCCATTATGGGCTCATAAATTCAGGTGTATGTCAGTTAATGCTGTGCAAAGCATATTTGAGATAAAGTGTTATCCTGCTGCATAGAAACTCCTGTGGGTGATGCAGCCGTTCCTTTATGAACACAACTCCCTTCTTGGAAAATTACAAACCACTCAATCATTTTGCCTTTGGGGATCTTCCTGTTAACCAGAAAAGCCCTGGACATCCAACCTACTGCATTCCAACTGTGTAACTAGAGGGGACAGGAGGAAGTGGGGAATCTACCTTCTGGAGCTGGAGTGGCCCCCTTCTGCCCTGTGAGTCGGTCCTCTGGGCTTGTCCACCATAGGAGGGAACATGTTGCAGCTCCAAGCCACCACTGTCTGCTGACCTGCTAGCTTGCCCTGAGCCGGGGAGGCTTCAGAAGCCATCAATTCCACACTGCTCAGTTGTGTTTTGATAGCAACATAATTGCAATTTTCCAGTGCGAAGTTCTGGCAGCTGTAGAGACACTGATGTCTTGATTTACACATGTTCTGAAATGGACTAGCTGTTGATATGAAAATGTTAATTAGTATTATAATGGATCTTTAATTTGCATATTCTGTTAATTAACTTTCACTTCAAGAATGACCAGATTTGAAAAAGGAAAGTGGGGAAACTATGAAACCTTAGAGATGAAATGATTTTAGGGCATTTTCCTCCTGCTCCCCAGTTACTGAGTCAGTCGCCTCCATTCCGTCTTTCTTTCGCTGTCTTACTGCTTGAATTTATATACCTCTGAGACAATCCTCTGAGGAGCCAGTCTCTCCCCAGAGTGCTGAGACAGAAAGAAAGCATTGTTAGAGCCCTGCTAAATATTGTTAATCACTGTTAATGTTGATGATAAGACTTTCTGTAAGCACTTCTTTTTAAAAAAAAAAACTTTTTTAAATTTTATTTATTTATTTTTTAATTTTATTTATTTCTGTATGTGTATGAATGTACTGTCTGCATGTAGGTTTGTGTACCCGTGTCGTNTATTTATTTATTTTTTAATTTTATTTATTTCTGTATGTGTATGAATGTACTGTCTGCATGTAGGTTTGTGTACCCGTGTCGTGCAATGCCGCGGAGGTCAAAAGAGGGTCTCGGATTCCCCTGGAACTGGAGTTCTCCTGGAATTGGAGTTACAGACGGTTCTAAGCCGCCATGTGGGTGCTGGGGATTGAACTGGGGTCCTCTGCAAGAGCAATCAGTGCTCTAAACCGCTGAGCCACCTCTCCAGCCCAGCACTTCTTTTAATTGTATTTTTCCTTAGCATAGGCAAAGTGTGTGGGTGGGTGGCGGCATTACATAACTTCACTCCCTAATTAACAGCTATTTGACCCATCCCTATTGCTCCATTTGCTTAGAATAAAGACTATCAACCAAGCTTCAAGTTGATGCAGACTGTTAATGCAGGTCTGACTTCCATGGATGCCTTGAAGAAGCTACACTGCAAACACAGCTATTTGTTGCTTTAAACAGCTTGTACTGGACTTTTGCCATCAGAAGCTTTGGCAAACTCTATGTGACCAAATAGCCATTTTCACCCAGGCCAGAGGGGAACCATGATTTTTGCTATTCCTGAAGTCTAAAGAAACCCTTCAGAAGAATGAAAGAAATACATAATAAAAGTATGGGTATGGCTAATATAAAATCAATTGGCAGATGATTGCTTTTAACAGTTTCTAAGTGATATTCTATAACCCTACCCTGAAGTCTCAAAGTTTATTCTTAGGAGTGAGCAAATCACAGGGTCCCTATGAGATTCAGAGACTCCAAACAACTGAAGACAAAGGTGTTTATAATGAAAGCTAGAGACCCTTCTTTGGCTATCGTTCCTCTTCCTCCTTTACATCACTGCATTCTATCTCCCTCCCACAGACCACTCTTCCATACCCCCTCATTAGCTTCCTGACCTCTGTGGATTTTCCATTTGAAACACATATCTAAAGATACATAGCCGGCATCGTCATACGAGCAAGAGTATGTGACATTTGTCTTTCTGGGTCGGGGATTCCTCACTCGGGATGACTCTTTCCTGTTCCATCTATTTACCTACAAGGTTCATAATTTCATCTTTAATTTTTTAAAAAAATTAATTGAGTTTTTGAAATTTTCATATAATACAGTCTGATATTTAGATCCTCTTCCCTAGCCACACCTCCCCCCACTATTTCCCAACCAATTTAATGTACTCTCATGTAGATTATTTGGCCTGTAGAGTCTGATTTGTGGCCATAAATATCCTTCAGTGTAGGTTCATCCAGTGGCCCCACCAAGAGTCCCATTCCTGTAAGATATTATCTCTCCCTCTCCCAGCAGACATAATTTCATTTTTCTTAATAGCTGAATAATATTCCAACTGTACCCTATTTTCAGTATCCATTCATCAGTTGATAGACATCTAGCTTGTTTACATTTCCTAGCTATTGTGAATATAGCAGCAGTGAACATGGCTGAGCAGTTATCTCTATAGTAGGAAACAGAGTCCTTTGAGTAATAGGCAGGATTAAGTAGGAAGAAGGGTAATGGGAGGGTAGAATTGGAAAAGGAGTATGGGAAGGGATAACTAATACTAACGCCCTTTGGAAAAAGTCATGTGGAAACCTGCTACTGTTAAAGCTTCTCAAATATATACATATACAATATAAAAAGCTTAAATGGAGATACCCTATAACAGGGATTCAGTATCCTTACCAGATACCATAGACTAGCAAATAAAAAAACCAAAGTCTAAGAATGGGCTCCTTCTATTGACACTGTTGACCAGGCAGGTCCACAGACCCTCAAACAATACTGGAAATTTCCATTGCTCTTGACAGCAAGACACTATTGCTGAAGATAATTACATATACAAGTCATAGAACAGTATTGACCTCAAAGCTTCATTGCTACTGGCTAGCTGCCATAGCACTGTAAGGTAATATTCATGGTACTGGAAGAGAAAAGTCGTCATCAACTTTACCCAGCTGTGACTCCTGCAAACTACAATCACAACTGGCCTGAGAAGATGTTCCCACTGGCGCAGTAGTGGCATGAACGTCATGGGCTTGACCAAACACCTTCCGATTGAATTTAAGGCCCACTTCACAAAATGGGGAAAGTTACAAGATTTTAAGAGGCCACACTCAAAAGCATTTGGGAACACAAATTAGACTTAATAGGCCTATTTAAAAAAGAAAAATAACAGCCAGATGTGGTGGTGCACACTTTTAATCCCAGCACTCAGGAGGCAAGGGCAGGTGGAACTCTGTGAGTTCAAGGCCAACCTTGTCTACAGGGAGACCCTATATCAAAAAGAAGACCAAAAGAAAGAAAAAAAGAAAAGAATAATAATACAAGAAGTTGGGGCTATTAGAGAGTGGAGATGGAGGATGGCACTGGATTATGATCAAAATCTATTGTATGAAGCTCTCAAATAAAAAATTTAAAGAAAGCAAGAAAATTCTCTATAAAAATGTTTACATAGTAAGTGGCCCCACTCTTCTACTAGGTGCTAGAAGGAATATAATCATTCAAGTACCTGGAAGTGTTCTTTCTAGGGAATGTAATTTTCCTGAAATGGGAAAGTCAAAAGAACGTTTGGAATCTCTCCTCATCAAAGAAAAAAGTTAAAGAAAATTGGAAATAAGATTGTAATGATGATTAAAGGTATTACTATTCTTTAAAGGTTAAGGTAATTCTTGGCAAACAGAGAAGAAGAAAATGGAAAAGGATAAAATGGAGGGAAAGAAATTCCAAAAGAAATAATGTAAGGAAAAGTTTCAGAATGGAGGAATGAATGGATCAACAGAACAAATCTGAGGACGTCTACTGCTATCAGTTGATGCACCATTGTGCTTTAAGGAGTCTTGAAACAAACAAAAGAACTTCTTCATAGACAAAAGTAAACAGGCTTTATGCAAAAGATCAAGAATAAGAATGTGATTGGACTTCCCACTAGCAATTATAGGAAGCAGGAAGAGAAAGGCCACAGTACCTTCAGTTCTACAGGAGATCCTTCCATGCAAGTCTCCACTCAGCCCACCAATTACATGCAAGAACAGAAAAAACGTTTTTCAGATGTCAAATGTCTCAGAACTTACTTGCATTTCAGGGAAGTGCAGCAAGGAATGCTATATTAAATGAGTGAGAAACTCCCTAGAAAGGACCTCAGTCTTGCCCTCCGCTCACTCATTTCTAACTGCTGCCAGCCCCACCACTATCATGGCAATTCAGCACTCTCTTACTTTTATTTCTGTAACTTAAGGTCCCACTGCATTTTGGTGCCTCATCCTTCTTACTGAACAAGTTTTTAATAAAAATTCAAGTCTTCTGCACACCCACCCCTGCTAAACAATAGCACATCAGCCATCGAGGCTCACCAGATACACAGATATCCGATGAGTTCTTGCTTTTTTTATTAACTTTATTTTATGTGTATGAGGGTATTGTCTACATGCATGTAAGAGCACCTGTGTGGTGCAATACTCACGGAAGTTGGAAGAGGGTATCAGATCCCCTGGAACTGGAATTATGAATGGTTGTTAGCCACCATGTAGGTGCTGAGAAAGGAAGCCTGGTTCTCTATGAGAGAAGCCAGTGCTCTTAACCTTTGAGCCATCTCTACAGCCCCTCACTTTTTTCTTTAATTGATATGTAATAATTGTGCATATTTATGGCAAATAGTGTCATAATTTGATCCATATATAAAATATACAAGGATGAAATCAGGGATATTTGCATTTCTACCACTTTAAACATTTATGATTTCTTTGTACTGTGAAACTTTGACTTCTTCAACCAGTACTTTATAGTATATATAACTTATTATAAGCTACATAATTCTGTGTCACTGTAGTATGATATACAAAACTTGAATTTATTTCTCTTAATAGGTATATTTTGATACCTGTTATCCTTCTCACTGTCTCTCCCAACCCTACTTACCTTGCTTCTAGTGACTGATATTCGACTTTCTACTTCTTTTTTTTTAATTTTTTTTATTAATTTTTATTTATTTCTGTATGTGTATGAATGTACTGTCTGCATGCAAGTCTGTGCACCCATGTCGTGCAATGCCGCGGAGGTCAGAAGAGGGTGTCGGATTCCCCTGGAGCTGGAGTTCTCCTGGAATTGGAGTTTCAGACGGTTCTCAGCCACCATGTGGGTACTGAGGATCGAACCCGGGTCCTCTGCAAGAGCGGTCTACTTCTATGAAGTCAAACTTTTCAGCTTTCACATAAGAATAAGAATGTACAGTATTTGTCTTTACATGCTTGGATTATTTTACTTAACACAATGTCCATATTGCCACAAATGACAGAATTTCATTTTTTTGGAATTGAGTGATATTGAGTGCATGTGTGCATATGTGTGTGTGTGTGTGTGTGTGTGTGCATGTGTGTGTTGTCTCTGTGGGTTCATCTGGTAATGGACATTTCAGTTGATTCTCTTGCCTGTAGTAAATATGGCAAAGCAGGTATCTCTTTGTTGCATTGATTTCTTTTCCTTTGGAGGCATACCCAGTAGCAGGATAGGCACGAACTCTTCTATCTATTGCTGTTACCATCCATCTTGTTAGATTTCTCCCATGGCTTTGTTCTGTCAAAATCTTTTCAGATCCTAATTCTATCAGTCAATGTCTTTTCTATCCTTTCCAGACTCCTGTCATCCACAAATTAAATCAATGTGCCCTCTAAACTTTTATCCATGTATGGATATAAATGACAAGCTGGCCAGTGCTGTGTCCACCCACGAGTTCATCAATCAATGCCAACAGCTATTCTGCAGTTCCAAATTCCCCTACCTCTCATGGGAGATGCTCTAGAAGATAAAATCAGATCTGTGAACAAAAATTGTATCATGCTATTAATACATAGTATCTGGTTCCTCTGCCTGCAATCTACAGTGCAATTTTCAGCTTTAAAAAACAAGTCCTTTGAATAAGGTGAGCTGTGGATGCCTTCTTTAGACTCAGCTCACAAAACCTGTGTACAGAGAAAAATATGAGAAACATATCACACAATAGTTCTGTTCTATAGAGAAAAATAAAGGAAACTATCTCTAGTTGTTACTGTTTAAAATTCCTTTAGGCCCTCAGTCTCTCAGGAAAGTCACCAACACTAATGTTTCTTCCACACTTGAAGCAGATGGCCCACTCTCTCTTTTGTTGAAGTAGTTAGTTTCATTTTAGTGGCCTTGTCGAAAGAAAAATACACATTTAACATGTCAGAATTGTGCAATGGGACAATATGTTCCCAGTGTTAGAGAAGAAATCGAACTCAACTGGTGAATAGAAGGTGACACCCAGTAACTGGAAACAACCATCACGGTCCCTTCTGCTGCTGCTCTTCCTCTTCCTTTTCCTCCCTTCCTCTCTCTCTCTTCCAATTCTCTTATTCCCCGGAGTAGAACTTGCCTTACTTAAACACGGCTATGATGGCTGTTTAGCAATACCATGATTATTTTTTTAATGGTCAAGAGTAGACAGTGCACATTTCTGGAACCTGAGGTCAGAAAGCTAATATCTTTTGTGGAAAACAGTCCTTCAAAATAGGGTAGATTACTTTAATGTGTTATCTTGGAGAGCTCAGAGTTTCTCATTTAGCAGCAGCGTAAGGTACATTCTGTTCCAGTTTAGTCATGTCTATCTTGGAGGGCTTCTGGATTCCTAGGTCTATTCTTTGTAGTTGCTATGCCTCTTTGTGCCTGTATGCCAGGAAGTGCAGAGGATACCATGTCAACAGGAAGTGGAAATTCAGAAAACAAAGAAAGTGGGAAGGGGAGATCAGTGTTGTTCATTGCCTCCTTGGATACTAACACTTAAGAAGAGATCTCACCTTAAGTAAGGAGAGCCCGAAGGCTTGGCCTCCAGAGCAGACACTGCAAAAAACAGAACCAGGGGTCTGAGAAAGGGCACAATCAGTGTCATACAGGTATGGTTGCATCACATATCCTTCAAAACTTTGAAAAAGATGTGGGAAACTATGACTCCATGAGAGGAAAGGTTGAGAACCTAGTCACCTCCTTTCTTAGAGAAAATGTTCCATTATCCTTGACCCCCAACAGGAAGTAAGATGATTTGTCTTTTGACATACTCATCACCACAAAGAGAAAATAACATTCTCCACCCAGCAATCGCTTGATCAAAGCCTGACCTAAATAGAGATGAAATAGTAATCCAGCCTCAGATCCTGGCATAGAGCAATGCATAGAACTGAAAACTAGCATCACATGGTCCTCGGCTGTGTGATGAAAGCACTTAGGTTCAGTAATTTATAGGATTAATGTGTGCTTGTATTCAAGAGCTTTTAGTAGAAATGATACAATTAATTGGCCAGCGTTTCAGCAATACATTTCTAAACCTTCACCTTAATTTGATTTGACCTTTGGAGAAAAGATATTTAGCAGATAAATTTTGTCCTAAGATTATAGAAAAAAATAGAGTGAAACCACACTTACCATTTCTCATTTGCTAATATTAACCTCTTCCATATGTTTTAAAACCACAGGAGCCGACATTGTGCTAAAGTAAAAAAAAAAATTACATTTTCATATGTCCCTGCTCAGGGCCATGTCACTATGTATTTTAGCAGCTTCCAGGACTTACTGATCTCATAACATCAGAACAAACACCTTACTTTTTGCCTCCAGCCTCTTGTTCCAGCATTAGAGGGGCCCAGTTACTAAAATTGACTGTAGAGAGCTTTAGGGCTGAATTAAAACTCCTGCCGAGTAAACAGCTGTGTCATTTGTAGTTGTCAGAGGGTGGTCACCACCTGGCTTATTCTGTTGTGCTTTAGGGACCCAAAGTTATAGGGCAATTTTTCTCACGGAAGTTTTTAATCAAATTGTCATCTACTGTCTAAGCCATCTTGTTGAAACGTGACATTTCCAACCCTGGCAGCATCCTGGGAATTTGAAAGAAATTACAAATTTGTTTTATTAGGTTTTCTTATTGGTTGGCCCAAAAGAAAAATTAACTTTGTATATGGTCACAGATTAAAATATTAAAAATTTAAAGGATCTTTGCCCCCAGATATAAAAGAAAAAGATGTAAATGAATTTTAAAAATCTCTTGAAACTATTATGTATCTTCACTTTTTAGTCAAAAGACTATGGCCAACATGACTGAGCATATGAAACATGTTCCCGCCCTGTGCTGACTGGGCTGGGTTAGCATTAATCCACTGATAACTGTGTGGCATGCTCTTTCTACAGGTTTTGCAGCAAACTTGGCCCAGCAAGCAAGGGGAGGGGGCCGCTCTGATTTTGAGGAGACATTTTCCCATGAGCACTACTTGTAAGAAAATAAAAAGGAAGGCTACAGTGTACAAAAGCATTTAGTTCACCTTCTCTGCTTTTAACATCTTTCTGTGACAGACCCAGATTCCTTTATTTGTAATGACAGTTGCTGTAAGTTGCCTTTTGGTTATTTTGGCTTCAGTAATCAGAGGATTGTAAGGCCTTTTCATTCAGCTTTTTTCTCTCTTTTTGTTCAGCCTAAAAGGGACATGATGAGGCATTTTCTCTCTATTCTGTAAAAATCTAAGCTCTCTAAACAAGTCTTGCTCAGCCTATGCTGTTTATATTGGACAATAGGAACTCACCTGCTTGATGTAAGTGCTGCTTGCTTTCTGTGTCGCAAGTCAGAAGCAATGCAGAGCGGCTGCTCAGGACATTCTACATGAGCAGCTGACAGGGAAGCTGTTGGGGTGGACACGGTACAGCGCATTCTAGCCAGGGTAGTCTGAGTGTAGCTTCAGTCAGTGGGATATGAAGGCAGCCTCCAGGATCAAGTCAGTAAAACCTTTCTCTTCTATGTTATGCAAAACATAGTTGGTTCTTGGGGTCCCCTAATGTGTTTAAACTCTCAGCTGGAAGCTAGAATCAAGCAGGTAGTCAGTAGATTTTTATGTTATGCCTTCTGACATCTCTTTACATTTTTCAAACTTGATGGGACTTCAGAGTTCATTTAGAAAGCTAGGTACCACTTAGAGCCTGGATGTTAAAATTGGCGTGACAGGCTTTCCCCTCTCTGAGAAAGGAGATAGTTAGGTACTGGAAGTGGATACATTTCAACCAGCATGCTAAGTCTCATGGAAACACAGCCAGGCTTCTTGGTTCATGTATGCTCATGGTTGAGTTGCAGAGACAGAGCTGTGATGTTGTTACAGAGATTGCACACCTTGAAAACCTAAAAAAATGTTTACAATGTGGCCTTTGAAAAAAAGTGTTGCCTATACCTGATTCAGTCCCTGTCCCTTTGAGAGTCCATTAAGAGCAGTGGTTCAAAATGAGTAGAAGAGGTGTCGACACAGCACTGTTCCTCACAGAACAGAATCAATGTCTCTAGAGGAGCACGTATCTCTCCAACATAAGACTGCTTTCCCCACTAAGCACTGTTACAGTTAGGCTGCTTGGTGGAGTATGAAGGTTGACATGGAAGTCCCTATCTAGAAAAAAGCCACTTAAAATGTGGAGAAGGAGATACGGCTTGGCCTCACTTAGCTTCAGGGCTAAGCCTTTTCCTGGATCACTTCTTCACCTCATCAGTAGTGATAAGTCTCTTTACAGAATCCCCAGGCACTATGGGAGTTGCAAAAGTAGGCTGCCCAGAGTTTATGAGAACATGCTTTCCGCCCCAGGTACAGATATTCCCCGGCCCTATGGATCTGCAACAATGCCTGGCACATGACAGGATCTCTGTAATCACTGCTGTGTGAATCAATGGTGGAGAAGGACAGAACCAGGAAATAATGGGTGGTGCTGGTTATTGGCCAATGGACATAGCGAACTTCTCAAATTGTGTTCCCATGAATTTTTACACATTGTTCTTAATAATGCAAAAGGCAGAAGTTTTTTTGTTAATTAGAAAATTTTCCAAGCAAATGTATATCCTTGTGGTTTGAACAATTACTATAACTTGTCCTATTGATACATGACTCTTGAGAATCTGTAAAGAGAAAGCCATCAGATAATGACTTTGGCTGGGTCTTTATTAGGCTACTTGACAAATCAGTTATTTGACTTTCAACATTTAACACTTGGTTTATCTATCAGCTTCTATTTATGGAAATGTCTTGATGGCTCCATAAAGGGAAAACGATTTTTACTCCATTTAGAAAATATAACTTCATGTCATAAGAAATAAACCCAAAAGAAGCTGTGAAAGATCTCTTTGTTCCTTCTTTGCTGGTTGGCACCACTCCCACCCACATAAGGGAGACACACAGAGCTCATTCTAGCTAAAACATTACCTTTTGTGAAGGGATTTGGCACCATGAGCAGTTAACCTTGAGCGGATGCCTACTATAAAGCCGGAACAGTGCTGATGGTTCTAAAGGCAGCATTTGATTTGGTAATCACCACAAACACACAAGGAGGATGGATGGGCATTTGATTTTACATATTCCATACAGGTTCAAAAGGATTTAACTAAATTACCTGAGGTCATATATACATTTATTGGTGTATGCAAACAATAGCCTGCCTCAACAGTCTAAGCTTAAAAGAGTTTATCATCTCTCAGTATCAAATTTTAGATGGAAAAACTGCCTAGGCCTTATGTTATAATGTGTTTATTTAAAGCAATTCTTTTTTTAATTATTTATTCATTTATTTATTTATTTGGTCTTTTCAAGACAAGGTCTCCCTGTAGCCCCAGCTGTCCTGGAACTCACTTTGCAGACCAGGCTGGCCTTGAACTCACAAAGATCTGCCTGCCTCTGCCTCCCAAGTGCTAGGATTAAAGGCGTGCGCCACCACGCCCAGCTTTTTTTTTTTTTTACTTTTTAAAATATTTTAAAATTTTATTTATTTATTTATTTATTTTTATGTGTATGAATGTACTGTCTGCACCCATGCATGCAGTGCCGTGGAGGTCAGAAGAGGGCGTCGGATTCCCCTGGAACTGGAGTTAAAGACGGTTCTCAACCGCCATGTGGGTGCTGGGGATCAAACCTGCGTCCTCTACAAGAGCAGTCAGAGCTCTTAACCACTAGGTCATCTCTCCAGCCCCATTTAAAGCAATTCTTAACCAAGCATCTAGGAACACTTGGAAAAAACTGCAAGGACATTTGCAAAATCCAGAAAGTTTATGTAGAGGTGCGTGTGTGTGCGTGTGTGTGTGTGTGTGTGTGTGTGTGTATGTGTATATTTGCTCATGTGTGTATGAAGTGCAAAAGGATTTCATTGAAGTCTATTACTCAATAAATGTTAAGAATAACTTATTTCTTAATCATTGCATTGCTCTTTAATTCACTCAGTAAAAATTCACTCTGAACAATGTGGTAGGCACTGTGCAAGGGCTACTAAGAAGAGGGCTGCATTTCAGAAGAAGCCCATCTACTATTAACCTAGCATAAAAAAGGGCCTTTATGTCTTTCCTTGTTTAGGGTTGTAGAATCTGTACTATGCATTGATTTGCTAATTTAGAGCTCAATAAAAATTAATAGTGCTAAATATGTTGGCTGAGTTAATTACAAAAAAATTAAAAGCACCATCCCTACCAAACAATAAGAAGAGGCTCTGAAACATCTTTTCATAAATTACATGCATATTCAATTTTCACTGTATTGCCTCAGTTTTCTCAAAGTAATCATTCTCTGGGCAAAAAATAAAGTTTTAAGAAATAGACTTTTTTTTTTTTTGGTTTTTTCAAGACAGGGTCTCCCTGTAGCCCCAGCTGTCCTGGAACTCACTCTGTAGACCAGGCTGGCCTTGAACTCACAAAGATCCACCTGTCTCTGCCTCCCAAGTGCTAGGATTAAAGGCATGCGCTACCACACCCAGCTGTTTTTTTTTTTTTAATACCAGGATTCTTTAAGACTTTTAGTTTCTCAGGATTCTTTTTTTCAGCCTGAACAGAAACCCAGTCTTAAATGACAAAAGTGCATTTCATTACACAGCTGAAATATCTAGGGCAGATTTTGTTTTAGTTTGTGAGTCCAGAGATATGGTAATGGTGTCAAAGTTCCATTTCTCCCTATGCCCATTGAATGGGCTCTTGGCTCCATGGTGAGAAATGGGCCCATACTCTTATTCTGCAAATTCAGCAACACCAGTGGGAAAATAATCCTCTCTGATCCCCACTGGAAAGGTCACAGCACTATTTGAACTGGCCTGGGTCGAACATACTAAGTTCTAGGCCAATGACTGCACTAGCTCTAGCCAAGAAGACACAGCTGTCAGTCATATGCCTGCTTTTGGACCTGGAGTGGAGATTGAAACTGTTTACCCCATAGCATATTCTTTTACAGAAGAGAACGATCCTATTGAGCTTATTGCCACTACAGACTGAATGAGTTCCTGATGAACCATAACTACAGATACTGACACATCAACACAAGTATCCTTAGGAAACTGCCCATTAGGCTGACAGCATGTTTTTTCACTCAATGACAAAAGCCCTTTCCTTGTTATTAGATACAGATAAACAAAATGGGGAAAAAATCCTGTTTTCATGGACTTTAGATTCTATATCTAGGAGATAGTCATAAGCAAACCAAATGATATACACTGTTACAGTTTGAATAGGAAATTCTTCCCACAGGTTGTTGAACACTTGGTCCCCAGAAGATGGTGCTATTTTGGGAAGTAATGGAAACTTGGGGAAGAATTAGCACCCAGAGGTATTCCTATCCACCACGAGATGAGCTCCCCTCCACATGCTCTTGGCTGCTATGCTGTTCCACCCAGCACAGGAGTCTAAGCAACTGTGGATAGCCCTGGAGCCTATGAGCTAAAATAAATCTCTCCTCCTTTAAGTTGTTTTTGTCAGGTATTTGGCTACAGTGATAAGAAAAGTAAATAATACTCAGTCAGAAAGTGAGATGTGTTAAGGAGAGATATAAGAGAGGGCAAGGGTGTTATCCCAGGGGAAAGGGAGATTCAGTCTTAATCTAGTCACAAAACCTCACAGGGGAACTTAGAACCAAGACTTAAAATAAGTGAAGGAGCCGGGCATGGTGGCGCACGCCTTTAATCCTAGCACTCGGGAGGCAGAGGCAGGCGGATCTTTGTGAGTTCAAGGCCAGCCTGGTCTACAGAGTGAGTTCCAGGACACCTGGGGCTACAGGGAGAACCTGTCTCGAAAAGACCAAAAAACAAAAACAAAAACAATAAAATAAGTGAAGCTGGCCATATGGGGACCGAGAGGGTGAGCTGTCTATGAAGAGAAGAACGTGCAAAGGTATCATCAAGGGGAGACCAAGAGTTAACAAGAGATGGGAGGAGCCGAAATTGAGCTCTCAGTGTGGAGAACGGTAGGAGTTGAAGCCATAGAAGTAATCATGTACCTTGTAAGTTCTTGATTCTTTTTTTTTCTTTTTTTTTTTAATTTTTAATTTTATTTATTTCTGTATGTGTATCAATGTACTGTCTGCATGCAGGTCTGTGCACCCGTGTCGTGCAATGCCGCGGAGGTCAGAAGAGGGTCTCGGATTCCCCTGGAGCTGGAGTTCTCCTGGAATTGGAGTTTCAGACGGTTCTCGGCCGCCATGTGGGTGCTGAGGATCGAACCCAGGTCCTCTGTAAGAGCGGTCGGCGCTCTTAACCCCTAGGCCATCTCTCCAGCCCAAGTTCTTGATTCTTATTCCAAGTGACATGAAAAGCTACCAGAACATTTCAAGAAAGACAAATCAGATGAAAATCCCATTCATAGGAATTAGTAGCTACGTTATTTAGGACGAACTTTTTAACTGAGTGAAATATGGTTTACTACTTAAAAGTGTTGATTAAAAAATAAAGACTATGAGCCCCGGCAAAGGCAGTCTTGTAACTCAGCATAAGACCTGACACACAGAAGTAGGCCACAAAAACTGATCTTCTTTCATCCCCGTATTGAATGGCTCCAGGCTCTCATAGCCCAACCCCTTACAAAGTAAAACAAAAAATAAAAACTAGTGAATATCAAATTCCAGCCCAGCTGTGGCTACAAAGAGGCCCTGTCTCAAATAGACCAAAAATAAATAAATAAATAATAAATAAATAAATAAATAAATTCCAGACAGATCCTTCTTATTTATGTTCATGAAGACTTATAGCCTTGGTAGAGTTTGGGCATCTTCATGTTCTCAAAGGTTAAAGTACCCTAAGCAGGGGCTTACGGCACCACAGTACCTAGCTGCTTATCAGAACAGACTGAGATGGACCCACCGAATATGATATTTTATGGGGAAACAAATGGCTTTTAGTGTGTTCTGGTATATTTAATACGTAACATAATAGAAAGGACTTATGTGTCATGTCAAGGGGCAAAACATAAATGATTATGACAGGGAAAATGGAAGATCAGATGGTATAACCTCAGCTGACAGCAGAATCAGCATGATTAATGTTCTCAACTAAAATAGCCAGCTTTCAAAAGCATCCTTCCAGCCTTTCCAAGGAGCTGGGAACATGAACCGTTTCATAATGAGAAATGACCAGCTTAGTTTACTGAGTGTCTAAAAAGTATGGGGTAATTCTTAAACTTTCAGAAAGAATTTAGAAGAAAGTTACTTGACCAGGGTCAAGAATGTGGGAATGCAGATTTATAGAAGACCTTGTAGAATACCTTTAGCAACCCCTCCCAACACACACACACACACACACACACACTCACACACACACACACACACACACACCATACACTGACTTGAAGACCAACAGATTAATACTGAACCCTGACTGCCAGTTCTGTATAAACCATTGTTGTATAGTCTGCCATCCATTACTTTGGTTGTCATCTTTTTTTTAATTTTATTTATTTATTTATTTTTATGTGTATGAGTGTAATGTCTGCATGTAGATTGGTGCATCCATGTGGTGCAATGCCGCGGAGGTCATAAGAGGGCATCAGATTCCCCTGGAACTGGAGTTAAGGACAGTTATTAGCTGTCATGTGGGTGCTGGGAATCGAACTGGGGTCCTCTGCAAGAGCAGTTGGTGCTCTTAACTGCTGAACCATCTCTCCAGCCCCAGTTGTCATCTTCTTTTATGCAACTTCTTGTTCCAAGAGGTTTATAACCAGGAGTGACAGATTCGGAGATTATATTTTAATTCTTGTGGATCTAGTCACTTTTGCCTCTTTGTGAGACTCTATCCCCCCCTTTTTTTTTAAAAAAAAATGAGTAAAATGATATTTTCTGACTACATTATTTAAAGAGGAATATAATCCACAATATATGATATTTAGTTTTTTCTGACTTTAAAAATCTCATCAAGAGATTTTGTGGGCTCTGGGCACTAGTGTGTATTACTTCCAGTAGGTGTCAGCTATGGACAAACTTAAACAAAGGCAATGTATAATATCACACCAGGAAGACTAAGCAAAGTCCACTTATTTTGCATTCTAGTCATTAACATCTGATACAGTGCCCCAGAGTGTCATTGTTGGCCAAAGAAGTCTTCCTACCTGGATGGGGGTTATCATTGTGACACAACAATAGGCCTAACCCTAAACCTGGCTCCTTGTCTCATGTCTGTAGACGTTCAGAAGTAATAGAGAGAGAGAGCAGGGTAAAGAAGGTTGAGGGTGACTACTGAGGGAACAGGGAATGTGAGCACTGCCCCCTGGGAACTGGCCTTCCATGCTTTGTGATAGGGCAGCGCTAAAGGCTGAGGAATCCAGTCTTGAAATCATACCCCAAATGCCAATTCAGACACCTTCTTTCTCAGGCAGTGACTCAGCCAAGGGAGGTAGCACTGTGCGCATGACAGCAGGATGACCAGGCAGGCTTGTGTCCACTTCCAAGAAGGTTCTACTTCAACTGGAGTGAGTCAAGATTGATTTCTGAGGGGAAGATGAGTACAGCATGTGATGTATGCTAGAAAAAGACTGGAGTCACATGCACAATCCATGACGTGGCCTTGACTTGACCACTGTTCTAGAATCAAATCAATGATGCAGTCAAAGAAAGCAACAGGGAACTTCAGTGAAGATCTTCTAGAGCATCCTGTGAGCTGTGTGTGTGTGTGTGTGTGTGTGTGTGTGTGTGTGTGTTCACATATGAGTGTACCTGAGCATGTTTGATGGCTGTGTTTTATTTAGAGGAAGAAGGACTTTTTTGAAAATATATGAAAAAAATAAGACAAGATATTCATTTTAAATTAACTAGAATGTCAAGAATATCGACATATCATAATTCCGATTTCTTTATCAGAAGCAGATATCTGAAAGAACAGTTAATAGAAAGAAGTAAATAAAAAATATTCCTTTAAACAATTTATAAAAGCAGAAGCAGGGAGAGGAAGGAGGTGAAAGGCCTTTGTGTCAGATCTAACTAAAGACTGTTCAGTAAATCAATTTACTTCATGGAGTAATTTATGGAGCTATTGTGGGTATTTGTATTTGAATAAGAGCTTGTCTCTCCTTCACCCTGCTTCACTCTCCCAGGAGCCTAGAGTGAAGGCAAACTTTTACATGGATGATTATTGTTGGTTGCCATGGAAATAATGAGGAGGCACCCAATTCAGCATGAGGACTTAATAGTGATCTGAGGCAGGAGGATGAAGAGCCATTTGCGTTTAAATAAGAGGCTTGTTAATTAATGGAGCACCAGGGGACAGCTTAAAGAGAAAAATCACACCGTAGATAAACCCAGGTTTTCAAGGCTCTAGGAAGAAGTAATGGCTGTCCTCAGCGGGCTGTGGAAATGGAGACCTTCTCTCCTGTGGCCAGCTCTGTTTCTAGTTCTCGGAGGCCAGTTTGCCTAGACTCTCCAGAAGCAGCTGCAAATGGAATGAGTGGTTCAAGAAACTTCCCAGCCAACCAAACTCAAGAGGTGAAATGCCACAACCAAGTCAAGGTGCTGTGCAGTCTGAATGAGAAAAGGCCCCCAGAGGTTCAAGAATCGGAACTCTTGGCACAGGGTCTCAGTTAGTAGGGTTGTTTGGGGAAGGTCATGGAACCTTTAGGAACTGTGGTCTGCCTGGAAGAATCACGTCACTGCGGGCGGGCTTCGACAGCTCAGTCAAGCACCACTTCCAGTTTGCTTGCTCTGCTTCCTACTGTTCTTAGAGATGTGAGCTCTCAGCTTTCTGAGCCCACTACCTCCCTGCCATGACGGGCTCACCCCTCAGAACCATAAGCCAAATAAACGTTTTCCTCTAAAAATTGCCCTGCTTGTGGTATTTTATCACAGGGACAGAAATGTAAGGAATACATGGTCCCAGGCCGCCCTCCTGCTGCCTCTGTGTCTCAGTATATGGGGGTTCAGGTTCTTAGAATGAGCTACTTGGGGAACCAGCTTCATCACCCCACTGGGCCGTCTTCTTGCCCCATGACATGTGTGAGCATGCGTACGTGTACACACACACACACACACACACACACACACACACACACACAGAGTCTTTAATTCTCTTTGCTTCCTTTCCTTGCCTCATGGCCTTCTCTCAAAGCTTCTCCTGGCCACATAACACTGATGTGAGGGGTGGGGGGGAATACATATAAATAAAATGTGAAATGCCACCAAGCCTGGTCAGTCCACAAATATCAGCTACTTGAAGGAGAACAGAAAAATCGTTTTCTCCCTGGTAGCCCATTTGAAGACACTTCACAACAAATGAAAGATTGATTGGGTTATTCTAAACATATCGGATTTCATGTTTCCTGAGTGTCATTCATGAATGAGGTACTGGGGTGGTAACTCGGACTAAACCAGACAGATTCCTCTGGCCAATTAGTCCCCCTCCCATGAAAGAAATGAGCCTGGTGAGATAGATCTTTTTTTGCCAGTGTTTTATTGAAGCTCTGTGCCTTTCATACAAGAGATAGACCTTAACAGCTCACAGCCATCCCTCCTGTGTCCAGAGCTGGAGGTACCCCAACATGTTTCACATTCACAGAGTTGGGCCTCAGAGCTGAATGAAGAGAGCTGAATTTGACTCAAGAAGACATGCATGGCTCCACTGGATGGGAGATCTGTTAGTTTCTGCCAAGGGCTGGGCTTAGCATGGGGCAAGGTGATGGCTAGCCCAGTGTGTAGCCAGGACAGGAAGACACTCTAAGCCCATGGCAAGATAGCATTCATCACTAACAAGGCTGAGCATTTGTTTGAGCAAGAGTAACTAACAAAGAGAAATGATATATGAGATCTTTAATCCTTTGCTCTAGCTTCGGGCTCCACTGTGGCCTACCCAGAGCTTTTGACCAGCCGAGGCATGACCATAACAGTGGAAAAGCTGCCTGGAATAAATGTCCAAAGTTTACCCCCCAGGTTCTAGTATCTTTCCTATTGTGATAAAACATTCTGACCAGAAGCTACTTAGAGGAGGAAAGGATTCATCTGGCTTACAGTTGCAGGTCCCCGTCTATCACTGAGGAAAGGCAAGCACTCACGCAGGAATGTGAAGTAGAAACCATGGGGAAGTGCTGCTTGCAGACTTGTTCAGGGGATCATGCTTGGCAACCTTCCTATACAGCCCAGCACCTACCCACTGAATAGTATAAATCGCATTCTGCTGAGCCCTCCTACATCAGTCAACAAACAAGAGGACACTCAGAGCATGCCCACAGGCCAACCTATTAAGATAATTAGTTGGGACTCTCATTTCAGGCAATTCTAGGCTGTGTCAAGTTAATGGATAATTGGGACTCCCCACATGGGAACAAGTAAAACAATGTAGTAGTGAACTGAACAAAGTGACCACTTAGAAGTCTCACTACACTTTCTGATCTAAATAAAACTTCAATTGTTAATCACATAGGGTGGGAACCAGGTCTCAAAAGCAGAGTGATAGACTTCCAGTTAATGTAAACATATGGTGTTCAAGCAATTAACTGCATATATAAAAATAAAGTCCGATCCTCATGCTAGTCTGCAAGAACTCTCTCACAGCTGGCCTCTGCTGAATCATGCTGTCAGCACAGGGCCTTTGCACATGCTGAACCCTGTGCTGTGGATGTTCTTCCCAAAGAGCATTTGTCTACCAGCACTCGGCTCACACGCCAACATATTGGTGAACTTTTCCTTTACCTCCTAGCACTCCCCAGCCTTGCATTCTCCTGTTTCATCCATAGAACTAGCTGGTTATTCCACATTATATACTTGCCAGTTTCCTACGACTCTTCAAAGGTAATCCCTAGATGGTCAGGTCCTTGCTTATTTCCTTCTATTTAACCAACACCCAGGATTATATCTGGTGCATAATAGTAGCTTAATAAACTTTTGTTGTTGAAGGCAGTGAGGATCAATTTGCAGCACAATTTGGAAAGTGTATTTAGCCGAATCCCATATCGACAGCAGCAAGGTAGAGGGAGCTAAACAGCTTAAGAGTAAAGAGATAAAATCCTCTCAGTGTGTAGAATAAGCAGAGATTATTACAGCGGGGGGGAGGGGGGAAACAGAGCAGTTCATGGAGAAGGGACCGTGTGATCCTTAAAAAGATGGGCCAGAGTTGGACATCTGGGGATAGCAGGAAAGTTTAAGTGAAGAATGTGACACCGGCAAGTGTGAAGAGGTAGTAAGGCAGCAGCATAGGGTGACACAGAAGAACAGAAAAAAGCGATGCAAAGGACCACCTGAAAATGAGCTTAGAGCTCCAAGGTCCTGGCTATTTGGTAACTCTTATTCTCTAGGAAACAGTGAGTTCTTATTCTGTAAAACCTGAAATAGTGCAGAGGAGACTAAGGTGTAAACAGGTATCACCACAGAGCTAGTCAGGCATATGACAGGAGCACCCAGCTCAGGCTGCACCCACTCCATTGCTGGGATCACCCAGACCTTCCTCCTCAGCCTGAACAGTGCCAGGCTATAGATAGGAGCTATTAGAGGTGTTCGGGCTGGGCAGAGGCTGGATTAGAGCTATGTTTCAAAAAGATTAATCTGGCAACTGAAAGACAAATTGGAGAAAGAAGAGACCAGAAGCAGGAAAACCAATTATGAGACTCTTGCCACAGTCTAGATGAAAGGTAATGCAAGTCATAACTTAGGCGGGTCTGACCATGAATCATGAACTCAGATATTAGGACCCTGGCAACATGGAAAAGGGACTCTGAGGGAGGAAAGAAGGACTGGGTTGAGGAAATTGCCTCACGTACTGGGTCTCGTGGGCCACCATGAGCTCAGGTTTGTCCCATGCCCATGCCAACATCACAGTGAGAAGAGCATCCAGCAATGCAGAGGTCGTGACACACATTTGGTTCATCTGGTTCTTTCCACCTGGTCAGCCCCTTAGGGCATGGGAAAAAAATGCAAGACCTAGGGTAAATGTTATCTTGAAAGAGTTAGGTCTCCTCCGCCTGAACTCTGTGTGTGAGCATGCTTGTGTGTGCAAACGCACTAATATTCAAAGGTATATGTGTACATGTGTGTGACGGTATACATACACATGTCTGTACATGTGCGTAGAGGCCAGAGGTTGAGGTAAGGTGTCTTCTCTCTTGCTCTCCACCTTATACATTAAGGCAGAGGCTCCTGCTGATTCCAGAGCTTGCTCTTTCAGCTAACCTGGCTAGCCAGATTACTGTTGGGGTTCCTTTTCTCAACCCTCACTGGAATTACAGATGAGCCACCACCCCATGTAGATTCTAGGGTTCCAAATTCTGGTCCTCAGTCTTGCACAGCAAGTGCTATACCCACTGGGCCACCACCTCAGCCCCCTTGAGTTGAGCTCCTGCAGTTGGACTGTTATGCCCAGTAGGGGAAATCACATATCTGTGTGTACAGTGCCAATAACGTGAAAAGCCTTTGCCTTGTGTGAGATCATGAAGCAACTCCGTGTCTCTCATATACTTATTCACATCCCCCCAACAACTCTCAACACGTTCTCTGAGCCCTACACTACCGTGGATACATGCTTCTCCCTGGGACTGATACATTCAAGTCCTATCTTTTAAATATCATCTTGAGGGTAGAGATTGCAGAATGTGTAAGTCTTGCCGCAGGCTCTTCTCTGCATCTCAAACTACTTCATATATTTATGATATAGTTCATAGGCATCTCAACCTTGCGTGCCCTGGACATATTAGTCCCTGCTCTGGTCTGTTCTGTGTTTATCTCTAATGCACTATGGTTAATGGCAACACTATTCACCCAGACACACTAGCTTGATACCCAGAAGCCATACCTGATTCCAATCCATCTCCAAGCCTTGCCTATCACCGATACATAACCCAGCCCCTCCTCTCCTTTGGCACAGTCACCACCTCCAGCAAGCCATTGTCATCTTATCCTGGGCCATACTCCCAGTCTCCTATCTGTTTTCTATCTCCATACCACGGGCTCCGCTTCCCATATATCCAGACTTCTCCATGTGTTCATATTCCTCTCCATTTACCTTTTAGCAGCAATTAACACCAAGAATCACTTCTACCCCCCTCCCCACACTTGGCTTGCTGAGTCCCTCCAACTATGTGGGTCACTTCTTCCCTCTCTGCTTTTCAGATTCCTCTTCTTTCCTGGTGATTAACTGAGGCCTGGTCCTAGGTCTTTCCTTCACTTCCTTTGTTCTCCATGATCTCATTAGTGCCCACAACACCAGTGATATTGATGATTATGCTGATGACTAACATTTATCCCCAGCCTGGAAATCTCCTTTGAGACCAGACCCACATATTCAACCACCTCCTTGACATTTCCTGGATGTCTCATAAGTATCTTAAATTCATCATGTTCAAAGTTCAAAACTAAAGTAAAATTAAATTCCTTCTCTACTCTTGGCCCACTTCCACAAGCTCTGCCCAGTGCATAGCCCCACAGTAAATGCCCACTGAGTATTTCCTCAGTGTATAGCCCGTACAACATTTCCCCAGTGTGTGGCCCACAGCACACACCCACGGTGCTTTCATTTTGCATAAACCAGAACTCTGGAATCACACTACTACCTCCCTCCTGCTCATTCTCACCTTCTTGTCCCATATCAAATTCAGTTGCAAATGAGGAAACTAATTCCTAGCCTGGGTAAATGAGTGATTAAGCTCTCTGTGTCTCTATTTACCCAGCTGGGAATTTGGTCTTACAATAGAACCCACTTTATAGGGTTTCTCTAAGCACTAAATGGATCCAAAACCCATGAATTGTATCTCTTAGATGAATTTTGAACCCATTTACTCCTCTCCACCTTCCCCCTGGCCAATCTAGTCTAGGCTGTCATCTCCACCTCCTTGGGCTTCTACACTGCTGTAGACTTCTAAGCCACCCACTTTGTCACTTCTGCCCCAACATGGCCACAAAATATTCTTTTCCCAATCCAAGGTATAATGGCTTCTTCGAAACGCAAATGTGCTACCCTCCTGCCTTCTATCTCCTCTCCCCCATGTCTTCTCATTAGTCAGTGACTTCCCACTAGGTTTAGGACCAGTACCAGGCTTCTTCCATGGTCCTGCATGGCTCTTCAGTCTCCTGGCTCCTGGTCTCCTGAGTTATTGTCTGGCCTCTTACACTGCCGTCAGGGCTTCAGCACAGGTCATTTGTCGGGCCTGCGGAGTCCTTCTCTTTCTTTTGCTAAAAAAGGCTCCAATTCCTCCCGTATACCTCTGCTCAGCCCCTGTACCCTCACGGGAGACTCCTCAGGCCTACCCATCAGACCCTTATTGCCTGGGCTCCTCTTCTGTCGTATTTGCCCTATTGGCCTCTGTCCTCTCCTAGAGGCGCATCGCTCAACAGAGAATGCGATTCCCAAACCTTGGGTTAAAGAGGTACAGGGGTGATCAGCAGTCACGGTGAACTTATTTATTTATTTATTTATTTATTTTCCCGTGATGCACGTGCATGCGCGCGAGTGCACGTGCGTGTGTGTGTGTGTGTGTGTGTGTGTGTGTGTGTGTGTGTGTGTTCACTCACATGTTCAGAGATCAGACAATATCCTCCTGCTGGATTTGATTCTCTCCTTCGGCTAAGTGAATCCTAGGACTCAAAGTCAGGTCATCAGACATGGCAGGAAATACCTAATCTATATCACTAGCCCCAACTTTGAACTTTAAAAGCGCATGTGGGATGGTTGTGGATCTAGGACAATATTCATCTGTGCATAACCAGGTCTTGCTTCCCTCCAGCACCAACTCTCCTGCCTATGAGTCAGGTGGCTGCAGGGGTTGATGGACACCTGGTTGCGTTTGAGCCTAGAATTCTGGGGCCAGAAGTCAGGATCAGGGAGAGGCCGTTTCTGGAAAGAGCTTGACCTATAGCATGTTGCATGTCCTGGCATGGTGAGATTGTGCCTGGACTGCCCAGTATGTCAAAGAGGAGCTGACAGGACACAGAATCCTCTCTATTCCCTATGACCTTTATGGTTTCTTAATCCATGAATGCATCCTTAAAATGAGATATTATATTTTATTTTCTTAATTTCAAAAAGTATCAAACTAATTTTCTTAGCTTGCTCTATTGGTTTGCCTATTTTAAAGCCACTGTGTTAATTTGCCAGGACAGTCATAACCAATACCACATTCTCATACTCTGGAAGCTAGAAGTACAAGCTCAAGAGTTGGTGGGTCTGAGATCTTTCCCCAGTGACTACTTTCTCATGTGTGCTTACATGGTCACCTCTTGGTCTGTGTGTCTATGTTCTCACTTTCCTCTTGAAAGGCATCAGTCAAACTGGCCTTAGGCACACTTACCCAAAGGACCTTCTTCTTTGCATCTCTAAATACACTCACATTCTTGTTTTGCTTTGTTGTTTAAAACAAGGCCTCATTATGTAGCCCAGATGGCCTGGAACTTACCATGTAGACCAGGCTGATCCTGAACTTACAGAGTTCCACCTGCTTCTGTATCTCCAGGGCTGGGATTAAACATATGTGTTACCATGCCTGGAAAATAAAGCATTCTGGTAGCAGAGGAAGTTTTCAAACCATGGATGACTTCTGGGTTATGGCCCAGTACTAAATACACTCACATTCTGAATTACTGCGGGTTGTAACATCATGCAATATTTGAGGTATGATGTTCTTCTCCCCATTTGTGCTGTCCATGTGAACTGTCTCTGTTAATATACATTACATTTATCTTTTACTGCTATATAATATTTCTTACATAAGTATCTCAAAATTTATTGATTAAGTTACTAATTTACACTTGAATTGTTTCCATCTTTTTGTTTCAAAGAATGTTTTGAGCATTCCCATACATAATTCTGCAATCTGTACTTAATTGGGTATTGTTAGGTTCATTTTTGAGGGGAGACCCAGTGTGCTGAAGGGAGAAAATGTCAGGACTCTGGTGAAAAGGAAGTCGGGTTTATTTTAGGCATGGCGGCTGGCCTGCCATGATCAGCATTGGAATGTCCCCCAAATGGCAGTTTTATACCTACGCACATAAGGAAGTGAGTTTGCAAGGAAGGGGGGGGCAAGGAGATGAGGGATAAGGGCATAGGTGGATCTGTGGCTGGAATCAGTAGAAGCATCTCCTGATAAACTGTGGCTTGTGACTGCAGGATATTGCAGTATTGCAGCAACTTGGAACTTCTACTTCAGTTGATTTCCTGGAATCCCTGACTTAGGTGAGCTTACAACCTTATAGGTATGTAATAACAGAATAGATGTATGGTGAACTTGTCTTCAATTTGACTAAATAAAGCAAATGGAACACAAGTCTTTGATAGATACAGGATAAAATATAGAAACTTCTTTCAGCTTCTAGTTGTTAATTTTATTATTTTTTTTAAAACATGAATTGTTTAAAAATTTTATTGAATGTTTTGTATGTGATTATTAATGTTAACAAATGTATAACTGATGTTCCCAGTGACACAGTTTTGTGGACTAGTTATTAACTCATTGGAATTATATTTTTTTATCTTTTTTTTTTTTTGTCTTTTCGAGACAGGGTCTCCCTGTAGCCCCAACTGTCCTGGAACTCACTCTGTAGACCAGGCTGGCCTTGAACTCACAAAGATCTGCCTGCCTCTGCCTCCCAAGTGCTACGATTAAAGTCATGGGCCACCACACCTGGCTGGAATTGTATTTTTTAAAAACAAGGTCTCCCTGTAGCCACAGCTAGCCTAGAACTTGCTATGGAGACCAGGTTAGCCTCCATCTCACAGAGATCTGCCTGCCACTGCCTCCCAAGTACTGAGATTAAAGGCAAGTGCCACCACGGACAGCTAGGAATTGTATTTCTTGATTCTGTTAAGATGGTACAAGGTACCAGTGGGATCATTTTGCATTTTAGACTATGCTCTACCTAATCATGACAGATTAGGATTTCATACATTTCTGGGTTTGGTTTGCTAATGTTTTACTAAAGATCATTAATCTACACTCAGGGGGGGATTGGCCCAACTCTTCTTTACTTACTTTGTCTTTGTCTAGTTTTAAGTATCAACATTGTACCAGCTTCTCAGAATGAGGCTACTAGGACAGGTTCCCTCTTTTTTTTTTTTTTTTTTTTGGTATTTTTGAGACAGGGTCTCCCTTTAGTCCCTGCTGGCCTAGAACTCACTATGTAGACCAGGCTGGCCTTGAACTCACAGAGATTCACATGCCTTTGCCTCCCGAGTGCTGGGATTAAAGGCGTGAGTTACCATGTCTGGAAGGTTCTCTCCTTTTTATGGTAAAAGACATGTATGAGCTTGGAAATTCTCTGCTTGGATATATTTTTGCCCATCCAGTGTCAGTCTGCAAAGTCAAAGCAGGTTTTATTTTCGTTGATTGGTAATGACTATTATGTTGCTTTTGTTTTAAAATTTTCTTTCTTTAACCATGTCTTATGTCTTTAAACATATTAAGCATAGTCACTATATAGTTTTGGTTCATCTTTTTGGACATTGTCCACTTTTTTGCTTCATAGTGTGACTGTCCCAGACATTGCAACAACTCCATCCCACATGCCCAATTCCATCGATGGGTTCCACAGATTCAGCACAGAGCCTGCTCCCTAATGTTTTTCCAGGAACATACAACCATGGGGATTCATTTGGAGGAATTCTTTGAATTTGTGGGTGGATTTCTCCTGAAAAGACTTCAGAGTTTCTTCTGTCAGACCCCTGGGTACAAGCTTCCTTGAACTCTTACTGTTTCATGCTGGCAACCAGGCCAGCAGCATCTTCTCAGAGTGGGATGGGGAGGGGAAGAATGATGCTTGGCCTCTGACCCCAAATTCTCCAAGCAGATTTTTCTTCCTCTTTCTCCCAGAGCCAAGGATAGGACTGAATTTTCCTCTTCTCTTTGTGTTTGGACAACAGAATTTCCCTAATGTCTCCCCTGTTAGACCAGGGGAAACATTGCCCCCTGCAGTCTTTGCCTTAGGACAGAGAACTGAGAAGAACTTGTTCTGGCTGTTGGAACCCTCAGACCCTGAGCGGAGCTGGTAACCAGCCCAGCCTCCCCACTGCACAGGGACAAAGCAGCTTTGAGTGACTGCCCCACTTCTTTATCTGTTTTCTTTTTCTATCTTATTTTAACATAATATTTTAATTAATATTTTGAGAATTTCGTACAGTTGCACAATGCATTTTGGTTATATTTGCCCCTGACTCTTCACCTTGTCTTCTCCGAGATCCCTCCCCCATTCCCTACCCCTCTAACCTTTTCTTTTTAAAGCCCACCGACTGCAGTTTATGCTATACATACACCTCTGGGTGCACCTCGCTTCTACCAGGGGCTGCACCTTTTAAGAAAATTGACTATCCCGTTCTCAGAAGATATCACCTGTCTATAGCTCCTTAGCTAAGGTTGGGGGCTCATGAACACTTCCCCCACTCCATGGTGGAATGTTGATTGGCTTAACCTTGTGTGGGTCTTGTGCCAGCAATCATAGCTGCTGTGAGTCCATGAAGGCACCAGTCCTGTCTTGTCTAGAAGATCCAGCTTCACTCTGGTCCTTCCAGGCCTCTGCATCTTACAATCGTTTGCTTTGTCTTCCAAGATGGTCCCTGGGCTTTGGGAAGAAGGGGTGTGATGCACACATCCTATTTATGGCTGAATCCTCCCCAGACACCTACTTTCTTCCCCTGGACCAGTTGTGAGTTTCTGTGTTACTTGCCATCCATTGCATAAAGAAACTTCTCTGATGAGGTCTGGGAACTTCCCTAATCTATAGGTATAGAAATTTTAATTTAGAGGACAGTTGGAACTATGTCCAGTTAGCAAAGAGTAGCTGAAGGTTCACACCTGGGTCTATAAGCTTCCCAGACATAGGTTCTTAGCCAGATTTACGGTACCAAGCATGCATCTCCTTCTGTAGAGTGGGCCTTAAATTCAATCAGAAAATGGTTGCTTATCCAATTAACATTCATGCCACTATTACAACCATGAGCTTACCTTGCCACATTGCTCATTATTGTAGCTCTCAGAAGCTGGGTTAGACTGTTGATGACCTTTCCCCATAGCAGCCTGCCTAGCGCCTTCCAGTACCATGAAAGCTGGTCAATAGGGAGGAAACTTCCTGGTCAGCACCAGCTTTATTTCTTCATGTCTTGTGAACAAAGTATATGGTCTCTTCAGCAATAAGGTCCTCTTAGCATCAAGTTCTTGTGGTCAACTAAGAGTCACGGAAATATCCTCTATTGTTTGGGGCATCTCTGGAACACCTCTGACCAACAATGTAAGGGAAGGAACCCCATACTTTCTCCCCTATTGTTTTGGGCATCTCTGGAACACCCCTGACCAACAATGTAAGGGGAGGAACCCCATACCTTCTCCCCACCTAGCAGTGTCTTCCTGCCTTGGGAGTCCCTAACATGTAGGGAAGGTCGGGCTAGATCACTTGGTGAGGAACTTGCCTGCCCCTTGAAAATCTATCTAGATGTCTCTAGAACTGGAGGGTCGATCACTCCCTTCAGAGCCCCCATTATGCTATACGCAGTGGCTCTCTCTTCTAAAGTTCTATATTCTGTTCAAGCCCTGACCATGGCTCCAGTGATCACAGACTCTTTCCTAATCACTTCATTCTGAAATATGATTTCATGTCCGCCCTTTTTATGAATCTGCCACTTTGTTTCTCTTTCTGTCTCCTAACAGCCATTCGCAGGGCTTGTGGATACTTGTGCTCAGCCTGTTCCTAGGGTTTCTGTTCATATTCCCCATCCCCACCCCACTCCCTGCACCCGAGGATTTAGAATCCATTAATTCTGGATTTGTCAACTACTAACTACTACCCAGGATGGATTTATTTTATTGTTTATGCAGCTTAAACCACATTTAAAGGATTTTTTTGAAGATTTTATTCAGTATTATTTTCAAGTTGAGACATTTTTCAAGCTATGTAGTCTCCCATACCATGTGAACTGGAAGTCAGACTGTCTTGTATTTATCTGCATTTGATGTAGCTGGTAGCATCATTCTCTACTGAAGGCGTCTTTTATTTTGAAATAGCTTTTCCAGAGTTTTTCATCCTCTTTCTGGTTATCTGGGAAATCATCTTCTGCTCCACGATCCCATGGATTCTGGGACTTCGCATTGAAGTGTGTGTGCAGTGGAGATGGACGGTCAGATCCTGGATCTATGCAGAGCAGGGAATGGGAGCCCAAAGAAACAGCTGTGCAAAAAAGGGGATACCTCACTGCAGGAGTCTCAGGTGCCAGCTGTGGTTGGAGAGGCAAGGTGGTGGTGGTGGTGGAGGTGGTGGTGGTGGTGATGGTGGTGGTGACGGTGGTGGTGGTGGTGGAGGTGGTGGTGGTGGTGGTGGTGGTGATGGTGATGGTGATGGTGGTGGTGGTGGTGGTGGTGTCATCTTTGTTTTTTGGCTGAGACTGAAGCTGTCTTATCTTGGGACGGTCAAGGTTAGTAGGGTGCTAAGACTCCCATGTGTATGTGAACATGCTTTGGAAAGAAAAAACACTGCTCAGGTTTTTTTGTTGTTGTTGTTGTTGTTGTTGGGTGTTTTGTTGTTTTTTTTGTTTTGTTTTTTGTCTTTTTCAAGACAAGGTCTCCCTGTAGCCCCAGCTGGNGCAGATTCCCTGATACTGGTGGTAAGTTAAGGAACAGTTATTAGCGTGTCATGGGTGCGGGAACGCAATGGGGGTCTCCTCTGCAAAGAGCTAGTTGGTGCTCATAAACTGCTTAATCCCCATCTCTCCTCCAGTTGTCATCTTCTTTTATGCAACTTCTTGTTCCAAGAGGTTTATAACCAGGAGTGACAGATTCGGAGATTATATTAATGGGCTATAGTGATCATAGTCACTTTTGCCCTTTGTGAGACTCTAATCCCCCCCCCCACACCAAAAAAAAATGAGTAAAATGATATTTTCTGACTACATTATTTAAAGAGGAATATAATCCACAATATATGATATTTAGTTTTTTCTGACTTTAAAAATCTCATCAAGAGATTTTGTGGGCTCTGGGCACTAGTGTGTATTACTTCCAGTAGGTGTCAGCTATGGACAAACTTAAACAAAGGCAATGTATAATATCACACCAGGAAGACTAAGCAAAGTCCACGTTATTTGCATTCTAGTCATTAACATCTGATACGTGCCCAGAGTGTCATTGTTGGCCAAAGAAGTCTTCTACCTGGATGGGGGTTATCATTGTGATCACAACCAATAGGCCAACCCTAAACTGGCTCCTTGTCTCATGTCGTGACGTTCAGAAGTAATAGAGCGAGAGCAGCCGAGGGTAAAGAAGGTTGAGGGTGACTACTGAGGGAACAGGGAATGTGAGCACTGCCCCCTGGGAACTGGCCTTCCATGCTTTGTGATAGGGCAGCGCTAAAGGCTGAGGAATCCAGTCTTGAAATCATACCCCAAATGCCAATTCAGACACCTTCTTTCTCAGGCAGTGACTCAGCCAAGGGAGGTAGCACTGTGCGCATGACAGCAGGATGACCAGGCAGGCTTGTGTCCACTTCCAAGAAGGTTCTACTTCAACTGGAGTGAGTCAAGATTGATTTCTGAGGGGAAGATGAGTACAGCATGTGATGTATGCTAGAAAAAGACTGGAGTCACATGCACAATCCATGACGTGGCCTTGACTTGACCACTGTTCTAGAATCAAATCAATGATGCAGTCAAAGAAAGCAACAGGGAACTTCAGTGAAGATCTTCTAGAGCATCCTGTGAAGCGTGTGTGTGTGTGGGTGTTGTGTTGGTGGTGTGTGTTGTGCACATGAGTGTACCTGAGCATGTGTTGATGGCTGTGTTTTGATTTAAGGAAGAAGGACTTTTTTGAACAGATATATGAAAAAAATAAGACAAGATATTCATTTTAAATTAACTAGAATGTCAAGAATATCGACATATCATAATTCCGATTTCTTTATCAGAAGCAGATATCTGAAAGAACAGTTAATAGAGAACGTCACATAACCAAATATTCCTTAAACACATTTTAATCAAGCCAAGAGCAGGGGGGGGCAGGTGAAAGGCCTTGGTCACTCGAACTAAACACTGTTCAGTAAATCAATTTACTTCATGGCGTATTTATTAGGCTATTGTGGGTACTTTGTATTTGATACAGAGCTTCGTCTCTCCAGTCCCCTGCTTCACTCTCCCAGGAGCTAGAGTTGACAGGCACTCTTACACTGGTGATTATTTTGTTGCCATGGAATAATGCGGCGGCACCCAATTCAGCATGAGGACTTAATAGTGATCTGAGGCAGGAGGATGAAAGGCCATTTGCGTTTTACATAAGAGGCTTGTTATTAATGGAGCACCAGGGACAGCTTAAAGAGAAAAATCACACCGTAAGATAACCCAGGTTTTCAAGGCCAGGAAGAAGTAATGGCTGTCCTCAGCGGGCCTGTGGAATGGAGACCTTCTCTCTCCTGTGGCCAGCTCTGTTTCTAGTTCTCGGAGGCCAGTTTGCCTAGACTCTCCAGAAGCAGCTGCAAATGGAATGAGTGGTTCAAGAAACTTCCCAGCCAACCAAACTCAAGAGGTGAAATGCCACAACCCAAGTCCAAGGTGCTGGCTAGTCTGAAGTGATAAAAGGCCCCCAGAGGTTCAAGAATCGGAACTCTTGGCACAGGGTCTCAGTTAGTAGGGTTGTTTGTGGGAAGGTCATGAGACCTTTAGAAGCGTGTGGCTTGCCTGTGAGAAGACATCACGTCGCTGCGGGACGGGGCTTCGACAGGCTCAGTCAAGCCCACTTGCCAGTTTGTCTTCTCTGCTTGTCTCTGTTCTTAGAGATGTGAGCTCTCAGCTTCTGGCTCCTCTCGACCACTCCCTGCCATGACGGCGCTCTCAACCTTCTAGAACCATAAGCACAAAAAACGTTTTCCTCTAAAAATTGCCCTGCTTGTGGTATTTTATCACAGGGACAGAAATGAAGAATACATGGTCCCAGGGCCGCCCTCCTGCTGCAGCTGCTGTGGTCGTAATATGGGGGTTCAGTTCTTAGAATGACTACTACTGGGGAACAGCTCATCACCCCACGGGGCCGTCTTCTTGCGCCCATGACACGTGTGAGCAGCTACGTGTAACACCACACACACACACAACACACACACACACACAGGAGGCCTTTAATTCTCTTTTGCTCTGCTCCTTCTTGCCTCTGCCTGGTCCTTCTCTCAAAGCTTCTCCTGGCCACATAACACTGGCATGTGAGGTGGGGGGGAAACTACATACAAATAAAATGTGAATGCCACCCTACCTGGTCAGTCCACAAATATCAGCTACTTGAAGGAGAACAGAAAAATCGTTTTCTCCCTGGTAGCCCATTTGAAGACACTTCACAACAAATGAAAGATTGATTGGGTTATTCTAAACATATCGGATTTCATGTTTCCTGAGTGTCATTCATGAATGAGGTACTGGGGTGGTAACTCGGACTAAACCAGACAGATTCCTCTGGCCAATTAGTCCCCCTCCCATGAAAGAAATGAGCCTGGTGAGATAGAGTCTTTTTTGCCAGTGTTTTATTGAAGCTCTGTGCCTTTCATCCAAGAGATAGACCTTAACAGCTCACGCCATCCCTCCGTGTCCAGAGCTGGAGGTACGCACCCCAACATGATTTTCACATTCACACTGAGTTTGGGCCTCAGAGCTGAATGAAGAGAGCTGAATTTGACTCAAGAAGACGTGCATGGCTCCACTGGATGGGAGATCTGTTAGTTTCTGCCAAGGGCTGGGCTTAGCATGGGGCAAGGTGATGGCTAGCCCAGTGTGTAGCCAGGACAGGAAGACACTCTAAGCCCATGGCAAGATAGCATTCATCACTAACAAGGCTGAGCATTTGTTTGAGCAAGAGTAACTAACAAAGAGAAATGATATATGAGATCTTTAAATCCATTGCTCTAGTCTATCGGCTCCACTGTGGCCTACCCAGAGCTTTTGCCAGCCGGGCATGACCATAACAGTGGAAAGCTGCCGGAATAAATGTCCAAAGTTTACCCCCCGGTTCCTAGTATCTTTCCCTATGTGATGAAAACATTCTGACCAGAAGCTACTTAGTGGAGTGAAAGGATTCATCTGGCTTACAGTTGCAGGTCCCCGTCTATCACTGAGGAAAGGCAGGCACTCACGCAGGAATGTGAAGTAGAAACCATGGGGAACTGCTCGCTTGCAGACTTGTTCATGGGGATCAGCTTGGCACAATTCCTTCCTATACAGCCCAGCACCTACCCACTGAATAGTATAAATCGCATTCTGCTGAGCCCTCCTACATCAGTCAACAAACAGGAGAACTCAGAGGCATGCCACACAGGCCAACCTATTAAGACAATTGTTGTGACTCTCATTTCAGGCAATTCTAGGCTGTGTCAAGTTAATGGATAATTGGGACTCCCCACATGGGAACAAGTAAAACAATGTAGTAGTGAACTGAACAAAGTGACCACTTAGAAGTCTCACTACACTTTCTGATCTAAATAAAACTTCAATTGTTAATCACATAGGGTGGGAACCAGGTCTCAAAAGCAGAGTGATAGACTTCCAGTTAATGTAAACATATGGTGTTCAAGCAATTAACTGCATATATAAAAATAAAGTCCGATCCTCATGCTAGTCCGCAAGAACTCTCTCACAGCTGGCCTCTGCTGAATCATGCTGTCAGCACAGGGCCTTTGCACATGCTGAACCCTGTGCTGTGGATGTTCTTCCCAAAGAGCATTTGTCTACCAGCACTCGGCTCACACCCACATATTGGTTTGAACTTTTCCTTACCCTCCTATCACTCCCCAGCCTTGCATTCTCCTTTTCATCCATAGAACTAGCTGGTTTTCCACATTATATACTTGCCAGTTTCCTACGACCTTCAAAGGTATCCCTAGATGGTCAGGTCCTTGCTTATTTCCTCTTTTAACCAACACCCAGATTATAATCTGGTGCATAATAGTGTTAATAAACTTTTGTTGTTGAAGGCAGTGAGGATCAATTTGCAGCACAATTTGGAAAGTGTATTTAGCCGAATCCCATATCGACAGCAGCAAGGTAGAGGGAGCTAAACAGCTTAAGAGTAAAGAGATAAAATCCTCTCAGTGTGCTAGACATAAGCAGAGATTATCACAGGGGGGGGAGGGGGGAAAACAGAGAGTTCCATGGAGAAGTGGACCGTGTGATCCTTAAAAAGATGTGCCCAGAGTTGTTGACAGCGGGGATGCCGGATTAAAGTAGTAGAATGTGACCCGTGAAGATGTTTAAGGCAAGTTTGATAGGGTAGTAACAGTCAGCATGCTGGTGGACACTAGACAGAAAAAAGCGATGCAAAGAGACCACACAAATTGGCGTGTAGAGCGTCCGAATGTCCTGGATCTATTTGGTAGATCGGAATCATATTACTCGTGAGGAAACGTAGTAAGTTCCTTAGGTGCTGTACCAAGCCTGAAAGTAGGACAGTAGAGACTAAGGTGTAGAACCAGGTACAATCCTACATCAGCTACTGCTAGCCGCAAGTTGGCATGATGACAGTGAGGAACACGCCAGTCTCAGGCTGACCCACTCCATTGCTGGGAGACACCCACATCCTTGCCCGCACGAGCCTGAGCATGCCGGCTATAGAATAGGGCATATGAGACGGTGTATTCGCGGCTGGGCAGAACAGGCGTCCGGATTGAGAGCTCATAGTATTCAAAACAGATTGAATCGTGCAACTGAAAGACAAATTGGGAGACGAGACGAGCTTTCAGAAGCAGGAATAACTCAATTTATGACGACCCTAGTGGCCACAGTCTCGATGAAGGTCATGCAAGTCCATAACTTAGGCGGGTCGATACTGACTCGACGTGGACCCCACTTATACTCTGCATCTGATCCCACTCAGATATTAGGACCCTGGCAACATGGAAAAGGGACTCTGAGGGAGGAAAGAAGGACTGGGTTGAGGAAATTGCCTCACGTACTGGGTCTCGTGGGCCACCATGAGCTCAGGTTTGTCCCATGCCCGTGCCAACATCACAGTGAGAAGAGCATCCAGCAATGCAGAGGTCATGACACACATTTGGTTCATCTGGTTCTTTCCACCTGGTCAGCCCCTTAGGGCATGGGAAAAAAATGCAAGACCTAGGGTAAATGTTATCTCGAAAGAGTTAGGTCTCCTCCGCCTGAACTCTGTGTGTGAGCATGCTTGTGTGTGCAAACGCACTAATATTCAAAGGTATATGTGTACATGTGTGTGTCGTGTAATATCATGTCTGTCATGGGTAGCGAGGTTATCATGCTGTGCATAGCTTGGGTTATGGGGTCTTTCTCTTGCTCTCCACCTTATACATTAAGGCAGAGGCTCCTGCTGATTCCAGAGCTTGCTCTTTCAGCTAACCTGGCTAGCCAGATTACTGTTGTGGTGTTCCTTTTCTCACCCTCACTGGAATTACAGATGGCACTACCCCATGTAGGATTTTTAGGGTTCCAATGGTCCTGGTGAGTTTGCGAGAGAAGTTATACTCCACTGGCCACACATCAGCCCTCTTGAGTTGAACTCCTGCAGTTGGCTACTGTTATGCCCAGTGGGGAATACATATCTGTGTGTACAGTGCCAATAACGTGAAAAGCCTTTGCCTTGTGTGAGATCATGAAGCAACTCCGTGTCTCTCATATACTTATTCACATCCCCCCAACAACTCTCAACACGTTCTCTGACCCTACACTACCATGGATAACATGCTTCTCCCTGGGACTGATACATTAAGTCCTATTTTTAAATATCATCTTGAGGGTACTATGAGAAGCAGAATTTGTAAGTTCTTGACCGCAGGCTCTTCTCTGCATCTCAAACTACTTCATATATTTATGATATAGTTCATAGGCATCTCAACCTTGCGTGCCCTGGACATATTAGTCCCTGCTCTGGTCTGTTCTGTGTTTATCTCTAATGCACTATGGTTAATGGCAACACTATTCACCCAGACACACTAGCTTGATACCCAGAAGCCATACCTGATTCCAATCCATCTCCAAGCCTTGCCTATCACCGATACATAACCCAGCCCCTCCTCTCCTTTGGCACAGTCACCACCTCCAGCAAGCCATTGTCATCTTATCCTGGGCCATACTCCCAGTCTCCTATCTGTTTTCTATCTCCATACCACGGGCTCCGCTTCCCATATATCCAGACTTCTCCATGTGTTCATATTCCTCTCCATTTACCTTTTAGCAGCAATTAACACCAAGAATCACTTCTACCCCCCTCCCCACACTTGGCTTGCTGAGTCCCTCCAACTATGTGGGTCACTTCTTCCCTCTCTGCTTTTCAGATTCCTCTTCTTTCCTGGTGATTAACTGAGGCCCTTGAGTCCTAGGTTTTCCTTCACTTCCTTTTTCTCCCTGATCTCATTAGTGCCCACACACCAGTGTATTGCATGATTATGCATGTGACTACGAACCATTATCCCAGCCTGAAATTCCTTGAGACCAGCCCACAGTATTCAACCACCTCCTGACATTTCCTGTATGTCTCATAAGTATCTTAAATTCATCATTTCAAAGTTCAAACCTAAGGAAAATTAAATTCCTTCTTCTACTCTTGGCCCACTTCCACAAGCTCTGCCCAGTGCATAGCCCCACAGTAAATGCCCACTGAGTATTTCCTCAGTGTATAGCCCGTACAACATTTCCCCAGTGTGTGGCCCACAGCACACACCCACGGTGCTTTCATTTTGCATAAACCAGAACTCTGGAATCACACTACTACCTCCCTCCTGCTCATTCTCACCTTCTTGTCCCATATCAAATTCAGTTGCAAATGAGGAAACTAATTCCTAGCCTGGGTAAATGAGTGATTAAGCTCTCTGTGTCTCTATTTACCCAGCTGGGAATTTGGTCTTACAATAGAACCCACTTTATAGGGTTTCTCTAAGCACTAAATGGATCCAAAACCCATGAATTGTATCTCTTAGATGAATTTTGAACCCATTTACTCCTCTCCACCTTCCCCCTGGCCAATCTAGTCTAGGCTGTCATCTCCACCTCCTTGGGCTTCTACACTGCTGTAGACTTCTAAGCCACCCACTTTGTCACTTCTGCCCCAACATGGCCACAAAATATTCTTTTCCCAATCCAAGGTATAATGGCTTCTTCGAAACGCAAATGTGCTACCCTCCTGCCTTCTATCTCCTCTCCCCCATGTCTTCTCATTAGTCAGTGACTTCCCACTAGGTTTAGGACCAGTACCAGGCTTCTTCCATGGTCCTGCATGGCTCTTCAGTCTCCTGGCTCCTGGTCTCCTGAGTTATTGTCTGGCCTCTTACACTGCCGTCAGGGCTTCAGCACAGGTCATTTGTCGGGCCTGCGGAGTCCTTCTCTTTCTTTTGCTAAAAAAGGCTCCAATTCCTCCCGTATACCTCTGCTCAGCCCCTGTACCCTCACGGGAGACTCCTCAGGCCTACCCATCAGACCCTTATTGCCTGGGCTCCTCTTCTGTCGTATTTGCCCTATTGGCCTCTGTCCTCTCCTAGAGGCGCATCGCTCAACAGAGAATGCGATTCCCAAACCTTGGGTTAAAGGGGTACAGGGGTGATCAGCAGTCACGGTTGAACTATTTATTTAATTTATTTATTTATTTTCCTGTCCTATTTTTGCGCTGGCGGTCGTGTGCGTGTTGTCGTGTGTGTGTGTGCGTGTGTGTGTGTGGTGTGTTCGTGTTTCACTTCACATGTTCAGGATAGATCGACAATATCCTCCTTGTGGATTTGATTCTCTCCTTCGGCTAAGTGAATCCTAGGACTCAAAGTCAGTCATCAGACATGGCAGGAAATACCTAATCTATAGCCTAGCCCAACTTGAACTTTAAAGCGCATGTGGGATGGCTGTGGATCTAGGACAATATTCATCTGTGCATAACCAGGTCTTGCTTCCCTCCAGCACCAACTCTCCTGCCTATGAGTCAGGTGGCTGCAGGGGTTGATGGACACCTGGTTGCGTTTGAGCCTAGAATTCTGGGGCCAGAAGTCAGGATCAGGGAGAGGCCGTTTCTGGAAAGAGCTTGACCTATAGCATGTTGCATGTCCTGGCATGGTGAGATTGTGCCTGGACTGCCCAGTATGTCAAAGAGGAGCTGACAGGACACAGAATCCTCTCTATTCCTCATGACCTTTATGGTTTTCTTAAATCAGAATCTCCTTAAACATGAGTATTATATTTTTTTTCTTAATTTCAAAAAGTATCAAACTAATTTTCTTAGCTTGCTCTATTGGTTTGCCTATTTTAAAGCCACTGTGTTAATTTGCCAGGACAGTCATAACCAATACCACATTCTCATACTCTGGAAGCTAGAAGTACAAGCTCAAGAGTTGGTGGGTCTGAGATCTTTCCCCAGTGACTACTTTCTCATGTGTGCTTACATGGTCACCTCTTGGTCTGTGTGTCTATGTTCTCACTTTCCTCTTGAAAGGCATCAGTCAAACTGGCCTTAGGCACACTTACCCAAAGGACCTTCTTCTTTGCATCTCTAAATACACTACACATTCTTGTTTGCTTTGTTGTTTTAAACAATGCCTCATTATGTAGCCCAGATGGCCTGAACTACATGTAGACACGGCTGACTCTGAACTTACAGAGTTCCACCTGGCTTCTGTATCTCCAGGGTGGGATTAAACGATATGTGTACATGCCTGGCAAAATAAAGCATTCTGGTAGCAGAGGAAGTTTTCAAACCATGGATGACTTCTGGGTTATGGCCCAGTACTAAATACACTCACATTCTGAATTACTGCGGGTTGTAACATCATGCAATATTTGAGGTATGATGTTCTTCTCCCCATTTGTGCTGTCCATGTGAACTGTCTCTGTCTCAATGCATACATTTTATCTTTTGACTATGATAAATAGTTCTTACATAAGTATCTCAAAATTCTTTGATTAAGTTACTTAATTCACACTTGAAATTGTTTCATCTTTTTGTTTCAAAGATGTTTTGAGCATTCCCATACATAATTCTGCAATCTGTACTTAATTGGGTATTGTTAGGTTCATGTTGAGGCGAGACCCAGTGTCGTCTGAAGGAGTGAAAATTCAGGACCTGGTGAAAAGGAAGTCGGGTTATTTTAGGCATGGCGGCTGCCTGTCCTGATCCAGCATGAATGTCCCCAAATGGGCAGTTTTATACCTAGCCACATAGGAAATGTTGTTTACGAAGGAGGTGGGGGCAAGAGATGAGGGATAAGGGCATAGGTGGATCTTGGTTGTCGAAGTATGAAGCATCTCCTGATAAACTGAGGCTTTACTAGCAGGATATTGCAGGTATTGCAGCAACTTGGAACTCTCCTCAGTTGGCTTCCTGGAAGTCCCTGACTTAGGTGAGCTTACAACCTTATAGGTATGTAATAACAGAATAGATGTATGGTGAACTTGTCTTCAATTTGACTAAATAAAGCAATGGGAACACAAAGGTCTTTGATAGATACCAGGATAAATATAGACACTTCTTTCAGTTTAGTTGTTAATGTTACTTATTTTTGTTTAACACATGAATTGTTTAAAATTTTATTGAATGTTTTGTATGTGATTTATTAATGTTAACAAAATCTAAACTGATGGTTCCCAGTGACACTTTTGGGGACTAGTTATTAACTCATTGGATTATATTTTTTACTTTTTTTTTTTTTTGTCTTTTCGGGACAGGGCCCTGTAGCCCAACTGTCCTGGAACTCATCTGTTAGACCAGCTGGCCTTGAACTCCAACGTCTGCCTGACCTTGCTCCCAAGTGCTACGATAAAAGGCATGGGTCCACCACACCTGGTCTGAATTGTATTTTTTAATAAAACAAGTCTCCCTGTAGCCACATCTAGCCTAGACTTGCTATGGAGAACCAGATGTTAGCCTCCATCTCACAGAGATCTGCATGCCACGCCTCCCAAGTACTGGGATTAAAGGCCAAGTGCCACCACGGACAGCTAGGAATTGTATTTCTTGATTCTGTTAAGATGGTACAAGGTACCAGTGGGATCATTTTGCATTTAAGACTATGCTCTACCTAATCATGACAGATTAGGATTTCATACATTTCTGGGTTTGGTTTGCTAATGTTTTACTAAAGATCATTAATCTACACTCAGGGGGGGATTGGCCCAACTCTTCTTTACTTACTTTGTCTTTGTCTAGTTTTAAGTATCAACATTGTACCAGCTTCTCAGAATGAGGCTACTAGGACAGGTTCCCTCTTTTTTTTTTTTTTTTTTTTGGTATTTTTGAGACGACAGGGTCCTCCCTTTAGTCCCTCTGGCCTAGAACACTCACTCGTAGACAGGCTGGCCTTAACTCCAGCAGATTCACTGCCTTGCCTCACGAGTCGGGAGTATTTAAGGCGTGAAGCTTACCATGTTCTGGTAAGATTTCTCCTTTTATGGGTAAAAAGGACATTATGGAGCATGGAAATCCCCCCTCTGCTTGGATATATTTTTTGCCCATCCGTGTCAGTCTGCAAAGCAAGCAGGTTTTATTTTCGTTGAGTTTGTAATGAACTATTATGTTGCTTTTGTTTGTAAAATGTTATTTCTTAACCATGTCTTATGGTCTTACAAATTAATCATAGTCACTAATATAGTTGTGGTTCATCTTGTTTGGACATTGCTCCAACTTTTTGCTTCATAGTGTGACTGTCCCAGACATTGCAACAACTCCATCCCACATGCCCAATTCCATCGATGGGTTCCACAGATTCAGCACAGAGCCTGCTCCCTAATGTTTTTCCAGGAACATACAACCATGGGGATTCATTTGGAGGAATTCTTGTTGGGTGGATCTTGAAGACAGATTCTCTGTCGCTGGGTGTTGATTTACTGTTCATCTGGCAACAGGAGAGCATTCCAGGATTGGGAAGGTCAAAAACAAGAGACAAAAAACCCAACTTTCTTAAACCAAACAAAGAAGAAAAGCATAGCTAAAAACGACAAAAAAAAGAGAAGACAGACCCATGGATGAAAATACAAGAAAGGAAAAAAGCAAAGAATCAAGACAATCAGACAGACAACTAGAAACCGCTAGAAACAAAAAGAAGAAGGAACGACAAAACTCAAGACAACTCACAAAAAACAAAAAAACCATAAAAACAAATAGAAAAACCAAAGAGAAAACCATTGAAAAACAAAGAAGCGGAAAAAACAAAAAATAAACAAACATGAAAAAAACGAAACTCAGAGCTCAAAAATACCAACAATGAACAAGAAACAATACAAAGAACCAAAAAAAAAAAAAAAAAAAAAAAAAAAAAAAAAAAGTAAACAATATACCATTAAAACCCGCTGAGCAAAAAGAGAAATACAAGAAAAGAGCATATTTGATTGGGAGAGGAATGAAACAGGAAAAAAAAAAAACAACAAGATGAATCTCGCGAAACCAAATAAACAAAATAAAAAAACGACGGAGAAACAACACACACACTCTTAGAAACAAAGGACCCACCACGCAAAAAATAAAATTCACTCTTCCCACCAAGCAGATTTTTCTCTCTTTCTCCCAGAGCCAAGGATAGGACTGAATTTTCCTCTTCTCTTTGTGTTTGGACAACAGAATTTCCCTAATGTCTCCCCTGTTAGACCAGGGGAAACATTGCCCCCTGCAGTCTTTGCCTTAGGACAGAGAACTGAGAAGAACTTGTTCTGGCTGTTGGAACCCTCAGACCCTGAGCGGAGCTGGTAACCAGCCCAGCCTCCCCACTGCACAGGGACAAAGCAGCTTTGAGTGACTGCCCCACTTCTTTATCTGTTTTCTTTTTCATCTTATTTTAACATAATTTTTAATTAAATGTTTGAGGAATATCTGTACAGTTGCCAATGCATTTTGGTTATATTTGCCCCTGACTCTTCACCTTGTCTTCTCCGAGATCCCTCCCCCATTCCCTACCCCTAACCCTTTCTTTTAAAGTCCACCGACTTGCAGTTTATGCTATACATACACCTCTGGGTGCATCGCTTCATACCAGGCCGCTGCACCTTTTAAGAAAATTGACTTAGCCCGTTCTCAGAAGATACATGTCAATCAGGCTCCTTAGCTACAGGTTTAGGGGCTCATGAAACACTTCCCCCACTCCATGGTGGAATGTTGATTGGCTAACCTTGTGTGGGTCTTGTGCCAGCAATCATAGCTGCTGTGGTCATGAAGGCACCAAGTCCTGTCTTGTCTAGAAGATCCAGCTTCACTCTGGTCCTTCCAGACCTCTGCATCTTACAATCGTTTGCTTTGTCTTCCGAGATGGTCCCTGGGCTTTGGGAAGAAGGGGTGTGGATGCACACATCCTATATTATGGCTGAATCCTCCCCAGACACCTACTTTCTTCCCCTGGACCAGTTGTGAGTTTCTGTGTTAATTGCCATCCATTGCCATAATAAACTTCTTCGGATGAGGTCCTGGGAACTTCCTAATCTATAGGTCATAGAAATTGAATTAGAGGACCGTTGGAACTATGTCCAGTTAGGCAAAGAGTAGCTGAAGGTGTCACACCTGGGTCTATAAGTCTTCCCAGACATAGGTTCTTAGCCAGATTTACGGTACCAGCAGCATCTCCTTCTGTAGAGTGGCTCTTAAATTTCAACAGAAATATGGTTGCTTATCCAATTAACATTCATGCCACTATGTAACCAGTGAGCCTTACCTTGCCACTTGTCATTATTGTAGCTCTCAGAAGCTGGGTTAGACTGTTGATGACCTTTCCCCATAGCAGCCTGCCTAGCGCCTTCCAGTACCATGAAAGCTGGTCACAGTAGGGAGGAAACTTCCGGTGGCAGCACCAGCTATTGTCTGTCATGTCTTGGAACAAAAGGTATATGGTCGCTTCAGCAATAAGGTCCGTCGTAGCATCAATGTTCTTGTGGGCAACCAAAGATCACGGAAATCAGCCTCTGATGGGTGGGAGCTTCTGGATACACCTGCTGACAACAAGTAAGGGAGGAACCCCATACTTCGCCCCTAGTGGTTTTGGGCATCCGTGGAACACCCCTGACACAACAAGTGTAAGGGGAGGGGAACCCCATACCGTCGCCCCGACCAGCAGTGTGGCCCTGCCGGGGAGGTCCTCTAACATGAGGAGAGGTCGGCGCGTAGTCACGCTGGTGAGGAAACTTGCCTGCACGCTGAAAATCGTATCAGAGTCGGTGCTAGAACTGGGAGGCGTCGCACGCCCGCAGCCCCCAGTATGGGCGTAACGCAGTGGCCCGCTCGCTAAGGGAGTCGTTATTCTGTGTCAAGCCCTGACCAGGCTCCAGGATGCACAGACTCTTCCAATCACTTCATTCTGCAATCGAGTGATTCATGGTCCGCACGCCTGTTATGAACGCCATCTTTGTCCTGTCTGTCTCCTAACAGCCATTCGCAGGGCCTGTGTGGATACTTGTGCTCAGCCTGTTCTGGGTTTCTGTTCAGTATCCCATCCCCACCCCACTCCCTGCACCCGAGATTGGAATCCATTAATTCTGGATTTGTCAACTACTAACTACTACCCAGGATGGATTTATTTTATTGTTTATGCAGCTTAAACCACATTTAAAGGATTTTTTTGAAGATTTTATTCAGTATTATTTTCAAGTTGAGACATTTTTCAAGCTATGTAGTCTCCCATACCATGTGAACTGGAAGTCAGACTAGTCTTGTATTTATCTGCATTTGATGTAGCTGGTAGCATCATTCTCTACTGAAGGCGTCTTTTATTTTGAAATAGCTTTTCCAGAGTTTTTCATCCTCTTTCTGGTTACTGGGAAATCCATCTTCTGCTCCACGATCCCATGGATTCTGGGACTTCGCATTGAAGTGTGTGTGCAGTGGAGATGGACGGTCAGATCCTGGATCTATGCAGAGCAGGGAATGGGAGCCCAAAGAAACAGCTGTGCAAAAAAGGGGATACCTCACTGCAGGAGTCTCAGGTGGCCCGCGTTGTTGGTTTGGAGAGGTAGGTGGTGTGGTGGTGGTGGTGGTGAGTGGCTGTGTGTTTGGGGGGTGGTGTGGTGGTTGGTAGAGTGGTGGTGAGGTGGTGGGGTTGGTTGGATGGTGGTGTGGTGGTGGTAAGGTGGATGTGATGGTGGCTCAAGTGAGGTTGGTGGTGGTATGCGTGGTGGTTGGTTTTTTTTTTGTGTGATGGTGGTGGTGGTGGTTGTAGTGGTTGATGGTGCGGTGTGGTGGGTGTGGTGGTGGAGTGGTGATGGTGGTGGTGGTTGGTTGGTTGGTGTTCGGTGTGATGGTGGTGGTGGTGGTTTTTTTTTTTTTTTTTTTTTTTTTGGTGGTGGTGGTGGTGGTGGTGGTGGTGGTGATCAGTGATTCAAAATGCATTTAAAGGTAAATGATTAGGTTTTATGACATAATGGATGAAATAACTAGCAACAAGTGTTTGGGAAACATATGATGAACATTTGAAAATAAAGTCTGTGGTATAGGGATTCTAGGTAAAAACAAAGAGAGAAAGAAAGCAGAGTAATATGGAATTTCAGCATAAAAGTACAAAATTATACACCAGAGAGTTATGAAAAGGTCAGTATGAAGGGAAGTGTCTGTGATCATTTATGGCTTTCTATTGTATTGACAAAAGTTTAAAATGGGCATGGATTGACAGAGAGCAGCAACCCTAGGTAATGCAATTAAAACTTGCTGAAGGAAGTAAATAGAAGAAAGTCAGAGAAGCCAAGATCACAGCAGCAGCAGAAATAGCAGCATTCTGTGTTGGAGGAGTCGGTTCCAGACTCATAAGCCCCTGAGCAATAGGTAGGGCTCTAAATGAAGGCCCAGAGGGGAGAAACAGGGCTCAGACAATTCAGAAGTAAAACAGCCTACCCCAGGCCTAGTCTTACCTGAGGCAAGCTGGGAGCCATCCAGGCCAGCACTGAGACAGCTTACATAGAAGGGCATCTCACATGATGGAAATCCAGAGACCTAAGATGGAAAAATTGCTAGTCTTTTATTTGTTCATTTATTTTTTTCTTTTTAGGTTTCAAATGAAAGGTTTTCAATGGAAAGATAAACAGTTGGAACAGTCATGAGAAGTACAGATGACAGAATATGGCTGGATATGATCCTTGGAGGCTAAGGCAGGAGGATCTACAGTTCAAGGCCAGTCTGATCTACCTAGTGAGACCATGCTTCAGAAACTAAAACATCAACAAGAACATGGAAGGGAACTTGCTTTACCACTGAAATATGTTCAACAAAATAAGAATCACTGGAGAATTGTGACGGAGAGAAAGGCAGTGAAACTCAGTAAAGAATCCAGGAATGGATCTCAGTGTATTCAAAAATCAATGTAGGACAAAGATGGCATTTGCATTAAAAGAGAAAAGGGGGCAAATTATTTAACAACTAGCACAAATAATTACCAACCTGGGAGGAGGTGGGAAGGGGGATAAATATGAACAAAATACACTTTATGGGATTCTCAGAGAACTAATAAATTTAATTTTAAAAGAAACAATAATATTACAAAATAACTCACATATGATTATAAGCTTATGAGAAAACACTAATAAAACTAAAATCTAGAAGGTAAAAACAATATTTTTGTATAAAAAATAATAATGGAGGCTGGTCGGATGGCTCAGCAAGTAAGGCACTTGCCATCAAGTGTGACGGGAGTTTGACCCGCAAGATCCATGGTAGAAGAGAGAACTGACTCCTGAAAGGTGTCCTCTGCCTTCCACATACAAGCTGTGCCGTGTGCTTGCCCACATTCACACACACATATCACACACATACATATGGACATATATACACATATCACACACACGTCTGGACATATACACACACTCTGTAAATAGATAAATGTAATAAAAATTAAAGCCTAATACTTTGCCATAGTGAAAGATACCATAAAGTCATAAAACCCCAAAACTTTGTATAATCCATATCTACAATGAAAAAACTCAGATGATCTTATTGATCATATAAAATGATTTTTCAGTATAACAAGATGACAATTAATATATTAATAATGAGCAGAAGGACAGCTAATTCATAGAACAGCAAGTCCAAGTAATAAACAATTAGGTTAAAAGATATTCTTCTCAGTGGACAGTAACAAATTTATGTATGCTTACAGGCATGTATGTGACAAGATATCTGACAAAACAGGATTTAAAAGAGGATCTATTTGTTTGTTTATTTTTGTTTGTGGTTAGAAAGGTTTCTGTCTATCACACAAGAACCTCCAAGCTGAGCAGAGCTGCTCCTGTCAGGACAGGCAGAAATCACAGAGACCTCCATCCTTGCTCATTGGCTTCCTCTCCTTTTCCTTTTGCTTGGATTTGGGCCACAAGCTTAGGAGATGGTGCGACCTACATTCAGATAGGGTCTTCCCCTTTAGTTATTTTTTTCTGTAAAGGCCTTATGGACATATCCAGAAGTATATTTTACTAATGTTCCAGGAACTACTTCTTTTTTTTTTTTTGGTCTTTTTGAATCAGAGTCTCCCTTTAGTCCCAACTGTAGACCAGGCTGGCCTTGAACTCACAGAGATCCTCCTGCCTCCTAAGTGCTGGTATTAAATGTGTGTGCCACCATGCCCAGCTCCCAGGAACTTCTTAATCAATTCAGACTGACAACCAAGATTAACTGGCAAATTATTCATGATTTCTATTTCTATTTGCATCCATCAAATAGGAAAAGACAGAAAAACATACTAGGGATGTAAGAAATGTTAAGTACAGAAATGTGATCAGTAAGAACTTCCAAAAGGAATCTGGAAACATCCTGAGTTAAGAAATACTAATATTTGATCAATCCTTCCTGGGGCTGGAGAGATGGCTCAGGGGTTAAGAGCACTGGCTGCTCTTGCAGAGGACCTGGGTTCAATGCCCAGCACCCACATGGTGGCCAATAACCATCTATAACTCCATTTCCAAGGGATCTGACACCCTCTGCAGGCATTTTACAACAAGGATGCATCTACCTATATGCAGGCTATACACTCATACACGTAAAATAAAAACAATAAATAAGACTTGGTGTGGAGGCAAACGCTTTAATCCCAGCACTCAGGATGCAGAGGCAGGTGGATCTCTGTGAGTTCCAGAGGAGCCTGATCTATATAGCAATTTCCAGGCCAGCTGGAATTACAGGGTGTTCCTGTCAAAAGAAAGAAAGAAAGAAAGAAAGAAAGAAAGAAAGAAAGAAAGAAAGAAAGAAAGAAAGAAAGAAAGAAAGGCTGGAGAGATGGCTTAGTGGTTAAGAGCACTGATTGCTCTAACAGAGGACCCAGGTTCAATTCCCATCACCAACATAGCAGCTAACACCCATCTGTAACTCCAGTTCCAGGAAATCTGACACCTTCTGACCTTCACAGGCATTGCATGACACAGATACACTTAAACACATGCAGGCAGTACACTCATACACATAAAATAAAAATAATAAATGTTTTTTTTAAAGAATAAACCTGTCCTTTCTTAAGTTGTTTTTGTTCGGCCCCAGCAATGTGGGAAGTAACTAGTCCAATGATTTATGTGTGTTGTTAATTTCCCCTTTTGGAATATAAGCTTCAGAGAAGATAAAGAGAATGTTTATTTTGTTCAATGTCTCCCTAGAATGGACACATTGTTATAGTTTGAATCTGAAGAGTTAAGGGTTGGTCCCTAGCTGGTGTAGCCAATTATTGAGTGATTTACTCAGAACTAGTTAATGGGTTCATCTCCTGTTGAAGTCAGAATTGAATGACTATTGGGAGGTGATGGAAACTTTCAAAAGTGGAGCCCAGTCAGAGGAAGGCGGTCACTAGACATGTCTGTGGGGCCTGTATCTTGTCCTGGACTGTGTATCTCCATCTGCATCATGGCTTCCCCAAGTTGAGCAGCTCTACTCCTCACGTCCCTCTACCCTGATGCTCTGCTTCAACAGCACCCAAAAACAACTGAACCTGTTTACCACAGACTGAAGCCTCCAAAACCAGGAGCCAAATCCTCCCTCATTTAACTTGTGTCTCGTAGGTATTTGTCATAGTGGTAAAAATATGAGAGTTACCAAATGTCCTCGCAAACAACATAGAACCCTCCGAGGAATACATTACCTTTATGCTCATTCCTCAGCTGCAAATACGAAGTATCTTCACACCAAACTTTCTCTTCCAATGGGGCGTCACACCCTTCCTGGGCTATGGACCCTGTGCTTTTCCTCTTTCTCGGGGCCTTTGGTCGTTTGAATGAGTGTCCCCCATAGGCTTTAAGTATTCAGACATTTTGTCTCCAGTTGGTGGCACTGTTTTTGGAGGTCTTAGAAGGTGTGGCCCTGCTTGAGGAAGTATGTCACTGGGGGCAGGCTTAGTGAGTTTAACAAGCCTTGTAGTCTCTAGTCGCTCTCTCTGCTTCCTGCGCTCATTGTGAGATGTGACCCTCGGCTTGCTGCTCCAGCTCCAGCCGCCATGCCTTCCGCCACAATGGACTCTAATTCCCTGGAACCGTCAATCATAAGCTCAAATAAACTCTTCCTTTTATAAGTTCCATTGGTTTTATCACAGCAACAGAAAAGTGACTAATACAGAGCCCTTCTTCTACCAATCGTTAACCTCTATCTTCATCTTTTGCTCCTCTCACCATTTGTCTTACATACACACACATGCTCAGTCCATCCCAGAAAGGGGGATGAAACCCTTTGCTTCTTTCTGACAAAACATACATTAGTGGACGAATCCTAATGAATCCGAGGTAAGATAACTATATATACACACGCAGAAAGTTAATAAAACCAGGAGGTCAGAGACAAGGAGAAGATCCTAAAAGCAGCCAGGCAGGGCGGTGGGAGACAGACAGCTGCCTGCACAGAAGCGGCAATGAGGTGAGTGGCTTTCCTTTTAATAACAGCATTTCAGCCAAATACACTGGAGTGATGAGCTGAGAGAAAACAATTACCAGCCAGATGCAGCCAGCAAACTTATCAAAGGACAAGAGTGAAATACATTGTTAGACAAAACCGAAAGTTTTAATTACATCAGCAAAAAATTCCAAGAATTTACTTGAGGTAGAAAGATGGGGATGGGTCATAGTTCAAGCACTATTAAAATGAAGAACACAAAAGTAGGATTTATATGGGAACATAGTATAGTATGTCACAAAGCTGTGAGAATCAGCAAAGAAAATGTGTTTTTTTCAATATATGAATCTAAGAGAAATCGGTTTATGGGAAACAAAGAAATTGGATATGAATATGAATAGCATATAGTACATGCAAAATTGATTCTAAGTAGATTAAAGTCTTAAATAGAAAGGCAAACAAAAGAGCCTTAAGATTGTATTATGACAACACAGTTTCATGACTTCAGGGTAAGAAATTATTTTTAAAGAAGGATCTGTATGGCTCTGGTTAAACTCAGTGAGTCATAAAATAAAATCAATAGGGAAAGAGTTTTGTAGGGAAGAGGGTAGGTAGAATGGGTGGTAGGGAGTTGGGAGAGGGGACTTTGAGCTCTGTCCCCAAACTTTGTCACTGGTCACTGCACTTCATCGTTGAGTCTTTCACTTCTGAAATGTGTTTGAGCTCCTGTTTGGGGAAGATGAGTTTTAGAAGAGCTATCCTCTATATGATAAGAAACTGTTTTGAAAATTTGCAAGGAGATTGATTATAATTCCTTACTTATGAAATATCTTACCAATTTAATTGGATCTTCTTACCTAGAATGTGGAGTAACTTTGTTTACAATGATGTCTGACGATGGCAAACATGGGAGCTCAGTCAATGGCAAACACTTCCACCAATGAAGATTAGACTTTGCCGTGAGTATCTGACGGAATCATTCCTTCCTCTCTGTCTCCTGTCCCTGGTCTCATCTCATATCCATCCGAACTGCTCCCATCCCCATCCAGCCCTGGCCTCTCTCCATCTCTATATTTTACAGTATTGCTCATAATTTTCTAATGGGTTGATCTCCCATCTGAAGAGATCATTTTTAGAAGAAAACTTAAAAGATAAATTTCACTGCCATTAAAACCACATGTGGTAGTTGTAACTAAAAATTGATGGGAGATACTATAAAAACTTGTATCTTTAAAATTTAAGCTGAGTAAATTGGGCTTGGTGCAAATAGTGGCCCCAGAAGAAAGTGGATGACAGTAACTACACAGAGTAAAATTTGATAGGAATCCAAGCTCAATTCGTGAATCACTTCTGGCTAGCAAGCTCTCTAAAAAGGAACCAGTCACATTGAAAATAGTCTTGCAAAAACTGAGCAGGGGACAATAAAAACAACACATCTTTTATACAGAAAATTAATGAGATAATTAAATTAGTTCAATGAAGTTGACTCTGAAAGATAGTGTATCATTCTGATTAAAATATTTTTCCAAATTATCCTAAAGGTTAGGAACTTTAGTCAACTGTGTCTTTCATGGAATTCAGCAATTCATCTTTGCAATGAAATCATTTGTATGTTAGTTATGCAGTAGTAAGTAAATTAGAAAATGATGAATGTTTACCAATTACTTGGTGTCTATTTGTAATACCGATTTCTATGCCACATGTTCGTGCAACTAACATTTGTGGAGTGCTAGCTGTGGAGCTCTCAGTGTCCAAGCACTAGGAATAAAGAGGTTCATGAGACATCAAGAATTATCCTCAAGAAATTACACATACACACACACACACACACACACACGCACACACATGCACACACACACGCACTGAAATTAGTTTGGGGTCACCTTACTCAGTTCTATTTATGATTCTATACATTTTTAAATACACATTGTGACACCACTTATAAATTACTATCATATAATAATGCCATCTCTTTGAAACAGCATCTTCTGAATTTCCATTCATTTAAACATATATTCAAGTTGCCAGGTGTGGTGGCGCATGACTTTAATCCTAGCACTTGGGAGGCAGAGGCAGGCGGATCTTTGTGAGTTCAAGGGCTACAGGGAGACCCTGTCTCAAAAAGACAAAAAAAAAAAAAAAACCACAAACATATAGTCAAGCTTAGAAATCAGAATCAAAACCCTCTAGAACATTACACCCCAAATATAAAGCTGGCGTTTTCCATCCTGTAACAGCCTTGTCTTAATTTTACCTGTCAAAGCCAGTTTATCCTGTCGGTCCTCCATAAAATCAAACCATTAATTTCCTCAACTGTCAGTATACATATCACTTTCAGGATAAATCTATCAAATAAAACCTGACACCTCCCAGGCTTTGCAATCATTAGGTGGTGATTAATGTTAAAAACTTCCATTCATCTTCAACAGTCCCCTTTTAAACTCAGACATTTTACCAACCGTAGAGGATGTTGTGTTCTAAGCAGCTCAGTCTGGTATCCAGGTGGCTGTATCAGTTCCTGAGAAGTCAAATGTGAGGTTCACTTAAAACATTTCTAGCTCAAAGATTTATCCAAAGCCTAGCACCAGACTTCTGCCTCAGCCAGGGCAACCCCAGGACCTTCGTGCTGATTCTCTGGGAATCTTGAAGTCAAGGATGAATGTATTTCAGACTTTGGCCACAACAAAAATTAAGCTCTCAGAAGTTAGTCTTTGAGATTGTTTTGAGCTCTGCTTACTTTACTGTTCCTAAGAAAACTCTCTTCATCATCTGTCCCAGTCCCAGGTCTTCAGCCTTTTTTTTTCAAATTGTATTCATTTTTATTTTATGTGTACAATTGTTTTGCCTGTATATATGTATGTGCAGCACATGTGTGCAGTGCCTATGGAGGCCAGAAGAGGGCATCAGATCCCCTGGAACTGGAGTTCCAAGTGGTTGTTAGCTGCTCTCTGTGTGCTAATTACTGAACTAAGGTCCTCTGCAAGAGCTGCTGAGCCATCCCTCCAGCCCATCTCCAGCCTCTTCTGAATTCTGCCTGTCTTCACCCCCCCACACACACACACATACCTACACACACTCCAGCTTTGCTGGCTTATCTGTAACCTTTCCCTCTGCTCTTCCTTCCTGTGGGCCTCTGTGTTTCGTTTCTCTGCTTACAGTGCTCTTCCGCCACCCTCGTCCAGTTCCTCTTCTCCAGTCTCTGATTAAAGGTCAGTTCCTCAAGGACTCTTCCCTTAAATCTCTGTAGTAGTGGTGTATGTGGTCAAAGCCCTTTCCCTCATCATGCTTTGCACAATTCTCATCACTTACTGGCTTAATGATCTGCCTACTGTCTACTCTCAGCAGCAGGCTGCTGCACTCTGCCCTGCAATCCAGCAGCCCTGGCATCTCCACACACTGCTGTGCAGCTGAGCATGATTAGTCCAATCATTCACCATCTTCTGGAAAGTGCGCCCACACACAGTGCCATAAAGATAAAAAGACTCACTTCATGGGTTTCTTTTCTCTCAAAGATCAGTTTTGTCTCCTATACTTTCTGGATATACAGTAGTTTGCTGTAAGTAGACTGTGTTAGTCAGCTTTTTTCATGCTTTGATCAAATATCTGAGAGAGCAACTTAAGCAAGAAAGGATATTTTTAGGTCACAGTTTCAGAGGTGTAAGCCCATCAGTTTGTGGTAGCCAAGAAGCACAGGCTATGCCCCCGAGAGGCACCTCCTCCAGGGATCTATTTCCCCCAGGCTGGCCCACTTTCTATAGTTTCTACCATTCTTTATTGTCAAATCCACCCAGCAGGGAAGTAAGCCATCGACTAGATCAGCGTCCTCTAGAAACTCCCTCACAGACACATGCAGAGGTTCACTCCCATATTTCCCAGGAGTCTCTAACCCAGTCAAGCCAGAAATGAAAATTAAGGACTAACCAAAAACAATGCCTCAGAGGCTCCAGAATCAAAGCCAAACCCCAGGTGTTGGTTCATAGGTCTGACCCATGCCTCCTTCTCTGAGCCCGTCCAGCACCCCTCCCTTTTTACTCTACCTTTGCTCCTCAGACACAAGCTACCTCTGACTGGGGGGGTCTTGTCTGCTGGGCTTCCTGCCTCAGTGCTGCATCTTCTGATCTTCGTGTAACATTTTTGACATATCATTCTGGACAGTCCAAATTAGACTCCCTAGTCATGGGTGCAGCTGGCTCCTTTCTCATCACCTGTCGAATACATGGCACTCTGAGGTTCTGGAAATGTTTTTACATGTATTTATTTGTGTGGAGGTGGCACATGCATGGATGTCAGAAGAGAACATTCAGAAGTCCCTTCTCACCTTCCACTGTGAGGTTTCTGGAGACAGAGCTCAGGTCTTCAGGCTTGGTGGCAATGCCCTTACCTCCTGAGCCATCTGGGCTGCTCTCATTCAGATATTTTTGTTTTATGTATTTCATTTGTTTCTTTCTTGGCATGCTTGCTCTATGCTTTCATTGGAACAACAAATTCATGAGGGAGGGATTTTTCAGGAGATGTTCGCTGCTGTATCTGTAGCGCCTGGATCTTGTGTCTAGCTCCTGGGAAGTGCTTGATAAATATTTCTTGGGAAAAATAATTCAAACCCAATATACTTTGTAATTGCTCCATAGCTTCACCACCCTCCCCCCAAGTACCACAAAACTTCACTAGGCATATTCCACCTTGTGTAACCTGTGAATGATGGTGAGGAAAATGATAATGATCAGTCCTGATATGCATTGAGCTCTTCTTCCTATGTATTACTATATGAAGAGCTTTTGCACTTAGTGCTTCATTCAAATCCTATTAGAACCCTATGAAGTAGCTTCCATAATTAGCATGGAGCATTTTAGATACGGAAACTGAGGCACAGACAAATTCAGTGGCTTGCTGAATGCGTTCCATCTCGTCATCATTTTGCCCAGTCCCGAGACCACATCATGCAGCTTTATTTCTAGGGCTGGTGTTGCCCAGCATCGATGTGTATTTCCACACGACTGAGCTGGATTTACGCTGCCTTTGAGATCTGCCTGGGTCATGCTGGTCGCTAGTGCAGAAACATCATGCAGCACATCTGTCTCCCATTACTCCTGCTTGCCAGAAAAGCCCATATTGTGCTATTGTATCCAACCCTCATGTTTCTACTGTAGCATAAATATGCTTAACCAGCTGTTGATAACGCTTTGTAATGCTCGTGACAACTCTACTGAGAACCTCCTCTTAATGGAGCAGATGGTATGAAATCGAGCAGGGAAGTGGAAATGCACTAAGAGCCTGGGACGGTGGTGGCCAACAAAGGCATCATCTCTTTTTGTTTTAAGATTTGAATCTAAGGCAGGCCATATTCAAGTTCTTATGCCTAATGGTCCCAGAGGCAATGTAAAACCTAAGACACAAGGCTAAAGGAAAGAGAGCTGTGGATTTGGAGAACATTTAGAAACACTGAACAGAAGTGACTGAAATAAATGGAATAAATTTATCTCTCCAGAAAGCAAATGTAGATGGAGACCATGGGGAAGACACTGAATTAAGGAATAAAGGGATATATAGGAAGAAATATAATCATACTTGAAAGACTAAATGACACACTCAATGCTGATATATGCTGGCTGTGAATTATCCCCTTTAAAATTCAGATTGACTAGCTGGGCGTGGTAGTGCAAGACTTTAGTCCCAGCTCTCGGGAGGCAGAGGCAGAGGCAGGTGGATCTCTGTGAGTTCAAGGCTGGCCTGGCTACATAGGTCAGCTGGGACTAAAGGGAGACCCTGTCTCAATAAGACAAAAAAATTTCAGACTGACTAAAGCTCAGGGAACATTGTGGCACAGGAAGCAGAAAGAATATTAACGTGTCCCTCAACTCTTACCAGCAAAGCTTCCTCATGCAGCAGATGGTGATCAACTCAGAAAAACCACAGCTGGCCAAAGTGCACAGAATGAGAGACCACAGAGATGGTGTCTCGAGGTAGGACACCTAAACCAAACCCTTGCTACCCAGGCCTCAGGAACCGTTACAGAAGAGGGTCGGGAAGACTGTAGGAGCCCGAGGGGGTGGCTGACCACAAGGAAATGGTTTTCCAGACAGCTGGGAAGTTACTCACAGGAACTTAACAGCATTGGTGATAGGATGCACAATACCCATGCAAGTTCAAACAAGATAAATCCCAGCATGGAAGGGGGGAAACGGATAAGAAGCCTGAACCTCAGCTGAGAAACCACTGGTGATTGACAACTACTGGGAGAGGGGCAGTTGGCTTTCTTTAAATGAATGCTACTAGATAGGCTGAGCAGGCTCCAGTGAGGGACATCTGGGGACAGAAACTTGGCTAGATAGGCCTTAAGAGACACGACAGTACACATGAAAACTGGTGGGGTTATGGGGGGGATGGTACAGATAGGGAGGGGGTCCAGATATGATCAAAATATATTGTATGAAATTTTCCAAAAAATCGATTAAAAAATGCAGGTTGAAATTTTGTCTCTAGTTTAAAGGTATTGAGAGGTGAGGTCTTAGAGGTGAGGAATGAATACCTTTCTTGAAAGCAACTCAGTTCTCAGGGGAAGTGGGCTAGTTGCGTGCAGAGCTTTGCTATAAAGCAAGTCTACTCTGGTGCCTTGTACCTTTCACATTCCTGCTTGTCATGCTTTTGGCCATGCGATCAAACAATGCCAGTCCCCAGGCGCCACCACACTGAGGGTTCTTAGCTTCCAGAACCACAGACCAAATGGACTTCTTTCTTGATAAATTATCCAGTCTCGAATATTTTTGCTACAGCCACAGAAAGTAAACTGAGATGCATGCCAATATTGATAACAAAAATATTGACTATACAAGAGGTGCGCTTCTGAACAATGTGGAAAGAAAAAAGATCAGAATTCCAAGGATCTGAAGTTCAAAGTCCAGGTGCAATTTCCTTACTCTCTGAGTTTAAATTATTAATGTTTGGATAACAAATCCTACATAATGTTTGAAAGGATGGAGCAGAATGGAGACTCTCTGCCTCTGAAGCCAGGATTTACAGCAAAGCCAGTGAAAGGTCCTCTCCAACCCCAAAACAAGTCGGGAGAGAGAAGTTCCCACCAGCCAAGAGTGCTGCTGCGTCTGAGAGGTGTGCACCTGTGCATCTGAGCAATGAGAGCAAGAGAGGCCAACGGAATCAAGGTGATTCTCCGCAACGCACAGGAGGCAAGGGGTGAGGTCTTTGCTGACCCCAATAACAAGAATGTGCCACAGACTATGCCCAAAATACTGTAGGGTCCAGAGCCATGACCTCTCCTCTTTTTCCTTGGTTGGCAGGACATTTAGTGTTTTAGAAACTCTGTCAATGCCAAGGGCTGTATGAAATGTATACTATAAGAAGAATTCCGTGCTTTTCCAGCTAAATTCATACCAAAGATTTGTTTATAAGATCAAGGTATAAAAACGTTAATTTAATTTCTTTGAAACCAAGTTTCAAGTCTCCTGGCTCTAAGACTACCCAGGCTGAAAATAGCTGGGACTCCATGAATGTTGTATGAGCATGCAAAGCCATCTACGTTGCCCTTGAGCAAGATTTATGATCTCCTGCAACACTGGCTGCTGCCAATTCATGGCCATACATTCTGGCACATCTGAGCTTGCTCACTCCAGAAGGATGAAAAATGATGGCGTTCAGAAATCTATCTGATCTGTTTGCATCTTCTCCTGGGTGAACCGGGTAGCCACTAGATTCAAACAAATCTGCATATAGAAGGTTAATTGTCCTAGAAAACAAGATATGTTGGGCACAAACTTTTCTTGCCTAATTTTTGCCATCACTCAAGTAGTAAATCAAGGAAAGCTTGCAATTCTATACATTGGAAAAGCTTCACTGAAAGGGGGCATTCCAACAAACACTGAAAGGAGGGAAGCAACGAGACTCAGGGATTGAACATTCCGGAGAGGAGAATTTCTGGAGTGTTCAAGAACAAGACAGCCAGTATGACTGCAGTGGAGTGTCTGAGGGGCAGGGTGACCACAGGATGCCAGACAGTGAGAGGCTTTGTGGGAGCTTCAATTCCCACTCTGAGTAGATGTGCAACTATTCCGAGGGTTCTGGGAGGATAACATACTTTGGCTCCTGTTGCACATGAATCATTCTTGCTACAGTTTTAGCAAGAGTTACTGCCTAGACTGTGGGCAGCGAAGAAGGAGCCAGGAAACCAGACAGAAGGTGTCACAGCCAGTTAGAAGAGAGAGCTGTCTGAATCACAGCCTGCTGTGAGGCTGGTGAGAGGTGGTTAGAGTCTGAAGATTCTGAATTTATCCACAAGTAAATTGGGTACAACCTGTTGATAGGTTTCGGTGTGGAGACAAAAAAATAAATAAATAAATAAGACAGGTTTCAAGAAAGATCCGATTTCGGTCTACACAAGTAGAAGGATTACCATTAGCTGAAATGAGGAAGACTGACTGGAGAATGTTCTGGATTGAACTTGTCATTCCAACTTTATATGGTAAAGACCTAAGCTCGGTACTGACCTTACTCAGAAACAGAATCCATCACAGATGTAATTAGATAAGGCGAAGCCATTCTGGCGTAGATTGGGCCCTGATTTAATATGAATACTGTCTTTTTAAATGGGGTTGGAAACTGAGACACAAACACACTGGCAAAAAGTCATGTGAAGATGAAAGAAGGGACCTATAAGTCATGGAATGTCAAAGACTGCCAGTCAGCCACCAGAAGCCTGTAGAAAGTTCTGGTGAGATTTGAAAGGCTGAGCCTCCATCAGCAATGAGGTTGCTATTGAGCATCTATGGTTAGCTATGAAGATGAAAAGTTCAAGTTTAAACTCATAAATCCAGGAAGGAAACCCAGACTAAATATTTATTCTGAGTTCTGAGCCTACATATGGCATTTAAGCTAGAAGAAAGACTAGGTCTGGAGGCATAGAGAGTGAGAGTAAATAGGGCTGGGGTGTGGCTCCACAGCAGAGTGCTCCCCTAGCATGCCTGAGGCCATGGGTTTGATCTCAATGCTTGTTAAAAAAAAAAAAATAACCAGAAGCTGAGCTTCTTGGGACCCCAAATCAACAGCTTCTGGTTCCCAGCAGGGTCTGAGCTACCCTCGGCTAAATGCACATGTGAAAAAAAAAAAATAACCAGAGATTAATCCTAGCACTTGGGAGGCAGAGGCGGGTGGATCTTTGTGAGTTCAAGGCCAACCTGGTCTACAGAGTGAGTTCTAGGACAGCTGGGGCTACAGGGAGACCCTGTCTCAAAAAGACAGAAAAAAAAAAAATAACCAGAGAAAGTAGACTGTTTTGCTTCTCGTCCACCTGTGCCCCTTTTCTAAGCCTAGGGAACAATCTGCAGAAGAGGGGGCGTGGTAGAATGTAAGGGCTGCAATTGGGGTGAATGGTGAAACTACAGCAATATAGACTGGAAACTTATTTGATCAACTTGAATGTACATACAAGCCCCTCCAGCTGGATGGTGGGAGCCTTGGACTGTGTGGGTTTGGGCACAACTGCTTGAGAATTGGTTTTACATGAAGGATGCTTGTACTCACAACTTATTACTTATTGTTAAAAAAATGAAATAAAAGTAAAAAAAACAAAACAAAACGTGATGCTGAAAATGAGTATAAACAGATATAGAAAGAGCTCTGAGGAGGAGTTCATTGCAAAGTTGGAAAAATAAAAAAGAACCAGCAAAGAAGAAGAAGGAATCGGTTCAGTAAACAGATGACATGGTTTGAATAAGTGTCTCCCATAGGCTCCAAGTATTTGAACACTTAGCCCCAACTCATGGTTCTATTTGAAGAGGGTCATGGAACTTCTAAGAAAGCCATGCTGGAGAAGTAGGTCATTAGAGGAAGGCTTTGAGAGTTTATAACCTTACCAGATTTCCAGTCTCTCTCTGCTTCCTGAGCCTGCTTGAAGATGTGAGCCCTCAGATTTCTGCTCCGCTGCCTCTGCCAACATGCCTCCCTGCCGTGATAGACTCTTCCCTTTGGAAGCATAAGCCAAATAAAACTCTTCTGCTAAACATGGCAACAGAAAAGTAACTAATACAATGAAAATAAGGGCTGTATGTGTCCCAGAAAGCAAAGGAACAAAGATTTTCATGAAGATAGAGAGAACAGCTATGTCAAATGTCCCTCATGGGTGAAGCAGTAGCTGAGAATTGACCATGGGAATTAGTCATGTGAATTTTTTGTGGAATTTGGGTAGTGAAGGCTGAGTAGGTTGAAGAGAAATTAAGAGGGAAGACATTGGAGATAACTCTTTTATAAAGAAGCAAAGAAACAGTGGTAGTTACAGACTCTAGCTCATTGAGAGTCATTATGTACACATGTGGACAGTTATATGCAGGTGTTAACAAGGAAAACAATCATCCTGCTTGTATATGTATGTGGTAATAATTCAGAAGAGAGAGAGAAATTCATTATTAATGCAAAAGAAAGGTTGGCAACATGATGTGCTTGAATAGATGAAAAGAATTGAGAGTCGGGGCACAAGTGGAGTTGTGTGCTTAGGTAGGCATATAGGAGCTTCCTCTACAGGACTGAGAGGGAAGGCAGAGAGCATGGGCAGACTGTCTCAGGCAGAGAGACCTGATGCTGGGAACTTTGGCATATTTCTTTTTTAGGACTTCCATTTTTCTCAGTGAAATTAAAAACAATATTATTACCTGAGAGATACAAGTAAGAAGGCAGTACTGGAAGTTTAAGGATAAGGTTGTCACTTAAGAGGTGGAGGGGTGGGGGAGAGAGAATGCACACAAACAACTCCCTTAGAAGAATCCCAGATAGCACATCTTGATTGGTTTCATATTAGGCTTGACTATAGATAAGCAGGTGCAGCCAGGAGCCCTATGCTGCTCAAGGCTGTAGTTTCTACTTTTATGTATTAAATGTACTAAGGGATTGTCTGCCTAGAATTTAGTCAAACATTTTTCTGGGTGTGTCTTCAAGAGTGTTTCTGGGTGAGAGTAACATTTGAATCCATAGCCTGAGTAAAGCAAGCTGGCCTCCCTGATATGGTATCTCACCAACAGAAACACTGAGGGGAATAAAAGGGCTTAGAAGGAACTTCCCCTACCTGACTGAGACACTGATCTTCACTCTCCTCTTCCTGGAACATACGTGCCATACCATCTCCTCTGGATTTACAGACGATTATAGAATTGATCAGCTTCCATCATTGTGGGAGCCAGCTCCTTATGACGTTAATAGAACATCGCTTCTGTCTCTCTGGAGATCCCTGACTTACACAGAGGGCTCTCACATGGACCATCTTCTCTGTGCTGCTTCCAGGGGCTTCACTGTGAGTAAACCCCTAAGTAGCTAGACATGAGACTTGGAGTATGACCCACTCCCCAGCAAAGTGTCCATTCTCTCTGTGATGCTGCTTCTGGTTGGATTTTAATGAAAGGATGGAGACAGAAGTTGCTTAGTTTTCTCAGACTCCCTCTGTAGAGAAGTAGATAAAAGATACCCCAACAGGACACATCTTGTTTCACCTCTCTTACTATGAAAGACTCAGGAGAACTCTACACTGACGTTCTGATCAGCTGCTGCTTCTAGTAACAATGTAGGCAGCCCTGCTGATTTTGTGTTCTCTCAGACTAAGAGTGGTTTTTATATTTTAAGTGATTGGGAAGAAATTAAAAGGAGAATAATATTTTGTAAGATATGAAAACTGTATAACACTAAATTTACGTCCATTGAGCTTTGTAGGAGCACAGATATGTCTGTATGCTTAGAGACCGCCAGTTTCTTTCATGGAACTGAGTAGTTGCAATTTGGACCATCTAAAATATTTATTATCTGGCCCTTTACAGAAAAAAAAAAACCCTAACCCCTGACCTACGTTATGATGTTCTGCCTGAGATCAGAAGAAAGGGCAGAAGTAAAAGTTTCTGGGCCCAGGCCAGTTAGACCTGGGAGCTGCAGTATGTTTGGCTCTCTTCACTGAGGAGGTCTGTGGTGAGGGAAATTAGGCAGGGTACAGCAAATGTGGAGAGTTGACACCCTGAAATCAGCATAGCATCTGTAAACTTATTAAACATGAGCTCCAGAAAGGATACCGCTGTGTTTGGGATGGGAATCACTCAAGCACCCATGAAGTACTGACCTGGGGTCCAGCCTATGGCACTGTTAGAAGGTGCTAGAAGCTTTAAGACATGAAACCTGTCAGAAGTCTTCTGATGATTGGGGATATGCTCTGCAAGGGGCTGGTGGGACCTCAGTCCCTTTCTTTCCTTCTCTTTGCGTCTGTGTTGCCATGAAGTGAACAGCTCGTTCCGCCACATCCTCTCCACAGAGGTACTCTGCTTCATATTGAGCCCAAAACAACAGGCCGGTAACCAACATGGATGGAAACTCCCCAGATAAAACCCAAACTACCCTTCCTCCTCATCAGTTGATTATCTCAGGTATTTATCAGAGTGACAGAAGATTAACCCCCAAATCAAAGATTTTCTACCTTCTCACAGACAAAGGAAAACTCAGGCTCACAGAAATTAAATCACTTCCCAGGGCCGTGTGACTGGTCAGCGATGGAGTCTGGATTAGAACCCACTCATTTCCACTTCCCAGCTTTCTCTTCAGCCTCTGTTGCATAGTCGTTGGTGCTTTGGGATAATAATTTATTCTTTCAAACCATTTAGGTACCAACTTCCCTTCTGTACCATTTGCCATCACCTCTCTAGTGAGAGTCTCTCAAATATGACCAGATATCCAGCTAAAATATGGATTTTTATGTTTTAAGTTAAAACCCAAATATAGTTTCAAATTTGCTTGGTCAAGTACATTTAATAATATCTAAATGTCTTCATCTATTAAATATTCATCCATTTTCTCCATAACCACTTACAATAAATATTGATGACTGTCCAACTTTGAAAATGGCTATCTGCATAGGAGAATATTCATGCATATCTCATTGATTTTCCTGACAGAGCCAAATGGAACAGGTAAGCCAATTTAGCACAACCAATTTCCAGTTTTGCACAGACTGAATAGAAGTGCTGTAGAAATGAATAATCAATCTTACTACCATTATTAATAATAATATTTAGTTCATAAACAGCTCCTTCCATCTTCTGGGTACTTTACAACATTAAAAAATGTATTCACTAACACCCAACAGAGACCTTCTTGTAACTGGAATGAGAAGCCTAGAGAGATGTAAATGTCTGTCTAGGGCTGAGGTCCAAGTTTTGCTGTGGTGCAAAACAACAAATCCCTGCCCCAGTGGGTTGATTCTCCAACCCCATAAATATTAGGGAGCTACTGAAAGCCTGGGAGGCAAGCATTTTTCGATTTGAGTTTTATAAGCGTATATATCCCATAACGGGACTATGCAATAAATGCTATTTTTCTGAGCACTCTCTATACATCAAACCCTGCTAAGTGTTGGGACAAAAAAGGCAAAGAACTCATGCTTTCGGGAAAAACTTGAAGATCAGGGAGGAAGAGGGAGACATGAACAGGGGGCAGGGCCACCTCTGAGGTCATCAGAGGCACAGCCACATAGAACATGATACTCCATCCTCTAGAAAAGACTACCCTGAGAGGCAGCACTTGAGCTGAGCAACAAAGGGCAGATGGGGATTGGGTTGGGCTGGGGAGAGACATTCTAAAGAAAAACACAAGGGTCAGGGACACAGAAAAGCACTATGTCCTCTGGAAACTAAAAACACTTCAGCCTGCCCAGAGGCAAGGATATGACCATGTACTGTGCAAACTGAACTGTCCAAATTTAGTGCCAGTGCCTATCTACTATGTCCCCAATAACGTGCATGCGGGGCACCCTTTCCAGCTAGGGTTGGGTCGTAGTCTCTGTTCTTCAATCTGAGTGAGCTTTTGACCAACCTGACAAGTTTGTGAAGTGATGCTGCATGACTTCTGAAGGGGTCTAGAAAAGACAGTGCCACCATTGCCTTGTCCTCTGGAGCATTGAGCCCCAGTCTCACCCCAGTAACCTGCGGTCACCATGAGGGTGCTCACTCAGTCTACAAGCCAAGATTTGCAGGTCAACAGCCCTAACAGGGTTGACAGCCGCATCAACCTCCTAGAATAAAATAACACTTCCAGATGATTCCAGCCACTAGCTGAAAGCCCCCTTCACCTCCTGAGTGCTCCCAGTGGAGGCCTCAGGCCCCATGTGGGGTCTCCACTGTCCCTTTGGTGACCTGTCTGAATTTCCAACTCACACAATCCAAAGGTCGATAAAGGGTTGAAATCTGGGAGTGATCTGTTATGCAGCAATAGCTCTCAACACAGCTACACTGTAGATTTTTCATTCAAGCAACAGAGAACCACTGCAGGATGTCCCAGGGGAGTGTGAGGCGGAGCTCTGTCCTTGCTGAATGGCAGGACCAGGGAGATGTTCTTCAAAACTGGACCATCTGGTCGGTAGTTTCTGAATCTCAAGTTCTTCTAGCTGAGTCTCAGGTGTCACCCTTCTGACTTTGGTGGTAGGCTTTGTCCTTCATGTCTGTGTCCTGGCTCTACATCCTGGACCCTGCCTCAGACTGATGAGATCAGAATGTCTTGGGAGTTTTTGAGGGTCCTCAGGTGGCTCCAGTGTACATTGAGTTGAGAGCCACTCACTGAGTCCCTTACCAACCACACAATCCACAGGGAAAGTGACTTTTACATACTGAAGCATGGCTGAGAACTAATCCTACACACTATGATAATCAAGCCACTTGTCGTTACACAAACAAGTTCCTAGGTCCAAGATGCTGGATGTTGTGAATGAAGGAAAAGTTATAGAGTTGAGGCAACATTGCACGAGACCCTAGGAATGTCTTATGAAGGCCACTCTGAGACCCTCATCAAAACAATTATTTATTTTAAAGGAACAGCTCCTTTCTTTAGAGCAAAACGTCCCATCAAGATTGAAGATTTCTTCCAGGAAACCTTTTATTTCCTGTGATACTGACTCAAAACAAAATGGATCGGTCACAGCTCATGCTGAAGAAACTGGATAAAAGGATGAGCAAGCCTTGTGTGTGTGTGTGTGTGTGTGTGTGTGTGTGTGTGTGTGTGTGTGTGTCTGGGAAAGGGCTGGGGTGGGTTGGAGTTGTAAGATTAGAAAGATATTGCTGGGCGTGGTGGCACACACCTTTAATCCTAGCACTTGGGAAGCAGAGGCAGGCGAATCTCTGTGAGTTCAAGGCTAGCCTGGTCTACAGAGTGAGTTCCAGGCCAGCTGGGGCTACAGGGAGACCTTGTCTCAAAAAGACCAAAAAAAAAAAAGTTAGAAAGATAGAATGACACCAGAAGAGAAGTCACAATACTTGATGACCTTGAGCAAGCCATCTGGTCTTTCTGGGCTCCAGTTTCCCTCGGATGTAAGAAAGAAGCATGACTTCGGTGTCTCTTTCTCATGAGGAAGCTATGATTTTTTTTTTAATTAATTTTATTTATTTCTGTATGTGTATGAATGTACTGTCTGCATGCAGGTTTTTGCACCCGTGTCGTGCAATGCCGCGGAGGTCAGAAGAGGGTGTCGGATTCCCCTGGAACTGGAGTTCTCCTGGAATTGGAGTTTCAGATAGTTCTCGGCTGCCATGTGGGTGCTGGGGATCGAACCCGGGTCCTCTGTAAGAGCGGTCGGCGCTCTTAACCGCTAGGCCATCTCTCCACCTATGATTTTTATCCTTAGACACAGAAGCTCATGTTAACCATATGTTTCTGATATCTCAATATCTGAGGCCCATAGATCCTGGAATGAGAAACAATTCAGTTCTTAAGAGAGATAACCTACATTTGCCAACCAATCAATCCTGAGTCCATACCCCAACTATCTTTCTCGTTAGGCTCTTACGGGGCTATCTGAAGTAAGTCCTTATTCTGATCACTTCATGGCCAAGCTAAGGACAACCCTTAGCCCCAGGACCTCCTGAGAGCTTTCAGACTAGCCTCTTGTGCTTCATAAGCTACCCCTTCTTGAAGCCACAATAATATCTTTTGACTAAGTTGACCCCCTGTGCCCTCCATTTCCTAACCCAATGCCACATGCCTCTGAGTGGCCTCCGTGGGGTGATGCACCTCATCCTTCTGGGAACTGGAACAAACCATCTTTTCAGTGGGGGTTATGTAGTTATTTCCTCAGAATTGAAACATGCCCTTCTGGAGGAAGGAAGGAGACTCACAATACTCAGGAGGCTGATGAAACTTGTCAGGCTTGAGAACTCCTAATACAAGACTTGGGAAGGTTATAAAGTTTCTCCAAGATTTTATCAGCAGTTAACAAGCACTAGGTAGGGGAGCTCTTCAGCTGCCTGAAAGTTGAGCAAGGAATTTGAAGCATCCAGCTTTTGCAAATCATGCTGGGGTGTGGGTTTGGCGAAGCAGCTGACCTGGACCCCCCACCCCCATGCTGCTGCAAGTAGCCCCAATAAACTCTTCAATTCACCAAGATAGGCTTGAGGGCAATCATTGGTGTCCTAGGTGGTACGAACAAATGCTTTTTCACCTCTCCCCAGGAAAAGTCATGTAGCAGGAGGTTTCTTCTGATCTGCTCTTTCTACATCTAAACAACAATGATAAAGCCTACTCTGAGAACATACTGACTCTCTCAGTACTTTCATTTATAAATCACATACAAGAGTGAAATCCCCTCTCTGGTGTTTGTAAAAACCATTAGTATAGACAGTGCCACACATGTAATCCACATGTGCTTAGAGATTAGAGACATTAGAGACCAACCCATAAAGCACCTTGAAAAGTCTCTGTGCTGTGGTGGGTTGGTCCAGGCACTCACTTGGTCAGCCTCAGACCTATATAGATGGTAAAGGAAATTGTGTGTGAGTCACAGCTGGTTGGTATGAAAATTGGGGAGCTAAGTAACAAGGATGTCCTGAATCATGCCAGCAACCATGGCATCGTTGCACTAATGAGGCTGGCATTAACCCCGCTAAAGTGCCCACGCTCAGCCGTGCACATTGTCATCATCACAGCAGTCAGTGATGCCTCCAGTTAGGTGAGACCTTCCGTAACGTGTGTCATAATGGCACGCTGGCACTACATGACAGGGACCTGCAGTCTCCTCTCCGCCTTCCAATTTCCAGAGCTCCCACGGCAGGTTTAATTTCACAGTTTTTAGTTTCATAACATTCAAATAACAACGATTGATTGGGGGGAGGAGAAAGACACAAGTATATTGGAAATATCAGTCACTGTAAAAAAAAAATCCTGAAGGAAAACTTGCCACTTTGTAAAAGGTCACCAGATTAATAATGAATTGGGATGATTCCTGTTGTCATTAAGCCCCAACAGAGATCTGATACACTTTAATACTCTTGCTAAATGCTGAGAGACCACTGTGTGACCTCAGCTACATAGACAGTTAAGGCAACACAATCTGTGCCTGAATGAGAAGACTTCTTTTTCCTTTGTATTCTTTCTGTTCTGGGTAGGATGAAGTGTTATGCATTGTTCTATCTTACTGTCTCTTTGTGCAATGAGAGTCACTTTATCCCTGGGAATATAATTGATTCCTCAGTGTTCCCAGTCTAACAGACCAGCATTGCCTTTGAAGCAGGTGTTCTTACAAACCCCCGGCCCCAAGCAGAGGATACCTGCACCTACCAAGCTGGGGTTTGCTAAACCACCACTCCTTGGCTGTTAGGAATTGGGACAGATGTTCTTCCCCAACTCGAAAATCAAAGCCTTGGTCTCCCTCCCCCAACGTGGCTGCATTTGGAAGCAACACTCCAACCAAGATTAGGTAAGGCTGTAAGGATGGGCCCTGATGAGATAGGATCGACATCTTTATAGGAAGAGACACAAGAGAGCTTACTGTCTTCTATCACATGGAAGAGGATGCTTGTCTGTATATCAGGAGGAGAGCCCTCACCAGGACCTAAACCTGCCATATGTTAATCTGAAACTTTATCATCTCCACAAACAGAAGAAACTTAATTCCTAGTGCTTAAGCTACATGGTCTAAGTTTTTTTTTTAAGGGAGCTGGAGAGATGGCTCAGTGGTTAAGAGTCCTGGCTGATCTTGCAGAGGACCCAAGTTTGGTTCCCAGCAACTACATAGCCACTAACAACCATCCATAAATCCAGTTCCAGGGAATCTGACAACTCTCCAGGGCTCTGTGGGAAATGCATGACCCAGGTGCACTTAAGTGATTCAAGCAAAAGACTCAGACATCTAAAATAAAAGTAATAATTAAAATATTGTTTATATATATATATATATATATATTTTTTTTTTTTTTCTTACAGCAGCTTAAACAGACTGATGTGGTGGCTTTCAAGAGGAGATCAAAGTCCCCTGGCTTGTCCACTGCGGGAGCCCTCAAGCCAAGACAGACTGTGGGTGTAGTGTAGTGTAGATGTAAGACACTCCCACTTTGGAGGTTCCTCTGCCTGCACAGAGGGAGGAGTCCCCGTCTACCTCCAGTCACTGCAGCAGAAGGAGTGGATGGGAATGACAAGGACGTGGAACTGGAGGAGGGTTGTGTGCCTCTGTTGTGGCTAGGCACAGACCTCCTGTGCTTAACAGTCTTCTTGAAAGCATTCTTTTCATTAGAACCAAGGGAGCGAGCATGCCAGCATAATGTATGCTTAGGTGACAGGCTAACCGGAGCATTGGCAGAAGTCACTTTGTCCTTGAAAGCTAGTCCTAGAAATATCTAAAAAGAATGGACAGTGAAGCTCAGTGACCTCTGGCCCCTCAGCTGCTGCAGGCTGATTTTTTGCTGTGCTCAGTGCAGTCAATGCAGCCCTGAGCCCTTTGGCGAGTATTTCTTCACGCTTCCCTCTTAAAGAGCTCCCGAGCTCATCTGAACCTAAGACCAAGCAGTATTCCCCCAGCTCATCCCGCACTGAAGCCTCCGCGTGGTGGGCGTGGCTTCTCAACTTGGAGCAAAAGTTCTATATATTACAAGTCTGTAAATGAGGAAGATTTAACTTTGCTTATGAGAAACTTCTGGATCTGCCACACAAAGCAAAATCACCAGGCCGTGTGTCTGTGTGCATTTGTGCTTTCCCAGAGAAGATATGAGATACAGAGCAATGTTGGAGTGAGCCAGCATTTCCTGAGTACTCACCCCAAGCTCAATCTTTATAGAGTAATACCTAACATTAAGTTGAGATACTTTGAGTGCAGGGATGCTTTAACAGATGCCTAATCACCACCACCACTGCTGCCTTCATTTACAGGTAAAGAAATGGAGACGTTGAGAGATTTGATACATACCCCGTGATGATAAAAAGTGACAGATCCAGCCTTCATCCTAGATTCCTCTGGCTCAGGGTCTGAGCATGCCCTGGGTATCTCATTAATCCTCACAGTAACCCCAGGCAGTAGGACTTCTATGCTAGTTCACTGTCCAGAGTTCCTTTCTCAGCATCACACAATTACCAGTAAAAGACTAAGTATCAAGCAGACCTGAGCATGCACAGTCCATAACATGGGGGACCTAACATCCTGGCCCACAGGCTTGACAAAGCTCAGAACAGTATTTTTCTTTTTGTTTTTTTCAAATTCATCATTAAAAAATTTTATGGAGAATCTGTAAAATTTAACAAGCAGATAATGTAAACACTGCACATGCTCTTTCAGATAATAGAAGAGGACGGATTTCCAAAATTATCTTGAGTCCTGCATGACCATCATAGAAAACCTGTGCTTCAGGTAGAAACAGTACTTTTCAATGTTAGAACCCAGACCAAAGGCTGCTTAAGTCATGCCCATCTACAGATGTGTCTCTCTCCTCCCTCATAGCTGGTTGTGTGAACAGGCTCCAAGCTACCTGACTCTAAGCTATCAGAGGCTACCAATAACACACCTTGTATGACAGACACGTTAACTAAATGGGCCCCTTCTCCCTACTTCCCCCACATCCTCGAGGTCACATATTTCTTCCCTGAAATGCAAGACCCTCTTCCCTTTCTCCTGCTACCAGGGAACCAGAAACAGCCTGGTTATTAGCGCCCCCTGTGGACTACTCAGCAGCATAGCATGGAAGTTCCCCTTCCTCTGAAGCCTGTAATAAGGGACCCCCACTGTGGTACATGGGCCTGACCACTCCTCAGAACCCTCACCAAGCTGCTCCTTTTCCACCTATGGTGTTAATAATGCTTCTAATAAATCTCTGTCCTAGAAGGAGAGCCCACCTTAGTGTCCTCCTTGAACCCAAAACCCATCACTGAATGTTAATGTGGCTGACCATATATAAACCAATGACACCTCTCCAAGCATTTATCCAAGAACAGTGAAATGATATGTCCACATAAAGACTTGCATTTGGGGGGCTGGAGAGATGACCTAGCGGTTAAGAGCGCCGACCGCTCTTGCAGAGGACCCGGGTTCGATCCCCAGCACCCACATGGCGGCTGAGAACCGTCTGAAACTCCAAATCCAGGAGAACTCCAGTTCCAGGGGAATCCGACACCCTCTTCTGACCTCTGTGGCATTGCACGACACGGGTGCACAGACTTGCATGCAGACAGTACATTCATACACATAAATAAAATAAAATAAAATTAAAATTAAAAAAAAGACTTGCATTTGGTGTAACGGTTCTTTTTTTTTAATTTTATTTTAAGTTGAACTTTAGAGTACACATAGCATCAAAGTAACATGTTAAACTTGTGATACCAAAAAAAGCATTAGAATACAGTGATGCTTTAACATGGAAATTCCTTTTTTTTCTACAACTTGTATTGTTTCTCTCTCTCTCTCTCTCTCTCTCTCTCTCTCTATATATATATATATATATGCATATATATGTGTGTGTGTGTAACGGTTCTTAACAACAGTATCATAATCCTCTAAGAAAGTTAAATATCCATTAACTGATGAGCAAATTACCAAAATGGGATAAATATATGCAATGGAATGCTACTTGACAATAAAAATGGAGTACGTGTGTCTGTATATGTTAATGTGAGTACTACAAAATACCTTAGCAGAACAAGTTGAAGGAGGAAAGATTTAGACTCATTGTTTTAGAGGCTTCAGTCTATCATAGCACAGCTGTGAAAAGCAGTTCACATTATGTGCCCAGAAAGCAGGGGCAAGGAGAAAGCCTCTGTTTTTGGAGTTTCTCCTTTTTTTAAAGTGAGGGCCTCACTTTGTTGGCCTGACTGGCCTGGACCTCTGCTTGCAGCAGGCTGACCTTGAACTCACAGAGATCTGCCTGCCACATCTGACTCTCTCCTTCTTGTTTTCCATGTTGCACCAATTTCACTTCATTTGGGCCACACTCTGTGGGATAGTGTTGCTCACACTCAAGTCTTCTTCCCTTAATTAACTCTCTCTGGAAATGGCCTCCGAGACAAAACCAGAAATGTGCTTTTCTAATCTCCTTGGTGCTTCTCAGTTCAATCAAGTTAACAATCAAGACTGTACACCATGGATAAACTTCATAAAACATTATGCTAAATGAAAGAAATGAGATTCAAGAGGCCACATACTATATGACATCATTTACATACAAAATATTCAGAAAAGTCAAATTTAGAGGCAATAGATCAGAGGTTGCCTGGGAATTGAATAGAAAGTAAAAGACTGACAGTATTTAAGCAGGCAGGATTGACTGGGGTCATGTACCAAGGGCTTCAGAGGCTGCTTTTCTAGAAGCACTGACTCTTCACTTGAGCCTGCAGATGCCTGCAGATGTCCCACATATAAATAAAAGCACACACAAAACTTGACAGCTCTGCCACTGTACAGCATCTGTCTTCTTTGCTCTTAGTCATTTTCTTTTGCATTCACCTTGGATTCTAGTTCTGATGACAAGCAACTTGTGTCAAGAGTGGAATCTACCCATAAGGCAGCAGTGACAGTGATCACCCAGAGCAGCACTGATGAACTACACACACTTCTCTGCCTGCTCCGCCCCTTCCCAATATAACTGTGGAGTTATGTGAGCACCTTTGAAGACGGAGCTAAGGACTCTGGTTGTCTTTCTGTACAGCCTCATGGATCAGAGTTCCTTTCCTGTTTTTCACCATTGCTTTTTCAGTTTAGTTTGTTGGCACTTGGCCAGACCTGAGTTGTTGGGAATCCCATAGTCTGGCCTCTGGCTTAGCACTTTGGTAACAGTAGTACAAATATTTTAAAAATTGATTTATGGTGATAGTTGCTTGTGCAGATAATGTCACAAAAATTATTGAATTATATGATTTAAATGGACAGATTCTGTAAAATATGTGTTAAGAAAGTTACAAAAATGTTTAAAGTGCAATAGAATTTTCTTGGGAGTTTGTTACAATTCAGATTCTGTACACTGGTATCTGAGATTTGCATTTCTAACAAGCTCTAAGAAGTAATGATCATGGGATTGGTCTAAAGTCCACAATTTGAGCAGCAAAGAGGCATGTGTCCCAAAATCTGCTTTTACAACTTAATGAACCAAGACATGAAGATGGAGGGTCCTTAGTTCTCTCTCTCTCTCTCTCTCTCTCTCTCTCTCTCTCTCTCTCTCTCTCTCTCTCTTCCTTACCTACACTGTGCCAAGTAGTATGGACAGAGGGAACTTCTTTTTCACCATTTCAGTGTCGATACTTAAATCTTCAGAAATAAACTGACAATAAATTAAGAAGAGGAAAGGTACACAAGTGTATTGCATGCACAGGAGGCCCATAGGAAAGGTGGAGAACTGGGCGTCCACAGCCTAGTGACATTTAAAGGCTCATTGGCCCTTCTTCACAGGGAAGAGGCAAGTTGGCATTGCAGGTCATTTTAAAGGAAGAGTGAGTGTTTGGAAAATGATATATGAGCCCAAGGAACAGAACAAATGTCCTGAGCTCTGAGAATGGTGTGTGATGGTGGTCTTCTTCACCATGAATTAATCTTCTGGGAGATCTAGCCTATATGTAGATGGGGACTTCAGAGCTCTGAGATTACAGGGAAGACAGAGGCAGGAGAAGATCAAAGAGCCCATGGTTCTGAAACATGTTTTTAGTTCAAAAAGCTATGCATGGCAAAGTGCTATACTTTGACTTATGTGTTTCCTGAGTCCCAACCTTAGGATTGTACCAAATCCAAAATGAAAACTTTTGGTTTTCCTCATCCCTTTCTTTGTTCTCCAATTTGGTGACATTTTTGAGTTTCAAGTTCACTAAAGGAGCTGTTTAATATGCAGATTCCCTAACCCAGCCCTGATACTCAGTAGTAAATAATGACTAGAAAATTGGTCTCTTTTAAAAAATTTTTTTAAATTTTATTAATTTTTGTATGTGTATGAACGTACTGTCTGCATGTAGGTTTGTGCACCCGTGTCGTGCAATGCCGCGGAGGTCAGAAGAGGGTCTCGGATTCCCCTGGAACTGGAGTTCTCCTGGAATTGGAGTTACAGACAGTTCTTAGTCGCCATGTGGGTGCTGGGAATCGAACCCGGAAATTGGTCTCTTTAACACACTGTCCAGCGGCTTGTGGAGGAGGCTCAGTTGGTAAACAGCCCGCGGTGCCAGCATGAAGACTGAGCTCAGATCACCAGCACTGATGTGAATGCTAGGCTAGTGGTCCAGTGCTGGGAGAGCAGAGGTGGGCAGGCAGACCCTCAGAGCTCACTGGCCAGCTAGCCTAGCCAAAAGGATGGTCCCTAGTTCAGGGAGAGACTATCTCAAAAAAATGTAGAGCAATCAAGAAATACATCTGGCATAGACCTCTGGCCTCCATGCCCATGTGCACATGCCCACAGGAACATGTAGATACCACACACACACACACACACACACACACACACACACACACACACACACACAAACTCACACAGTGTCCAGGTATTTCTTTTTTTTTTTTATGTGTGTGTGAATGTACTGTCTGCATGTAGGTTTGTGCACCCGTGTTGTGCAACGCCGCGGAGGTCAGAAGAGGGCGTTGGATTCCCCTGGAACTGGAGTTAAAGACGGCTCTCAGCCACCATGTGGGTGCTGGGGATCGAACCTGGGTCATCTGCAAGAGCAGTTGGTGTTCTTAACCGCTGAGCAATCTCTCCAGCCCCCCAGGTATTTCTTATGCAGGTGGCCTAAAGAGTGTCTTTTGTGGAACTGTTATCTGACCCAGCAAGGGATCTGGGAGTGCAGCTGTCACAGGAGAGTACATGCTTAGCCTGGGATCCGTTCCCCCTCCTTAAATAAACTAGCCAATACAAACTTTTTAATCACTCCTGCAATTAATTCCCTTGCTGAAAGAGAAATCTCTTTCTAAAATCTGCATCCTTTGGTTTCTCTTCCACGATTGTGGTTCCACAGCAGTTCTTAGCAACTCCCATTCCTTTACGTCATCTTCCCCAGCCCAGGGACCCCTGATCACCTCTGGTAGCATCAGCTATCAACTGCACATAGCAATTCCACAGCCTCGAATCCTTGTCGGTGGCTTGTAATTGAGCACTAGGCCTCTTTCCCAAGTTCCAGAGGAATTTTTGGAAGCTCAAGTCTTCTCCCCAAAGCATCCTCCGGGGAAAGGAGGCACAAATTCCACTCATCACCTCCTTTCTGGGCACTGCCAATGGTTCCTGACCTCATGGACCTCTAGTCTCCACACTCTTGGTTTCTGAAGGAGGACAACGCTGTATAGCGATCTGAAAATGTATGGAAGGAGCGGGAAGAGTTAGAGTCACTGTGCTTCTTCGGCATAGAAGTCTCTCCTGAAGAAGCAGTTGTTTGGCACACATGTGCGGCCCAAACAACACAGGTCATTAGTACCCTTATGTAAATATGCGTAGCTGAGGCACCCTCTAGTGGACCACCCGGGAAGGGCTGGTTTCCTGGACAAACTCACTCAAAAAAAGGAAAAAGCAGTGTTTGAAACTCCTATTTAATCAGAGCAACATGAAAAAAGAGAGCATAGGCCCCAGATTCTTCACAGTCATGGCAGGATATTTGGGAGCACAGGCGGATTCCAGGATCTGCTGCTCCAGTGGGGTAGTGGGGGATGGGCCAAACTGTCTCTCTTAAAGTTCTCACCTGATGGCCTGGGATTCTCTGCTCCACACAGTACCGGAAGGCAGTAGCTGGAGCCCATAGATATTGATGAAAGATTGAAAGGTCCTCACTCAACCCGGTCCCTTCAGTTAAGAAATCTGTTCATTCCTGTTCCAATTCAGAGGGCAGTAGATGGATCACAGCCTGATGGAATACCTGACCTGACCACTATCTGGAAGAAGAGGAATTTGGAGCCTTCTCCTAGTGTTTTAAATTTAACAAATTCCAAGCTATAAGTTAAAAGAAAGCAGGAAAGATTATTGGGAAGTGGAGAATGTTTTGAAAAATGTAATTCCAAATCTATAAGCTATAAAGGAAACTAATAATGTTTTATTACATGAAAATAAATATTTTCTGGATGGGCCCAAATTTTATATGAATAAAGTTAATACATAAACACTAAATGACAGATATCATAAAAAGATAATTTATATCTATATTATATTATAATACTATATAAAGTCTTCCTACAACCAAGAAGCCAAAGATTACCTGTCCAAATTAAAAATGGACAAGGGACATGAATAGTCAAGTCAAAGGAGAGAAAAGAAAAGAAGAAGAATAGTTGCATCCATACAGGACATAATAGTTATTTTTTCACATCAGAGAGTAAGATCATAGAGACTAAGTAAGGTGGACATAGATGTGAAAGTGAAAATTTAAAATGTGTACCTTACCTATAAAGAACAAATTTGTAATAGTTGTTAAAATAAACAATAGCCCTACAATTGCCTCTGAGTGTCTACATGTAAGAATTTAGTACCTAGGGCAAAATTCTAGAAGCACTCTAGATGTCAATATGAGACAAATGAAATAAACTATGGTTTACTCATGTAAAGAACAAGGTGCTGTCGTGGGCTCTGTGATTGTCAATTTTAGGTGTCAACCTGCTTTATTAAGGAATACCTAGAAACTTGGTATGCATTCTTTTGGAAAGTTTCTATGGAAGTTTTCCCAGACCAAATTATACTTGAGTCTGAAGGAGCAGGTGGAGAAAACCCACTTCACTGCGCATATGGTCGCCATCCAAGGCCTGAAGAGAATGAGGCAAAAAAGCAACGTACACCCTTTAGATCTCCTTAGCTGGATTTACTCTCCTCGTTGGGTCTGCACATCAGAATGTCAGGCTCCCCAGACCACAAACTAGAATTTACAGTAGTGGCTCCCTGGGTTCTTAGATCACATCAGCTTCCCTGGTTCTGAGACTTTGACTTGGACTGAAACAGGCTAGTAGTATCCAGGAGTAAAGAATTTCCCTAATAAATCCCCTCACATCAGCTTCCCCGGTTCTGAGACTTTGACTTGGACTGAAACAGGCTAATAGTATCCAGGAGTAAAGAATTTCCCTGATAAATCCCCTCTTGCCTATCTATTGACTTATCTATCTATCTGTCTATCTATCTATCTATCTATCTATCTATCTATCTATCTACTATCTACCTATCATCTATCTATCCACCCACCTGTTTATCTAATCATCTATCAGTCTAATTATCTTTCTAATCATCTATCTAATCATCTATCAATGGTCTATCTTATCACCTATTTATCATCTATCTAATTGTCAATCTACCTAATCATTTACCTATCAACCATCTATCCATCTATCTAATCATATATCCATCCGTCTATCAAGAATCTACCTATCTATCAATTATCTGTCTAATCATCTATCAATCTGTCTATCATTGTCTATCTATCTATGTATCTATCTCCTTGCTCTGCCTCTTTGGGGACCCCGACTAATGCAGATTCCACGTTTCCCCAAATGAGTCAGCTCTGCAGGTGAGTGTGAGGACTGAGCTGTGTGTGAAGTGACAACAGAGTGAGATGAGGATGTTGGAGTTTTTCACTTTGTCATCGTTTTATTTTTTTTTTTTTTTTTTTTTATTAATTTTATTTATTTCTGTATGTGTATGAATGTACTGTCTGCATGCAAGTCTGTGCACCCGTGTCGTGCAATGCCGCGGAGGTCAGAAGAGGGTGTCGGATTCGCCTGGAACTGGAGTTCTCCTGGAATTGGAGTTTCAGACGGTTCTCTGCCGCCATGTGGGTGCTGGGGATCGAACCTGGGTCCTCTGTAAGAGCGGTCGGCGCTCTTAACCACTAGGCCATCTCTCCAGCCCCTGTCATCGTTTTAAAAAATGAGGATCCATAGGAGATGTTTTTCTCAGGCTTTAGAGCCACCTGGTGTAGTAGAGGAGAAACTGGCCTATCTTCACCCACTGAGTTTCCGTTGCAGTGTGAACTCACTGGTTCTGTGTGCTGTGTCAGAGCTGCTGAGAATCCTATAAATATCTCTACTGTATCAAAGAAAATTGAAGTTTGGTGTATCTCATATTTTGCATTTTGTTAAAAAATCAATTTGAGATGATTGTTCCTGTGTTGAAAGTGAGATTATTGGTATGTGGTGTTTCCTAGTGAGACCTTCACTTTTATTCAATGCTGTCTCTAATAATCACAACATATTTACCTCTTTGAACATTTGTGCATATTTCTGTGTGTCAGTATGGGCACGTGTGAGCCATGGCATGCATATGGAGGTCAGAGAACAAGCTCAAATTTTGGTCCTTGCCTTCCACATTGTCACTGCGGCATTCTGCAGGCTGGGGGCCCAGCAGCCTCTGGGGCCGCGGGTCTCCCCCACCAGCCTCTGGGGCCGCGTGTCTCTCCCACCAGCTTCTGGGGCCGCGTGTCTCTCCCACCAGCCTCTGGGGCCGCGTGTCTCTCCCACCAGCCTCTGGAGCTGCGTGTCTCTCCCACCAGCCTCTGGGGCTGTGTGTCTGCCTCCTTCTCACCACAAGGGTTCTGGAGATCCTCATGGTCCTCTGAGCCATCTTCCCAGCCCTGATATACAGTATTTTGAAGTCAGGTTTATTGAGGTATAATAAAAATGTATCATTTTATATATAAAATCACCTTTAAGGATATAAATTAATAGTTTTTGACAAAAATATTGATCACTTGTAGAATATTTATATCTCTTTAAAACTTTCCCTTCTTCCCATCTGGAGATGGCTTTCCACATTCCTACCCTCAGTCCCTGGCAATCACCATTATTTTGTTTTTGTTTTGACCTTTTATTTGGGAACACTTTTGCACTTTCAGGAAATTTGAAAAGAGCTCAGAGGGTATTCCTATGTTCTCCATCCATCTTCTCCTTAGGTTGGCATCACACATAACCCTCATACGTGTACCAAAAGTATGAAATCAATATTAGTAAATTACCATTAAGTAAGCTACTGATATTATTCGCATTCTACCCATTTAGTATCACTTTTCCATACCACTTCCCATCAAAGAACCTACTTGCATTTAGTCATCCTGTGTCTAGAGTCTCAGGACGATTTCTAAGAACACGGGTTAGGTATCCTGTAGTATCTTTGGTTTTGGTTTGCTTTAATGTCCTCTCATTATTAAATTGGGGTTACTGATTTGGGAGACAACTGCCACAGAGGTCAAGTACCCTCGTCATAACATCAAATCATCAGGTCTGCATGACTATGATGGGTGAAGGTGACCTTGATCACCTCCCAGTTTTCTCCACTGTAGAGTGATAATTTCACTTTATCTATTCATCGGAAGCCAGTCACTAAGTCCAGCTCCCTCTCAAGGGGAGGGCAATTGATATCCAGCTCCTAGTGGAAGGACGTTTACACGTGACTGGCTACCCTTCTCCTCCAGACCAGTCTCCTTCCAGTACCTGAAGTTTTTCAGTGAGTTCCTGGTGAGCTCTATGGAGAAGAGTCACTTGTGCCTGTGACTTCCCATTGTGGTAATAGCTGCTGGGCTGTTATGCTCCCACCATAGTCCGCATCTCACCTTTAAAACCATTTAAAGTTTTAGCTGACTCCATGTTCATCTGTGTGTCCCTGGTGTCTTTTCAACCCAAATTTTGCTTTGCCTGACAGGAGTCCCTTCATATTACTCCCTGACAGGAGTCCCTTCATATTACTCCCTGGAAGGCTTTGTCTCTTCTTGAATTTCTGGCCTCGGGTCTCTTATGGCTTCAATAACAATTATCCCATTGTTATCTATGAAACTTTTTACATGTTGAAATGGGATTATACTTTCTTTGACTCTTATAGTCTAGGAGTAAGTAGAACTTGATGCATTGAGATTGAAAACAAGTTCTCCATCATCCAAGCACAAAGCCAGTTCTAAAGTGTGCATAACTGTCACTGGAGAATGTCCTTGGCTATTTGGCACACAGTAAGGGCCACTATTGGCTGATAGTCCTAAGCACACCAAGACTCATGGCTATCCTTGGAATGAGGGTAACTACTTAGAAGAAAGAATGAAAGAATGAAAGGCTCCCAGTCTCCCTCCCACCTGTCAAGTTTCCCTCCCTCCCTGCTGACTTCCACAGGCACCCTTCCAGCATGCCCCATGCCGTAGTTCTGCCATAACAACCACCAACCTGGCCATGTATTCCCACCACAGTACGTGGGGATCCTCAGTGTCCTGAGCCAATAAGTGATCTGTGTTCTGGTATTTAGTGGTGTTCAGTGAAACTCCAACTAACCCCTAGATACTTATGTCTCTGAACATTTAATTGTATCCCGTGCTCACATTTCCCTTTATTCATTCAATAAACAAATAGAATATATGTCAGGATATCTGTGTCAGACATTGTGCTGGGCATTGGATATGCATCTAGTTTGTTCCATAAGAACAACTTAGCATCTATTTGTCTGTAAGAAGAGGCTAAATGACAATGACCTTTGAGTGTTTTTCCGGTATACACAATTGCCTTCATAATCAATAAACCTTGCAACCGAACAGCCATTATAAAGCTCCATTTGAGCTACAGAGCAGCTCTGTGAGGTAGATGAAAGGCTGCAACTCATATTGGTTAAGTGCTTGCCTGATGATTGCACTGTCAGTAGCAGAGCAAGGTCTTGAAGTCTTTCAAATCCAAATCTAGTGTCCAGCTGCCCTGTTCGTCATGCTTGCACTTACCACATATGGGCTAGTTTATGCTCTATCCTATTTAAATCAAGAACACACACACACACACACACACACACGTATGTGAGGACAGGCTCGTGGCTTGTGCATGATGACTGGGCTTAATTGGCTTTGGTTCAGGCTTAAATGTATACATTTCTCCATCCTCAGTCCATCTGCAGCTCTTTCTTAATCACAGCACTCCAAACAAAGTTCAGAAAATGACCATGAGACCCATCGACCCAGACTATCAGCAGCATCAGTGTGAGATGGTAATGAAGCCTCACTAATAGCAGCTGAGAGGGATAGCCTCTGCCCAGCTTTCTAGCAATGGAGCACACACCCCGCAGGAATTTACCAAAGACTCCTTAAACCTTCTCAGGGAGACGTAACAAAGGAGAAACAGCACACGGCAGGTCCAGACTTCCACATGAATTGAATAAATTGTCTGCTGCTCCCCCTGTGCCATTCTGCACAGCTGTAGGGAGGTCGTATCGAACCTGCATGGAATCCCTGGCAAAGGTGCTACCCTGGGCATGTTTGAACTTCAGAGAGTCAGGCCAATAGCATTATCTCCAAGAAAACTTACCCAAATACCAGCTAAGCAAACCCTACTCTGACTTAAAACATTGCTAACTGGAGCAGGAAAGCCATTGCTTGGTCATTTCTTCTAGGGGACAATTCTTGGAGTTATTAAAAGAAGAGGCCAGATTATGGTCCTAGGAGAGGGTAAAAAGAGACAAGATCTATTTTGCAACCTTCACACAGAGAACTAACCATTAAACTCCAAGACTTTCTCTGTGATTTAAATCCAACAAAAAACAACTTTTTAGTGGTCAGACTTCATTTGGGGGGATGAATGGTACGTAATCCAGGAGGCTCTTTAGCAAAATGGATTTGCCAGCCTTCAGTGTTTGTCCTGAAGGAAACATTCACTGAGTCAAAACATTTACATTGTAAAGTCAGGCTAATGTGTCAGCTTACCCTGAGGTAGTGTCACAACATCTTGACAAAACATATGCTACAATAAAATTATATCAGCATAAAATAAGGGAGAGGAGTCAATGGTTATATTTGTCTAGATGTGTGATACACCTCCGCCTAAACTTCAGTTTCCTCTACTGGAATGAAAGAAAACTTTTCATTTGCAAATGAAATAGGAGCAGAAAATTGTGCCCAATAAAATTGGAATTCCTGAAAAGTTTATCTCAAATAGACCAGAATACCTTTATAGCCCAATTCATTATTTCAGAGATGTAGAAAGGTTGTGATTTAAACCATATGCACCCTAGCTTAATTATTCCTCAAAATGAAACCCCATCCAGTAAACTGTCTGCAAGGGACTTGTTTGGAATCTTCTTTGAATCTTAAACTCATAAACAAAAAGCCTTATAAAAGTTGTGTGGGATTGGAGACATTGATCACTCTGTGAATAAGGGTGCTTGTGTGAAAGCAGGAGGAACTAAGTTCAAATCCCCAGCACCCACGAAAAAGCCAAACACAGCCATGTGTGCCTGTAACCCCAGCATTGGGAGATGGAGACAGGTAGATCCTTGAAGCTCACTGCTCAACCAGCCTAGCTGAAATCATAAGCTTCAAGTCCAGTGAGACTGTCTCAATAAATAAATAAATAAATAAATAAATAAATAAATAAATAAATAAATTGAAGAGTGATAGAAGAAGACACCAATATCCTCCTCTGGCTTCCACATATGTACCCATACATGTGTGCATACCCTCCCACACACATACACAAACTCCATTTCTAAAGAGTTACATATATTAAGTATATACACAAAAGAAAGCCCTGACTAGAAATAATTAAAAACAAAGCTTCTTTGGTTGGATGGACAGACAGGCAATCTTTATTTATTTATTTATTTATTTATTTATTATTTTCGTATGTGTATGAATGTACTGTCTGCTTGTAGGTTTGTGCACCCGTGTCATGCAATGCCACAGTGGTCAGAGAGGGTGTTCAGATTCCCCTGGAACTGGAGTCAAAGACGGTTTTCAGCCACCTTGTGGGTGCTGGGGATCGAACCCGAGTCCTCTGCAAGAGCAATCAGCGCTCTTAACAGCTAGGCCATCTCTCCAGCCCCAAGACAGGCAATCTTCCATTCTCCATTTCACTAGACAAACCCCCTTCTACAACTCTTCTGTCACACTCACACACATACCATCCCTTGTCACACTCTACACACACAGTCCCTTGTCACACTCACATGCACACAGTCCCTTGTCACACACACACACACAGTCCCTTGTCACACTCACACACACACACACACACACACACAGTCCCTTGGGCACTTCCAGGAAATTCTGGGGCATTATGGTTCTCTTACTAACTTATCTATAAAGAGATATTATGCTTATCTGCCAGCAGAGATAAATGACCGCTCTTACTGCCTCGGAAGTTAGTGGGCTGCGGTGTATGCTCAGATTCTCCTCTCATGCACTATTGTCTTTAAGACTATAGTAAAACTGTCACAGTCATCACACACCTCCAGGCCGCTCCTTATCCCATGAGGATTTTAGCAACTGATTCATTCTCTCCTCTTCAAAATGATCCCTGGTTAGTTCTTGGTGATTACAGCATCCAGATGGATGGTTCTTCCAAAAGCCTGGCACTTCCCACCCTTACACTTCCCACAACTGTCTACCTTCCTATGTCTGTAGCCTAGACTGAGTCATTGTCAGTGAAGGACCCCTCTTCATCTTCTGAATTTTAGTCATCCCACGTAGACCATCCTCTCCTGTACTTTTCTGAGGTCCTCTGTTTCATGTCTTCAATCCCATCAGACCACTGACTGACTACTTTTTTCTGTCTGCTTTTGCCTTATAATTATACTCTCAGTTTCCTTCTTTGCTAGCTTATATTCTTTGGTTCATCTTTATGCTCCCTATTTGATTTCTGGAATACAAACCTAGTTAAATCCAGGCTTCCACTTCTTTATCAGCAGCACACAAACAACCAAATGTGCTAGGAGTGATCAGCATCACTGTAAAGACAGAACTCAAAACTCTGGGACCAAGAAGATGGCACAATCAGTAAAACTCCTGGGATGTAAACATAAGTGTATGAAGATCTGAGTTCGGATCCCCAGCACCTACATAAAAGCTGAACTGAAGTGAGTATCTAACCTCAGCACTGGGAGAGGTGGTCAGACTGGTGGATCTCAGTGACTTGGCATGAAATCCCAACTAAAAGAATCAATAGCCTGGGTGTGGTGGTGCATGCTTTTAATCCCAGCACTTGGAAGGCAGAGGCAGGCAGATTTTTGTGAGTTCAAGCCCAGCTTGATCTACATAGCAAGTTCCAGGACAGCTGGGGCTACAGGAAGACCTGTCTCAAAAAGACCAAAAAAAAAAAAAAAAAAAAAGTCAATGACCCCAGTGCAGTGAGAGAGCCCCTCTCAAAAAGTAGGGTAGAACACACCCCATTCCCAGCCCAGGAGGGTTTGTGCCATGCAGGCATTTGGTTGCCCAGCCTACCTCTGCATCCACCATCCAACACTAGAACCATAGAGAGGAACTGCATGCATGGATAGAAGGTCAGTCAGGGGGCGCACACACTCCATGCCCAGCTGCCCAGGTTGGGACTGGTGTGCAGGCCAAAGGACTCAACCCCCCACCTCAAGCTACTGATACTGTGGTGGAAAGTATAAACTTCTGGTGCTGCAGCTTACTGCACTTGGGAGGATCCAGCAGTGGTAGTGGTTGGAGGCTGCATAACCAAAATTGAGGAAGAAACCAACTGGAAGCAAACTGAGTGACCAACCAGTCCTCTATATTAACATTTGAGATTAGCAATAGAAGGCAAACAAATAAACAAAGGGGGAAAAAAACCCAACAACAACAAAAAGTACACATGCCAAAAACACAACGTAAAAACAACAATATGGGAAAAGCTCAAAATAAATCCCCACGGAACTCAACCAATCCTGTAGAAGATTCCAACAATGAGATCTCCCTGGAAGGAAACCAAGACACTGACCTTAGAAGAACAATTGTAGACATATTCAAAGACTATAAAGAACAAATCAGAGAACTAAAGGGAGAGAATGAAAAACTCATGAAGGAACTAGAAGGAAAGAATGATAAACTCTGGAAAGAACTAAAAGGAGAGATCAACAAACTCAGAAAAGAACTAGAGGGAGAGAATGACAAACTCCCGAAGGAAGTGGAAACACTGAAAAGATATCAGGCTGAAAGGAAAAAAGAAACTAACCAGCAAAGCAAGGAGCTACATGAAGAGAATGAAAAGCTCCTAAAGGAAGTGGAAATACTGAAGAAATCACAGGAGGAAATAAAAAAGGAAATTGAACATTCATCCAATCAGCAGGAAAGGATGGGAAAAAGCCTCAGAAGCAGAATGGATGAAGCAGGAAAAAGAATATCAGACCTACAGGATAATGCAGCACAGCTAGAAACCTCAAGTAAAGATTATAAAAAATTTAAAAAAACACAAGAGTGGAACAACCAGGAAATATGGGAAACTATGAAAAGACCAAACCTCCACATCATAGGGATAGAGGAAGGAGAAGAATCCCAAGAGAATGGTATTGATCAGATCTTCAACAGAATAATAGAAGAAAACTTCCCCAAACTGAAAAAAGACAAACCCATGAAATACAAGAAGCACATAGAACACCAAATAGACAAGACCAGAAAAGAAATTCCCCACTTCATATCATAGTTAAAACACTAGATGCTCAAAACAAGGACAAAATACTGAAAGCAACAAGAGAAAAACAACAAGTTATATATAAGGGGCAACCCATCAGAATCACACCTGACTTCTCAGTGCAAACTATGAAAGCCAGAAGAACGTGGACCAAAGGATTCCCAGTGCTAAATGACTTTAGATGCCAACCCAGATTACTATACCCAACAAAAATGTCAATCATAGTTGAAGGAGAAAGAAAAATATTTCATGACATAAACAAAACGAAAGAACACATGTCAAAAAAACCAACACTTCAGAAAATACTCAAAGCAATCCAAAGAACAGAGGAAAGGAACAACTGTCCTTAAGCAATTAAAGAGAGAAATTACCAAAAACATAACAGAGAAAATAAATACCTAGACCAAGAATGCAAATGAAAAATAAGTTGAAAGGAAACAACACACATCTCTCAATAATAACTTTAAATATTAATGGTCTAAATTTCCCAATCAAAAGACATAGACTGGGAGAATAGATTAGGAAACAGAATCCATCTATATGCTGCCTCCAAGAAACCCATCTCACCCTCAAGGACAGACACCACCTTAGAGTGAAAGGATGGAAAAAATATTCCAAGCAAATGGTACCAAAAAGCAAGCAGGAGTGGCCATTCTAATATCAGACAAAATAGACCTCAGAGTAAAACTAATCAGAAAAGACAAAGAGGGCCATTATATCCTTATCAATGGAATAATTAACCAAGAAGATTTCACAATTTTAAATATTTATGCACCAAACTCTCGTGCACCAAATTTTATAAACACAATTCTTCAGGACCTCAAGACACAGATTAATCCCAGCATGCTAATAGTGGGGGACTTCAATACCCCACTCAGCCACCTGGATAGGTCAACTGGACAAAAAATAAACAGAGAGACATCAGAACTGAACAATACAATATACCAAATGGTCCTCACAGATATCTACAGAATATTCCATCCAAACACCAGAGAATATATCTTCTACTCAGCATCCCATGGAACATTTTCCAAAATCGACCACATACTGGGACACAAAAGAAACCCCAACAAATACAAAAGCATTGAAATTATTGCATGCATTCTATCAGACCAGAGTGCAGTAAAGCTCAATATTAATACCAAGGTAAGCCCTACTAACTATAAGATACTAAGTGAAGTAACACAGACCCAGAAAAAAAAAAAGGCAAATGACTTCCCTCATTTGTGGATGCTAACACCAAATCCCCAGCTGGCAGACAAACTTAGCAACTTTACTATTACATTTCATTGTATCTGAAACAACTGGGCTATTCCAACGTGAACCTCTAAATGGGCTCTAGAGTTGCCTACCACTTATATTCACACATTGTAATTACTATATATGGATGGAAGACAGTCGTATTCTTAAAAAAAAAAAGAGAATGTAAAGTTACACATCTTTATACTGCATACAAATTTACTGTTAAAATGTGAATCTTTAAATGTGTTTAGGGATCAGCCTATAGTTTATTTTCAGAACTTGTAATTTTGACTTATGCGTGGAATGTTTATATGCATATTTTGGAATAATGTAAAATAAAAAATTAATAAATCAAAATAAATCAAAATTTTTAAAGTGGGTAGAATGCAATTGAGGAAGACGTTGACATTGACCTCATGCCTCCACATGTGCACACATTTGCAACTACATGCAAACATGCACATACAACACACACACACACACACACACACACACACACATACCCCACAGCTTCTGACCTCATGAGAAGTCCTGGTGTGCACCTATTGTGACCTATCCAATTCACAGTTCTGTGCTCCTAGATGCCTGTCAGTGGCTCTTCCTTTACTTAGTGATGGGTTTGCTACTGCTTTCACTGGGAAGATAGCAGAGCAATGAGAGTCAAATGTCCACCACCGGCAGCACGGTCTCCCTCTCTGCCCAGGTGCTCTGTCTGTCCTTCCCCTGTGGGTGCCCCATCCAGAATGGTGAGTGGCTCCTGCTCTACCTGAGGTGGCCACTCTGCTTCAGTGCTGGCTCCCACCCTCTTCCTGTTCTGAGCACAGCCAGTCCAGATTTCCATCTCCTGCCTGTAGCATTCTCCCTCTTTATTATTCACATCAGAACCCAGAGAGTGTAATGCCTCTGACTATAAAAGTTCCTCTGACCACATTCCTCTACATATCTCAGTGTTTCTTCTTTTAGAGTAAAGTTTTTCTAAAGATTTTTTGAAAGTGAAGCAGGGTGGGTTCTACCTATAATCCTAGTATTTGCACGGCTGAGAACAAAGGACCAGCCTGGGCTACACAGTGGACTGCATAGTGAGACCCTCTCTCAAAAGAAACAGGCAGAGGGACACACACACACACACACACACACACTGCACATGTGCACATGCACAGACATATACACACACTCACAAACACATGCACACACATATTCACACACAGAGAGAGAGAGAGAGAGAGAGAGAGAGAGAGAGAGAGAGAGGTTTTTCTCCATCCCTTGAACTCACTTCAGTTAACCTGCTGTTTCTTCCACTCTGCTGAAACCCCTTTGGCAGGGATCCCCAGTGAACTCCATTTTACCAAATCCAGTGGGAAAATTTCACCAGCCATTTAACTCAGCATATCAGTATATTTGGCAACAGACACCCACCCCGCTCTTCCAAGAAATGCTCTGCTGTCAGTTCAGCTGCAGGATGCCACTCTGGCATCTCTCCACAGCCACGCTGCAGCCTGTTTGCTGGTTTCTGTTTCTCCAGTCTAAATACAGGTGTGTGCAAGGTTGATTTGTCAATGTCTCCTCTTCCCTGTCTTCACTCCTTCCCAAGGCAGTCTTAGTTTCTGCCTTTCAATGCCATCTATGTACTACTGCACCAAAATTTCAAATCTCCAGGCCAACTGCAGGCTTCTATGCACCAAAGGTCACCCCGACATCTCTCCTTGGGCATTCAGTAGCTGTCTCAAACTTAACCCATTCCAAAACAAATCTTTGTTTCATTGTTCCTTTCTGTTGCTTGCCTCATCTCAGTTATTGAGAAACTCCAAGCTTCCAGTCACTCCGGCCCAAATCTTAGAACCAAACAAGTCTCTTCTTTCTGGCACAGAGTTAGTTAGAAAGAAGAGACCAATAGATCACTTGGATAGAATAAGTGTCTACATACGCTACCTGACAAGAGCCTAGACAACACTATGAAGAAAATATGTCCTTTCCCAGCAAATGACCAATGTTAAATAACAGGTGAATAAATTCAAAGATTACCTTGAATGGGATCATAGAGTTAATTGTAAGGTACGAAACTGGGAAATTTCTAAAGGATAACACAGGAGAAAAGCTAAATGACCTTGGGCATAGGGATGACCTTTTGTATATAACATCAAGAAGTAATTGATGGAGCTGGAGAGATGGTTCAGTGGTTAAGAGCACTGGCTGCTCTTCCAGGGGACCCTGGTTTGATTCCTAGAATCCACATGGTGGCTAAACAGCCATCTGTAACTCCAGTTCCAGAGGGATCAGATGCCCTCTTCTGGAATTCATGGGTAATACATGACAAGGGTGCACCTACATATGTGCATGCAAAAACATACATATGCATAAATTTAAAAAATAATAAATAAAATTTTTCCCATGTTAACATGTGGTCTCAATACATCTTTTCCATGTTAATGTCAGGTCTTTGACAGCAGGGCCTTATCGCCTCTCTTCTTGCAGGTATCCCGGTTTAGAGGCAGGGAGCCTTTACCTTTTGGGGGGCTTGGATCCCCTGGCCAACGTCTCCTTGGTAGAATAACCCATTGCTGATGTCAGAGCTCCTGTATTAATACATTTTGCTTAACTGCATAGGTTAAGGAGACTTTAGTATTATATTTGGTTCTGAATAGAGAATAATCCCTTTCACATGTCCTATGTCTATTAGTCAATTAAAGAAGGCAGTTTTACCGGTTTTATAAGAGATTACCTCTATAATAGTTGTCTTCAATTTACAGTTGGAGAATGACCTCATCATCATCATATTTCTCCTTGTTCTATGGGGGGAGGTAAGAAAGTCTCTCGTATTTAAACCTTTGCCGCACCTAGAAGGTAAGTTTCGTTAAGACTCATTATAAATACTTGTTACAAGTAGGATCCACAGAGGGGTTTGATGTTTGTAGCAATCTGAGGCTTTTCTTCCTTTCAATGTTCAGATGGGCCAACCTTTCTGTTGGCACTTTCTGGTACATCCTACTCAATGCAAAGCTGTATCTTTTCTTTCTCAGCTGTTAAGTTGGTGACATTTTGACCTGTTGGAACATACAAATCTTTTCCCATAGTTAGTTTTAAGATTTGAATTGCAAGGTTTTTGACAAAAAGGTTTCATATCTATCTGTATCCCCCTCCCCATTTTTTTTAGGTTTTTCTTTTTTGACCCATGAGTCTCCAGAAGGCAGTTGTATTATACATACCTATAGGGTGGAATCAAGGCCCAGATTTCATCAAATTCACCCATGCTGTTTTGGGTGACTGCATGTGATTAACTTGGGAAGCAAACTTAATTTTTATATTAAATCATCTTATAGGTGAAAGAGAACATTAACATGGGAAAGATGTATTGAGACCACACATGCAAGTGTACAGATGGTCTCTGGAATACCAGAGAGTGTTACCAAAGGCCACTAAACCAATAAAACAAATATGGGTCTCCTTGAGTCAAGCAAGACTCCTCCGTCAGCACCAGCTACACCTCACCTGCCTGGAAATACTGTGCAGCAGAGGCAGACATATGCCTGTATATCCCAAATCTAATTGGCTATTGGCTCCCTCCGTGGATGAATAACTCATGGCTGATGCCACAAGCTTACATCCTCTAATGGTTAGGAGATGTTATAAGCCACAGTAAGACCCTGTCATATTTAACAGAAAAAAAGGTAATTCATGGATTAACATCTGTGTCTATACCAAAGTAACCTACCAAAACAATTAGTAATGTTTAAATACCTATATATCTAATTGCTTGTGCTTCATTAGTAGGATCGAAAGGTTATTCCTGGACAAACTGTCAGCCCATGAAAGGAAACAGCCATAACTGACCAGAGTCCAAGACAACAGCTCCAGAGAAAGTAGACTGTTTTGCTTCTCATCCACCTGTGCCCCTTTTCTAAGCCTTGATACTTACTCATGACCATGAAAACCTTGCACAGTGAGGTTTAGCATGCTTTTATTTTCAATTGCCCAAACTTAGAAGCAGCTCAGATGTCCTTCAGTTGGTGTATAGATAAATAAACTGTGTTATATCTATTCAATGAATGTTTTTGTGTACATAAAGGAATGACCTAAGAAGACCTGAAAATATGTAGAGGAAAATAAAATGCATATTACTAAGCGAGAGAAGTCAATCTGAAAAGGATGTTAATGGTATGCTACCATTAACCATTGGCTAGTTGGCGTTCTGGAAAACAGTAAATAATGGACTCAAAAAACCAATCACTTATACAGGGTTAGGGGGAACAAAAGGGTACATAGGCCAAACAAAGGAATTTTAGGTCAATGAACCCATTTTATCTGATACTGAAAATGGCAAAATGCTGACTGTATGCAATATATTCATCAAAACCCATGAAATATATAACAAGAATGTAATGTGAACTATATCATGGGCCAATATAACTTCATTGATTGTAACATATATAGCAGGAGCTACGTAGGGTCTATGTGCTTTCTGATAAATTTTTCTATGAACATGAAGATAATTCCAAAATAAAATTTATTAATTAAAAAATATGAAGAGGTTTTTCCCTTCTCTCCAAACCCAGAGACTTGGTTCTCATGAATGAAATATAGTTAGAAATTATGTGGTTTCAGAAGGCTGGGTCATCAAAAACTTAGCTCCTGTCTGCCTCTGACCTTCTTGAATGGATCATTCACTCTGAGAGAAGCCATTTGCCATGTCTTAAGGATACTCCAAGAAGGAGCTGAGCCCCCGACTAATACCCAGCCTTGTTCTCTCTCTAGTCCCACCCCCAAGTCAAGCTGTCAGATAACTTCAGCCTCTGTGGACATCTTCAAGGAAATCACCCACCCAGGCTGCTTCTAAATTCCAGATCCATAGAAACGCCAAGAGAGAATAAATGCTTATCACTATAATTTTAAGCTATTGAGTTTTGGGTAATTTGTATATAATACTGCATAACGGACTGACTTCACTAACCACTACATTCTATTGTATTTTTCTGAAATAGCATGAAGGTAGCTGTGCAATTGGCTTTGTATGTAATTAGGTTTTCAATATCAGAAGATGACTTACTTAAACATGAAGAGCATGGGGTTAATTTTGACTGCAAGGAATAAAAATCTCAAGATGGTTTAACGGGTTGTGCGCATATTGGCTCTTATGCGCACAAGCTGGGCAATAAGGGACCTCCAGAGTTGATTTCTCTGGAAGCTTCTGCCCCAGCAACCTCCTACATCCCACACAAGCATGGTGTCAGCCTCAGCCTCTTGCTGAATGACAGGATGGTTGCAAGCAGTTCCAGAGCCTCACATCAACAAATGTCAGAGTCCAAAAAAAAAAGGTGTCACTTCTGGAGGCTTGCCCAGAGGACTGAAGAATTTTCCTTGATGCACATCGTTGGCCAGAATCGGATCACATGCCTCTTCCTGAGCCAGTGGGAAGAAGGAAGGTGGGGTTCACCACAGGTCACTCAGGGCCACCCTGCAGCTGGGGCTTGGTGTCAGCTTTCTTGCAGGCCTGCCTCTGTTGGAAGGGGAAGAAATGGAAGTGCCAGGAAGAAGGGAGAAGGGACCACATTGGATAGGCCACCAACAGCAGCCTTTATGTGACGTGACATAGACAGAAAACGGCCTCATTTTAACTTTCGGTTCCTGAAAGATGCAGGATTTAGCGGGTACTTGTACTTAGCTAATAAACTTGAGTAAAATCTTGACAACACACATCATGTTTCCATGGGCTTTATTTTCTTTCATGTGTGGTAGTTTATTTGGCTTTGCGTGAGGTTTCTTTTCATTGGAAAATTTAGACTTTAATAAATATTTCAGTTTATTGAAGCACTTTAAAGCTTTAATAAAGCTCTAAGCTTATTTATTTCACTTTGGTGGGGTAGGAGGAAAGGCTCCCGAAGAGTCTCTCCATAGCACAGGTTAAAATATGCATTCTTTTCTGAGCCAGGGAGACTTCATGCCGGGCTGCTCTTTGTGTTATTGGGTGGCCTTTAATATCTTTGAAATATGGCGTAATTAGGAGCCTGAACCCTACTGTAATGTTTATAGCAGCACTTTGTCAAACTGGATTTCAGATCATATACAAACTCTGACACTAGAGGGAGTGCATAATGTATTATAGAAAGGAAAGCACACACCTAATAAATTCAAGGTAAAAATGCAGAGTAGCGGGACAAGACCTTCCTTATGCTCGGCCTTCCGGACCTCACCTTTCTCATAAAAAAAAATAATAATAAATTAAATAAATAAATAAATAAAATTGCTGAAGGATTCTTTCCCCATTTGTAGTCTCGGTTGGTAGGTTGTTTGAAGAACTGTGAAAAGAGGATTTTATTTTTAGAGTCTCTCTAATGTTTCCTTTTCATAAATTTTTTTCGAGATAGATTGTTTCCTATTTCCCACATTTTGGATGGTAAAACTAAAATTACCCCTTGCTGTTTCACTGTTTCTGACTTGGCAAAGACGTCTAAGCATGTACTAATACTTCTTAAAAACTGAAAGGACCTGAGCTTCACTCTGCTTAGAAAATGTAGTCCAGTGCTGGGAAACGTGGGGGAGCATCTTTCCATAGCACTCAGCTTTAGTCTTCATCCCTCCTGAAGGGCACAGTGCTGATTACTTAGCAGCTAATTTAGTTTCCTAGTGTCGGAAGTCTCCCATGCTCAATGCCTGCAGCAAGGAAAAGCCACTGGCCACGAGGAGTTGCTCCCAGGACCAGGGTGCAGTTCTGAGACTCTGGTCCCCTTGACAAAAAGGATGACTGAGCTGGGCTCCTCTATCAACTTCTGTGTGTTCATTCTGCATCCCACAATTATCTTAAATCCACCCTGTACGCATAAATCTTTCAGTTACTGATAAATCGCCCCCTTAATGGAAATTAAAATTAGAAAAATTAAAAGGCAGGTTCATTGAAAAATTCCGAACTTTATCCAGGCAAGTGAAATGATCCATACAAATGACATGTTCCCAAACACATTCCTCACTTTCAAAAGACCCAAAGAACATTTCTGACATCTGCATATTTGTACAGACTTAACCTGATGAATGGTATTTCACCATGTCTTGGAAAGTTAAACCCGTTTTCAGACAATGGCATGTCTTTAGTTAAATCTGGTTTAATGATTTCTTGTTCAGAAACCCAGTAATTAAGCACACCATGAGAAATGTTATGCCAAAATTACCCTTTCTATTAAAAAAATCTCACTCTGTTTGCTTGCACAACAGTTTGCAGTCAGCAAATGTGTGTGACAAAGCTGAACTGTGCCCTTTGTTTGAATGAACCCCAAATATTTGCTTGTGGGAGCACTCCTGGTGATGAGATGAGCAGCTAACATAGGTATAGGCTTCCTTCACTCTGGGGCATGCATGCGTGCTCCTACATGCTTTCCAGCACCTTGTTTTTAAATTGTCCTTGAGGGGTCTTCATGAATTCTTTTTCATTGTTCAGTGCAGTTTGAGTGCATTCATGAGCCCCAAAGCATTGCCCACTTTGTGCCCCCTACGGCCTTCTCCACCTCCCTCCACCTGCCCAGAGGACTTCTTCCTCCCTTTATCTCTTTTTTATTTATAAATTACATTTCTTATTTTCCAATTGTATATCACTTAGGTAAATATGCGTTTAACATCCAAATAAAAGTGTTTCGTGTGTGGATTAGTCAGAGATCTTGAGATGAAACTAAGTCATTTCTTTCATTAAAAATGGATGAAGCCAGGTATGATGGCACCTGCCTGTAATCCTAGAAGCAGAGGCAGGAGGATCTCAAGTTCCAGACCAGCCCGGGCTGTATCATGAGATCCTATCAGAAAACAAAAAGAAAAGAGAAGAAAAGAGAAAAGAGAAGAGGAGGGGAGGGGAGCGGAGAGGAGGGGAGGGGAGGAGAGGAGAGGAGAGGAGAGGAGAGGAGAGGAGAGGAGAGGAGAGGAGAGGAGAGGAGAGGAGAGGAGAGGAGAGGAGAGGAGAGGAGAGGAGAGGAGAGGAGAGGAGAGAAGAGAAGAGAAGAGAAGAGAAGAGAAGAGAAGAGAAGAGAAGAGAAGAGAAGAGAAGAGAAGAGAAGAGAAGAGAAGAAAATTAAGAAAAGAAAAGAAAAAAGAAAAGAGAAGATAAAAGCAAGGACTGATGAAATGGCTTGACAGATAAAAACATTTGCCACAGAGTCTGAAGACTTGAGTTCCAACCCAGACTCCACAGGAGAGAGGAGAGAACTGACTCCAGAAAGTTTTCATCTGACCTCCAGATGTGTGTACCCACAGACAGACAGACAGACAGACAGACACACACACACACACACACACATACACATACACACATACACACACACAAGAACAGATACATGCACACAAATAAACATTATAACATATATATGAAATTTTTTAATTTAAACAAAACAAAGAAAAATATATTTCCATTTAATATATTTTCACTTAGGAGCAGGGTTTTCAGGGTGGATTCAGGATGGTGAGGGAAGAGTCCATGTACACAGAAGCACAGATTCTAATTGACAGAGAGCAACTGTAGTGCACATGGGGCACTGTGGGGCTTTGTCGCATTTGTTCACTGTGAAACCATCAAATCAGTCTGTCATTTCTTTTTTCATATTTTTATTGGTTTTGTGCATTTCATACAATATTTCTCAGTCCAATTTAGACTCATCCCCCTTTCCCCACAATCTCTTCAGCATTTGGTATCTTTTGTTTTCTTGATCTTAGCCTGTCTTATTGGAGTGAGATGATATCTTAAGATGGTTGTTTTAATTTTCATTTCCTTAATTACTAGTGATGTTGAACACTTTTTAAGATGTTTCTCAGCCATCTTTCCTTCTTCATTTGTGAAGTCTCTGTTCAACTCGTTACTCCATCTTATGAGTGAGTCATTAATTTTCTTCTTTGTTTTTTGAGAAGTTTATATATTCTGGATGTTAATGCTCTGTCAGTTATATCATTGGAGAAAATTTCCTCCCACTCTGTGATTTTTCTCTTCACTTCATTGATTGTTCTTTTGCTGTACAGAGGCTTTTGAGTTTAATGAGGTCCCACTTGTCAATTGTTGACCTTATTTCCTGCACAGATGCTGTCTGATTTAGGAAGTCTTTTCTTACGCCTATGTCTTATAGGTGGTTGCCAATGTTTTCTTCAATCACCTTCAGAGTTTGGGGTTTCACACTGAGGTCTTTGATCCATTTAGAGTTGATTTTTGTACAGGGTGAGAGGTAGGGCTTTAATTTTATTCTTCTACAAATAGTGATCCAGTTTTGTCAGCATGAATGATGCTGACAGATGAAGATGCTGTCTTTCCTCTGTTGAGGCTTTTTGGCCCCTTTGTCAAACATGAGGTGGCTGAAACTGTATGTGCTCAAGTTTGGAGCTTCAATTCTGTTCCATTGGTCTATGGGTCTGTTTTTGTGCCAGTACCAGGCTGTTTTTATGACTATAGCCTTGTACTATAGTTTGAAGTCTGGTATAGTGATCCCCCCTGCATTTCTCTCTTTGCTCAGGGTTTCTTTGGCTATTCGGGGTCTTTTGTTTTTCCATATGAATTTAACAATTTTTTTTCTAAGTCTGTGAAGAAACTCATGGGGATTTTAATTGGGATTGCATGGAATTTGTATATTAATTTGCATAGAATGGACATTTTTACTATATTAATTTTTCCAATCCATGAGCATCGGAGGTCTTTCCATCTTCTTATGTTTTCTTCAATCTCCTTCTTCAGGGGTTTAACATTTTCATTGTACAGATCTCTGGTGTCTTTGGTTAGGCTTGACCTTAGGTATTTTTTGAGGCTATTGTGATTGGGAAGGTCTCCTTGTATTCCTTCTTCAGTTGCTCGTTGTTGGTGTAAAGAAAGGCTACTGATTTTTCTAGGTTAATTTCGTATCCCACTACTTTACTGAAACTCTTAATTGTTTCTAGGAGTTTTCTGGTGGAGTTTTTTTAGCATCCCTTAGGTAAACTACCATATCATCTACAAAAAGGGATAGCTTCACTTCCTCTTTTCCCATTAGTACTCCTTTAATTTCCTTTTCTTGCCTTATCCTATCAAGCATTGTTGAAAAGGAGTGGCAAGAGGGGGCAGCTTTGCTGGGTTCCTGCCTTTAAGGGCAATGCTTCTAATTTTTCTCCATTTATGTTGATATTGGCTGTGGGTTTGTTGTATATGGCTTTAATTATGCTGAGGAATGTTTCCTCTAGTCTAATTCCCTTTAGGACTGTAAACATGAAGAGATGCTGGATTTTGTCGAAGGCTTTTACTGCATCAATTGAGGTGATTGTGTGGTTTTTATCTTTCAGTCCATTTATGTGTTTTATGATATTTATTGATTTATGTATGTTGAACAATCTCTGTATCTCTGGTATGAATCCAACTTGGTCATGATGGATGAACTTTTTGATGTGGGTCTTTATGCAGTTTGCAAGTATTTTCTTGAGAATTTTTGCATCCATATTCATTAATGAGGTGGCTCTATAGTTTTCTTTTTTTGTTGTTTCTTTGCCTGGTTTTGGTATTAAGAGTAATGCTGAGCCAGGTGTGGTGGCAAGCGCCTTTAATCCCAGCACTCAGGAGGTAGAGGTAGGTGGATCTCTGTGAGTTCAAGGCCAGCCTGGTCTACAGAGCGAGCTCCAGGACAGCTGGTACTAAAAGGGAGACCCTGCCTCAAAAATACCAAAAAAGAAAAAAAAAAGGAAAAAACTGAGTAGTGCTGGCTTCACAGAAGGAATTTGAGAGGTTTCCCTTTGTTTGTATCCTATGGTTGTAAGTCCTCTATAAATTTTTTGTAGAAATCTGCCATGAAACCCTCTGGGCCTGGGCTTTTTTTAGTTGGGAGGTTTTTTATTACATGTTCAATTTCCTCATATATTATGGGTCTGTTTAAGTTGTCAATCTCTTCTCAGTTAAGCTTTGTTGATTTCCAGGATTTTAGATATTCTCCATTTTTCGTAGGTTTTCAAATTTAGTAGAGTATAGGTTTTTGAAATAGTCTCATATGATTGTCTGGATCTTTTCATTGTCTGTTGTAATGTTTCCTTTTTTATCACAATACTATTGATATGGAGTGGTTCCTTCTTTCTTTTGGTTAACTGGGCTAGAGGTCTGTCTATCTTGTTTATCCATTCAAAGAACCAACTATTGGATTCATTGATTCTTTGTACTGTTTTCTTTGTTTACATTTCATTGATTTCTGCTGTTATTTTTGTTATTTCTTCCTATCTTTTGGGTTTAGGGTTCATTTGTTGTTGTCTCTCAAGTATTTTTAGCTGCAGTGTTAGATCATTTATTTGTTCCCTTTCTGTCTTTTTAATGTGGGCACTTAGGGTTATAAGTTTCCCTCTTAGAAGGAAGTATCCCATAGGTTTTGTTGTGTTGTATTGTCTTTTTTGTTTAGTTCCAGGAATCGTTTTATTTCTTTATTTCTTCTTTGACCCATTCATTATTCAGGACTGTGTTGTTTAGTCTCCATGTGTTCTTGTAGATAGTAGGACTTATTCTGGTGTTGATATTGAGCTTTATTGCACTGTGGTCTGATAGAATGCATGGAATTATTTCAATCCTTTTATATTTGTTGAGGTTTTTTTTTTTTCTGTGTCCCAGTACATAGTCAATTTTGGATAATGTTCCATGGGGGTACTGACTAAAGAGTATATTCTCTGGTGTTTGGGTGGAATATTAGGTAGATAACTGTGAGGTCCATTTGGTGTATTGTATTGTTCAGTTCAGATGTGTCTCTGTTTATTCTTTGTCCAGTTGACCTATCTAATGGGCTCAGTGGGGTATTGAAATCCCCCACTATTAGTGTGGTGGGATTGATCTGTGCTTTGAGATCCTGCAGAGTTGTGTTTATAAAGTTTGGTGCACCAGAGTTTGGTGCATATATATTTATAACTGTGAAATCTTCATGGTTAATTTTTCCTTTGATAAGGATGCAATGCCTTCTTTGTCTCTTCTAAAAGTTTTACTTTGAGGTCTATTTTGTCTGATATTAGAATGACAACTCCTGCTTGGGTTTGGTACCATTTTTTTGGAATATTTTTTCCATCCTTTCACTTTAGGTTCATCCCTGTCCTTGAAGGTGAGATGGGTTTCTCATAGACAGCATATAGATTGATTCTGTTTCCTAATCAGTTCTCCCAGTCTATGTCTTTTGATTGGGAAATTTAGACCATTAATATTTAATGTTATTATTGAGAGATGTGTGTTGTATCCTTTCACCTTATTTTATGTTTGCATTCTTGGTCTAGGTTAAAATTTCCATGGATATGCTTTTATTAATTTCTCTCTCTGGGTGCTTGGGGATAGTTGCTCCTTTCCTCTGTCCTTTGAATTGCTCCCAGTATTTTCTGAAAGGTTGGTTTTCCAGACATGTATTCTTCCATCTTGTTTATGCCATGAAATATTTTTCTTTCTCCTTCAACTATAATCGACATTTTTGCTGGGTATAGTAGTCTGGGTTGGCATCTAAAGTCATTTAACACTGGGAATACTTTGGTCCACATTCTTCTGGCTTTCATAGTTTCCACTGAAAAGTCAGCTGTAATTCTGATGAGTTGCCTCTTATATGTAACTTGTTGTTTTTCTCTTGTGGCTTTCAGTATTCTGTCTTTGTTTTGGGCGTCTAGCGTTTTAACTATGATATGGTGTGGGGAGTTTCTTTTCTGATCTTGTCTATTTGGTGTTCTATGTGCTTCTTGTATTTGTACGGGTTTGTATTTTTTCAGTTTGGGGAATTTTCCTTCTGTTATTCTGTTGAAGATCTGATCAATACTGTTGTCTTCCAGATTCTTCTCCTTCCTCTATCCCTGTGATGTGGAGGTTTAGCCTTTTCATAGTGTCCCACATTTCCTGGTTGTTCCACTTTTGTGTTTTTTTAAACTTTTCATATTATTTTCTTGAGGATTCTAATTCTTCCACCTTATCTTCCAGTGTTGATATTCTATGTTCTGCTTCATCCAATCTGTTACTGCAGCTTTCTTCCATCCTTTCCTGTTGATTGGATAAGTGTTTGATTTCCTTTTTCATTTCATCCTGTGATTTCTTTAGCATTTCTGCTTCCTTTTGGAGCTTGTCATTTTCTACTTGTAGCTCCCTGCTTCACTGGTTGATTTCGTTTTTCATTTCAGTGTGGTATTTTTTTCAGTGTTTCCACTTCCTTCCAGAGTTTGTCATTCTCTCCCTGTAGCTCCTTCCTGAGTTTGTCATTCTTTCCCCCTAGTTCCTTCCTGAGATTGTTATTCTCTCCCTCTAGTTCCTTCCTGAGTTTGTCATTCTCTCCCTTTAGTTCTTTGATTTGTTCTTTATATCCCTTAACTTCTTTGAGTACGTCTATGATTGTTCTTCTAAAATCTGTGTCCTGGGTTACCTCCAGGGTGATCTCATTGTAGGAATCTGCTATAGGATTTATAGAGTTTGTTGTGGATTTATTATGTGCTTTTCCTATGTTGTTTTTTCATTGTGTTTTTGGCATGTGGGTTTGTTTTTTCATTTGTATTCTAACGTGAATCTCCAATTTTTCTTAGCTTTGTTGAAGGCTTGCTTTGCTTGTTTCCTTCAATGCCTTCATTGTCTTCTCCTTGTTTTTTGAGGGCTGGCTCTTATAGCTTTCAGGCTTTCACTTTTGCTTATGTATTGGAAGGTCCAGCTAACTCTTCCCTTTCTGTTCCAAAGGTTCTCCAGAACCTGGGTATGTAACGACCAGGTCTGTAAACTGCTGAGTGCTGCATTCACTCCACTTCCCACCTGCTAGATCCACTAGGTTGGTTGTGAAGCCTAGTGTTCTGGGACTGGAGTTGTCTCAGGCTCACTGTTTCTTGTACTTCCTTGCACCCTGGAATCACTACCATGGTCCCACTGGGACACTTACCCCACAACTCAAGTGAGCTGGGGGGGTGTTGCTCCCTTGGCCCCCACTCCAATGCCTTGTGCTCCAGCTGCTGGCTGGGTAACTCTGCCCACACTGCTGCGAATGCTGGTGAGGTATCCACCTTGCTGAGGCACCCGGCCTCTAAGCATGTGTTTCCCTAAGTGTCTTCCATCCATGTGTGCCTGTCATATCTTTATGATGTATGTCCATCATCCCACGTGCCGTTTTACCCAAACTGATATACAGATTCAATGCAATCCCAATCAAAATCCCTATGAGCTTCTTCACAGCCTTGGAAAAAAAATTGTCAAATTCATATGGAAAAACAAAAGGACCCTCCCCCAATAAGTAAAGCAACCCTGAGTGAAAAATGCAAGACAGGGGAGATTGCCCTACCAGACTTCAAACTATATTACATGGCCACAGTCATAAAGACAGCCTGGTACTGGCACAAAAACAGACCAGTTGACCAATGAAACAAAATTGAAGATCCGAACTTGAGCTCATATAATTTCAGCCACCTCATATTTGACAAAGGGGCAAAAAACTCTCAGTGGAGGAAGGATAGCATCTTCAGCAGATGGTGCTGACAAAATTGGATCATCATCTGGTAGAAGAACAAAATTAAACCCTTACCTCTCTCCCTGCACAAAAATCAACTCCAAGTGGATCAAAGATCTCAACGTGAAGCCTGAAACCCTGAAGGTAATGAAAGAAAAAGTTGGCAACAACCCACAAGACATAGGTGTAGGAAAAGACTTTCTAAATCAGACACCAACTGTACAGGAAGTAAGGACGACAAATGGGACCTCATAAAACTCAAAAGCTTCTGTACAGCGAAAAAAATAATCAAGGAGGTGAAGAGAAAACCCACAGAGTGGGAACAAATCTTTACCAGTGACACATCTGACAGAGCATTAACATCCAGAATATATAAACTACTCAAAAAACAAAGATGTAAGAAGACAAATGACCTACTCAAAAGATGGAGTAAAGAGCTGAACAGTCTTCACCAGTGAGGAATTAAAGAGCGCTGAGAAACATCTTTAAAAATGTTCAACATTATTAATAATTAAGGAAATGCAAATTAAAACCACTCTCAGGTATCATCTCACTCCAGTATGGCTAGCTAAGATCAAGAAAACAAAAGACAACAGATGCTAGGAGGGGTTATAGGGAAAGGGGAACACTCATTCACTGCTGGTGGGAATGTAAACTTATACAACCACCATGGAAAGCAGTGTGGAGAACCCTTGAAAGACTCAGAATGAGCCTACCACCTGACCCAGTCATACCACTCCTGGGTATATACCCCAAAGACTCATCCTACAGCAAAGATACATGCACATCCATGTTTATTGCAGCTCTCTTCACAATAGCAAAGAGCTGGAACTAACCCTAATGCTCCTCAACAGATGAGTGGATGACAAAAATGTGCTACATCTACACAATGGAGTACTGTTCAACAGTAAAGAAAGATAGCATTATGAACTTTGCAGGTAAATGGAGAGAACTCAAAGCCATTATGCTGAGTGAGGTGACACAGTCCCAGAAAGACAAACGGAGAATGCTAACACCAAATCCCCCAGATGAAAGGCAAGCTGGAAGACATTATGGTTATTTTTCTGTTTATCTGAAAGCAACTATGTTGTTATAATGTGAATCTCTCAATAGGATCTAGAATTCACCCACCAATTATTTTCAGACTCTATAATTACTGTATATGGGTGAAGAGTATGTATCCATATTTTAGAGTAATATAAAATTAATGGAGGAAAATGTGAATTCCTAAACATAAAAAAGGACTGAGAGAAAGATGTAGGACAGTTATGGCAGATGCATGGGATGGGGTGGGGTGGGGTGGGGTGGGGGGAAGGGAAAGGGGAATATGCCTGAACTGAATTGAAAAATGATGTATGAAATACACAAAACATCANGATTGTAACATATATAGCAGGAGCTACGTAGGGTCTATGTGCTTTCTGATAAATTTTTCTATGAACATGAAGATTAATTCCAAAATAAAATCTCTTAATTAAAAAAATTTAATGCGGTTTTCTTCTCTCCAAACCCAGAGACTTGGTTCTCATGAATGAAATATTAGTTAGAAATTATGTGGTTTCAGAAGGCTGGGTCATCAAAAACTTAGCTCCTGTCTGCCTCTGACCTTCTTGAATGGATCATTCACTCTGAGAGAAGCCATTTGCCATGTCTTAAGGATACTCCAAGAAGGAGCTGAGCCCCCGACTAATACCCAGCCTTGTTCTCTCTCTAGTCCCACCCCCAAGTCAAGCTGTCAGATAACTTCAGCCTCTGTGGACATCTTCAAGGAAATCACCCACCCAGGCTGCTTCTAAATTCCAGATCCATAGAAACGCCAAGAGAGAATAAATGCTTATCACTATAATTTTAAGCTATTGAGTTTTGGGTAATTTGTATATAATACTGCATAACGGACTGACTTCACTAACCACTACATTCTATTGTATTTTTCTGAAATAGCATGAAGGTAGCTGTGCAATTGGCTTTGTATGTAATTAGGTTTTCAATATCAGAAGATGACTTACTTAAACATGAAGAGCATGGGGTTAATTTTGACTGCAAGGAATAAAAATCTCAAGATGGTTTAACGGGTCGTGCGCATATTGGCTCTTATGCGCACAAGCTGGGCAATAAGGGACCTCCAGAGTTGATTTCTCTGGAAGCTTCTGCCCCAGCAACCTCCTACATCCCACACAAGCATGGTGTCAGCCTCAGCCTCTTGCTGAATGACAGGATGGTTGCAAGCAGTTCCAGAGCCTCACATCAACAAATGTCAGAGTCCAAAAAAAAAAGGTGTCACTTCTGGAGGCTTGCCCAGAGGACTGAAGAATTTTCCTTGATGCACATCGTTGGCCAGAATCGGATCACATGCCTCTTCCATGAGCCCAGTTGGGAAGAAGGAAGGTGGGGTCAACACAGGTCACTCCGGGCCACCCTGAGCTGGGGCTTGGTGTCAGCTTTCTTGCAGGCCTTGCCTCTGTTGGGGGAAGGAAGAAATGGAGTGCCAGGAAGAAGGGAGAAGGGACCACATTGGATAGGCCACCAACAGCAGCCTTTATTGGTGGACGTGGGACATAGGAACAGAAAAACGGGGCCCTCATTTTAACTTTCGGTTCCTGAAAAGATGCCCGGGATTTTAGCCGGGGTTGGTAGGGGTGGTAAGTACTTGTACTTAGCTAAATAAACTTGAGTAAAATTTGACAACACACTCATGTTTTCCATGGGCTTTATTTTTCTTTCATGTGTGGTAGTTTATTTGGCTTTGCGTGAGGTTTCTTTTCTTGATTGGAGGAATTGTAGTATTCTTTATATTTTTATAATATTTCACGTTTGTTGGGAAGCATCTGGTTGTAGAGTGTCTTTGAGTGTATAAGAGTTTTTTTCTTATTTGTAGCTATTTATTGTACTATTCTTTGTGGGTGGGGTAGGAGGAAAGGCTCGGGAGAGCGTCTGCTCCCTTAGCATCAGTCGTTTTAAAATATGCATTCTTTTTCTGAGCCCAGGGAGACTTCATGCCGGGCTGCTCTTTGTTGTTTATTTGGGTGGCCTTTAATATTTTGAAATATGGCGTAATTAGGGAGACGCCTGAAAACCTACTGTAAATGTTTATATAGCAGCACTTTGTCAAAACTGGGATTTCAGGGATTCATATACAAACTTCTGACAACTTAGAGGGGAGTGCATAATGTATTATAGAAAGGAAAGCACACACCTTAATACAAATTCAGGTAGTGATAAATGCAAAGCGTACAAGCTCACTAATGCATGGCTTTCGGGACCTCTTACTTTCTCAGTTTAAAATATTAAAATAAATAATATATAATTAAATAAATACATATAACAAAAATTGCTGGGATTGACGGATTCTTTCCCCATTGTGGTCTTCGGTTGGAGGTTGTTTGAAAGCACACTGTGAAAAAGAGGAATTTTATTTTTAGAGTCTTCTAATGTTTCCTTTTCATAAATTTTTTTCGAGATAGATTGTTTCCTATTTCCCACATTTTGGATGGTAAAACACTAAAAATTACCCCTTGCTGTTTTCACTGTTTCTGACTTGGCAAAGACGTCTAAGCATGTACTAATACTTCTTAAAAACTGAAAGGACCTGAGCTTCACTCTGCTTAGAAAATGTAGTCCAGTGCTGGGAAACGTGGGGGAGCATCTTTCCACAGCACTCAGCTTTAGTCTTCATCCCTCCTGAAGGGCACAGTGCTGATTACTTAGCAGCTAATTTAGTTTCCTAGTGTCGGAAGTCTCCCATGCTCAATGCCTGCAGCAAGGAAAAGCCACTGGCCACGAGGAGTTGCTCCCAGGACCAGGGTGCAGTTCTGAGACTCTGGTCCCCTTGACAAAAAAGGGCATATGACTGAGCTGGCTCCTCCATCAACTTCTTGTGTCGATTCTTGGCATCCCACAATTTATCTTAAAATCCACCCTGTACGCATTAAATCTTTCAGTTAATGATGAATACGCCCGCCCCTTATGGGAACATTAAAATTAGAAAAATAAAAGGCCGAGGTTCATTGAAAAATTCCGAACTTTATCAGGCAAGTGAAATAGATCCATACAAATGAATGTTCCCCAAACCACATTACTCACTCTTAATCAAACAGACCCAAAGAAACATTTTCTGACTCTGCATATTTGTACAGGGACTTAACCTGATGAATTTGGTATTTCACCAGTTCCTTGGAAAGTTAAAACACCGTTTTCAGACATGGCATTGTTCTTTAGTAAACTCTGGTGTTTAATGGGGATTTCTGTTCATAAACCCAGTAGGTAGGATAGAATTAAGCACACCATGAGAAATGTTATGCCAAAAAATTACCCGTTTTTCTCTTTATTAAAAAAAAATCTCACTTCTGTTTGCTTGCACAAAAACAGTTTGCAGTCAGCAAATGTTTGGGCACCAAAGCTGGAACTGTGCCCTTTGTTTGAATGAACCCCAAATATTTGCTTGTGGGAGCACTCCTGGTGATGAGATGAGCAGCTAACATAGGTATAGGCTTCCTTCACTCTGGGGGCATGCATGCTGTGCTCCTACATCTTTCCAGCACCTTGTTTTTAAAATTGTCCTTGAGGGGTTCTTCATGAATTCTTTGTTCATTGTCCCCAGTGCAGTTTGAGTGCATTCATGAGCCCCAAAAGCATTGGCCCACTTTGTGGCCCCCTACGGCCTTTCTCCACCTCCCTCCACCTGCCCAGAGGAACTCTTCCCTCCCTTTATCTCTTTTTTATTTATTAAATTACCTTTCTTATTTTCCATTGTATATCCACTTAGGTAAATATTGCGTTTAACATCAAAATAAAAGTGTTTCGTGTGTGGTAATTAGTCGAGGGTATCTGGATGAAACTAGTCCTTTTCTTTCTTAAAAATGGCAGAGGGCCGTTATGTATGCCAACTCCTGTTAATTCTACACTGGAAGGCAGAGGCCGGGGGATCTCAAAGTTCCAAGACCAGGGGCCCGGGCTTGTATTCATGAAGGAATCCTTCAGGAAAAACAAAAAAAAAAAGAAAAGGAGAAATAGAAAAGAGAAAAGGAGGAGAAAGAAAAAAAAAGAGGGTAGGGGGGGAGGGGTGAGGGGAGGAGACGGTAGAGGAAGAGGGAGAGGAGAGGATGAGGAGAGAGAGGAAGACCGAGGAGAGGATCGAGTGAGAGTGTTTGAGGATCGAGAGAGGGGAGGTAGAGCGGAGTGAAGAGGAGAGGAGAGGAGAGCGGAGGAAGAGGAAGAGAAAGAGGAATTGAGAATATTGGTAAAAGAGTTAAAGCAATAAATCTAAGAGAAAGAAAAAAAAAAAAAAAAAGAGAACAGAAGGAGGAAGAGAACAGAGAAGGGGAGGAGGGAAGAGGAAGAGAAGAGCAGAGAAAGGGAAGGAGGAGGAAGAGAGAAGAGGGAAGAAAAAATTAGACAAAAAGAAAGAAAAAAAAAAAAAAAAGAAAATAATATGAAAATATTTCGAAAGAAAAGAGACAGATAAAAGCAAGGACTGATGAAATGGCTGACAGATAAAAACATTTGCCACAGAGTCTGAAGACTTGGTTCCACCCAGGACTCCACAGGAGAGAGGGGAGAAAACTGACTCCAGAAAGTTGTCTCGACTCTGCCTCCAAGATGTGGTTTACCCAACGACAGAACGACAGACAGACAGACACACACACACCACCACAACACATACACTACACACAACACACACTAAGAACAGATTAATGCACACAAAAACATTTAATACTATATATGAATATTTTTATAATTTAAACAAACAACAGAAAACTTCTTTCCCATTTATATATTTTCAGGTTAGGAGCAGGGTTTTCAGGGGTGGATTTTCTGAGGATGGTGAGGGAAGGAGTCCATTGTAAAACAGAAAGCACAGATTTCTAATTGACAGAGAGCAACGGTGTAGTGCAATGGGATGCACTGTGGGGGCTTGTCGCATTTGTTCACTGTGAACCCATCAACTCGTCTGGTCATTTCTTTTTCCATTTTTATTGGTATTTTTGGTGGCTTTCATACAAATCTTTTCAGTCCAATTTTAGACTCATCCCCCTTGCCCCACAACTTTCCAGCATTTGTTATCTTTTGTTTTCTTGATCTTTAGGCCAGTCTTTTTGAGGGAGGATTGGATTATCTTAAGATGGTTGTTTTAAATTTTTCATTTCCTTAATTACTTAGTGATGTTGAAACACTTTTTAAGATGTTCTCAGCCCATCTTTCCTTCTTTACATGTGAAGTCTCGCTTAAACAACGTCTTTACTCCCATCTTTGAGTGATATTACATTAATTTTCTTCTTTGTTTTTTTTGGAAGAAATTTATATATTCTGGATGTTAATGCTCTTGTCAGATGTATATTCATTGGAGGAAAATTTCCTCCCACTCTGTGATTTTTTCTCTTCACTTCATTATTGTTCCTTTGCTGTACGAGCTTTTGAGTTTTGTGAGTGAGGTTCCCAACTTGTCAATTGTTGACCTTATTTCCTGCACACTGCTGTTTCTGATTTCGAGTCTTTTCTTACGGCTATTGTCTTTTTAGTGGTTGCCTAGTGTTTTCTCTTCAATCACCTCAAGAGTTTGGGGTTCACACTTGACGGTCTTTGATCCATTTAATGAATTTCTTTAGAGTGATTTTGTAAGGGTGAAGCGACTAGGCTTATTTTTATTTATTCTTTCTACAAAGGTGATCTCCAGTTTTGTCAGCATGAATGTGCTGACAGATGAAGGATGCTTGTCTTTCCTAACTTTGAGCTTTCTTTGGCCCCCTTTGTCAAACCATTTTAGGCGGTGGTGAAACTGTATGTGCTCAGTTTGGAGCTTTCAATTTGTTTCCATTGGTCTATGGGTCTGTTTTTGTGCCCGTCCCAGGGCTGTTTGTTTTTTTGACAAGCATTGTAGTGCCTAGTTTGAAGTTCGTGGTTAGTGATCCCCCCTGCTCTTCTCTCTTTCTCGGGGTTGTTTTGGCCTATTCGGGGTCTTTTGTTTTTCCCATATGAATTTAACAACCTTTTTTTCTAGTCTGTGAAGAAAATCATGGGGATTTTAATTGGGGATTGCATTGGATTGTTATTAATTTGCATTAGAATGGAGCATTTTTTACTCTATTAATTTTTTTTTTTCTGATTTCATGCATCGGGTTCTTTTCCATTTTTTTAGTGGGTTTCTTCAATCTCTTCTTCAGGTGGTTTAAACATTTTCATTGTTACAGATTCTTGGTTGTCTTTGGTTTAGGCTTGACCTTAGGTATTTTTGTAAAACCAGGGGGGGGGAGCTTATTGTGATTGGGAGGTATCCTTGTATTCCTTCTTCAGTTGCTTCGTTGTGTGGTGTGTAAAGACACCGGCTACTGGATGTTTTTTCAGGTTTAATTTGTTATCCCATACTTTAACTGAAACTTCTTAATGTTTTAGGAAGTTTTCTGGGTTGAGTTGTTTTTTAGGCATCCTTGGGTAAACTTACCCCATATCAATCTCAAAAAAAAGGGGATTAGCCACATTCCTCTTTTCCCATTAGTTACTCCTTTAATTCCTTTTCTTGCCTTATCATCATAGCAATGTTTCAAGAAAACAGTGAAAGAGTGGTGGCAAAAGGGGGCAGCTTTTGCTGGGTTCCTGCCCTTAAGGGCAATGCTTCTAATTTTTCCTCCATTTGCTAATGTGTAAGATTGCTGTGGTTTTGTTGTAATGGCTTTTAATTATGCTGGAGGTAATGTTTTCCTCTAGTCTAATTCCTTTAGGACTGTAAACACATGTGAAGAGATTGCTGGATTTTGTCGAAGGCTTTTACTACATCAATTAGGTTGATTGTGTTGTTTTATCTTTCAGTCCATTTATGTTTTTATGTATTTTATTGATTTATGTATGTTGACACCTCTCTGTAATACTGGTCATGAATCCAATTGGTCATGGTGGATGAACTTTTTTGATGTGGGTCTTTATGTGTTTTCAAGTATTTCTCTTGAGATTTTTGCATCCATATTTCATTACTGAGCGTTGGCATATTTTCTTTTTTGTTGTTTCTTTGCCTGGTTGGTTTGGTATTACAGAGTAATGGCTGAAGCCAGGTTGTGGTGGGCAAGCGGGCCTTTAATTCCCAGCCACTCAGGATGGTAGGAGGTAGGGTTGGATCTCTGTGATTCAAGGCCAGGCCTTGGTCACACAGAGGACGAGCTCAGGGGACCGCTGGTATAAAGAGGAGACCTGCCTCAAAATACCAAAAAAGAAAAAAAAAGAAAACAAAAAAAAAAACTGGTAGTGCTGGCTTCCAACAGAAAGGAAAATTTGAGAGGTTTCCCTTGTTTGTTTATCCTATGTTGTAAGTCCTCTATAAATTTTTTGTAGAAACATCTTGCCATTTTGAAAACCCTTGGTGCCTGGGCTTTTTTTAGTTGGGAGGTTTTTTTATTACCATGTTTCAAATTTCCTACATATCTTATTGGTCTGTTTAAGTTGTCAATCTCTCTTGGTTAAAGCTTTGTGATTTCTCAGGATTTTAATATTCATCATATTTCTCTCAGGTTTTCAAATTTGTAGAGATATAGGTTTTTGAAAATAGGTCTCATATGATTGTCTGGATCTTTTTATTGTCTGTTGTAATGTTTCCTTTTTTTAATACTATTGATATGGGATGTGGTTCCTTCTTTCTTTTGGTTAACGGGCATAGAGGCCTTGTCATCTTGTTTATCATTCAAAAGAACCCAACATTGGATTCAATGATTCTTTGTACGTTTTCTTTGTTCCTTTCATTTGATTTCTGCTGTTATTTTTTTTTATTTTTTCCAGTTAATTTGATCTTCTGCTTTTTTTTTCTTTGTTGTTGTTCTCTCAACGTATTTAGACTGCAGGTGTTAGATCATTTATTTGTTCCCTTTTCTGTCTTCTTTTATGTGGGCCCTCTAGGGTTAAAGTTTTCCCTCTTAGGGAGAAGTATCCCATAGTTTTTTGTGTGTGTTTTGTCTTTCTTTTGTTTGCGTCCAGGAATCGTTTTATTTTCTTTATTTCTTCTTTGAACCTTCATTTATTCAGGACTGTGTTGTTTAGTCTTCCACTGTGTTCTTGTGAGAGTAGTTGAGGTTTATTTTGGTGTTAATATTGAGCGTTTATTGCACTGGTGGTCATCTATAGGAATGCATTTGGAATTATTTCAATCCTTTTATATTTGCGAGGTTTTTTTTTTTTTCCTGTTTTTTTTTTCATGTCCCAGTACATCGTCAATTTTGGATATGTTTCCAGGGGGGTATGACTCAAAGAGTATATTCTCTCGGTGTTGGTTGTGGTGGCATATTAGGTAGATAAACTGTGGAGGTCCATTTGGTGTATTGTATGTTCAGTTCAGATTTGATCTCTGCTTTATTCTTTGTCCAGTTGGGGACCAAATATCTATATGGGCTCGTGGGTAGGTATTGAAATCCCCCAGGTTGGATTAGTTGTGGTGGATTGTCTGATATCTGTGCCTGTGAGGATGTCCTTGAGAGTTGTGTTTATAAAGTTTGGTGCACCACGAGTTTGGTGAATATATATTTATAAACGTGTGAAAATCATTCATGGTTTCATTTTTTCCTTTGATAAGGATGCACATGGCTTCTTTGTTCTCTTTAAAAAGTTTTAACTTTGAGGTCTATTTTGTCGTGATAATTAGAAGATGGACAAACTCCTTGATTGGTTTGGTAACCATTTTTTTTTTCTTGGATATGCTTTTTCCATTCCTCTCCTTTAGGTTTCATCCCCTGTTCCTTGGGAAGGTGAAGATGGGTTTCTCATAGACAAGCAAAAATTGGTTCATGTTTCTTAAATTCAATTCTCCCAGTCTATGTCATTTTGATTGGGGAAATTTAGACCCCATTATATTAATGTATATTATGGAGAAGGGAGATGGTGTGTTGTTATCCTTTCAACTCTGTATTTTATGTTCCTCATTCTTGTTAGTTTTTTTTTTTTTTTTTTTTGTTATTTTATTTTTTATTAATTTCTCTCTCTGGGTGCTTGGGGATAGTGGCTCCTTTCCTCTGTCCTTTGGGAATTGCTCCGCAGTTATTTTTCTGGAAAGGTTAGTTTTTGCCAGGACAGTATTTCTTCCAATCTTGTTTATGCCCATGAAACTATTTTTTTTTCTCCTTCAACTATAATCGACATTTTTGTGGGTATGTCTATAGTTAGTCTTGGGTTGGCATCTAAATCATTTAATACACTGGGGAATATTTGGGTCCACATTCTTCTGGCTTTCCATTAAGTTTCCACTTGATACATCGTCAGCTGTAATTCTGATGCGTTGCCTCTTAATTGTCACTGTTGTGTTTTTTCTCTTGATTGCTTTCCAGTATTCTGTCTTTTGTGCGGTTCTTTTTTTTTTTTGTTTTGGGTCGTCTAGCTTTAACTATGATTGGGTTGGAGCGTGTCTTTTCTGATCTTTCTATTTTGGTGTTCTATGTGCTCTCTTGTCTTTGTAAGTGGTTTGTATTTTTCAAAGCTTTGGGGAAATTTCCTTCTGTTAATTCGTGTTGAAGATCTGATCAATATGTTGTCTTTCAGATTTTCCTCCTTCCTCTATTCCCTGTGATGTGGAGGTTTGACCTTTATATAGGTCAACACTTTCTGGTTGTTCATTTTGTGTTTTTTAATCAACTTTTTTTTTTTCATATTCATTATTTTTGAATGATTCTAGTTCTTCTACCTTGTCTTCCAGTGTTGATGATTCTACTTTCTAGCTTCATCCATCTGTTACTGCAGCTTTCTTCCCATCCTTCCTGTTGATTGGATATAGTGTTTGATTTCCTTTTTCATTTCATCCTGTGATTTTTTACATTTCTGCTTTCCTTTTTGGAAGTTCTTCTTTTCTTATTTGCTCCCTTTTTTTTTTCTTCTGTTGTTTGTTTTTCTTTCAGCATGTGGTATTTTTTTCAGTGTTTCCACTTCCGTCTCCAGAAGGGTTTTGTCATCTGCTCTCCCTGTAGCTCCTCCTGAGTTTGTCATATCTTTCTCCCCTCGTTTCCTCCTGAGATTGTTATTCTTCTCCCTCTAGTCCTTCCCCGAAGTTTGCATCTCTCCCTTTAGTTCTTGATTTGTTCTTTATCCCCTTAATCTTTGAGTACGTCTATTACTTGTTCTTCTAAAATTCTGTTGTCCTGGGTTACATCCAGGGTGTCTCATTGTAGAATCTTTTTTTTTTTCTTATTAGGTTTTATTTTTGGTTGTTTTTTTCTTGGTTTTTTTCCTTATTTTGTTTTTTTTTTTGTTTTTGGATGTGGTTTGTTTTTTATTTGTATTCTAACGTGAATCTCCAATTTTCTTGCTTGTGAAGGCTTGCTTTGCTTGTTTTTACATGCTTTCATTGTCTTCTCCTTGTTTTTTGAGGGCTGGCTCTTATAGCTTTCAGGCTTTCACTTATTTGCTTAATGTATTGGAACGGTCCAGCTAACCTTTCTCTTTCTGTTCTTTTCCCAAAGGTTCTTCCAGAACCTGGGTATTGTACGGACCAGGTCTGTAAACTGCCTTGAGTGCTGCATTCACTCCATCTTCCCACCTGCTAGATCCACTAGAGTTGGTTGTGAAGGCCTAGTGTTCTGGGACTGGAGTTGTCTCAGGGTCTCAACTGGTTTCTGTACTTCCTTGCACCCTGGAATCACTACAAATGTCCCGACTGGGACACTTACCCCACAAACTCAAGTGAGCTGGGGGGGTTGGTTTTGGTTGTTGGCTCCCTTGGCCCCCACTCCAATGCCTTGTGCTCCAGCTGCTGCGTGGGTGGTAACTCGCCACCCACACTGCGCGGGAATGCTGGTGAGGTATCCACCTTGCTGAGGCACCCGGCCTCTAAGCATGTGTTTCCCTAAGTGTCTTCCATCCATGTGTGCCTGTCATATCTTTATGATGTATGTCCATCATCCCACGTGCCGTTTTACCCAAACTGATCTACAGATTCCAATGCAAGCCCAATCACAAAACCTCAGATTTCTTCAGCACGTTGAAAAACAAATTATGTCAATTCATTTCATTGAAAAACAAGCAAGGACCTCCCCCACAAAGTTATAAGCACCCTTGATGTGAAAAAAAATGCAAGACAGGTGGAGATTGCCCTACACATGATCTTCAAACTATATTACATGGCATAGTCATAAAACAAGCTTGGTATGGTACAAAAAACAGACCAGTTGCCAATGGAACAAAAATTGAAGATCCGAACTGGAGCTCTGATATAATTCAGCCACCTCTTATTGACACAAAGGGGCAACAAAAAAAAAACTGCTCAGGTGAGGAAGGGATAGCATCTCCCAGCCGATGGTGCTGACACAAAGTTGGATCAACATCTGGTACAAAGAAGAAACAAAATGAAAAACCCTTACCTCTCCCCTGCAACAAAAAATAAACTCCAACGTGGATCAAAAGATCTCAATGTGAAGCCTGAAAACCCTGAAGGGTAATAAATGAGAAAGTGGAAAACGCACAAGATAGTGTGAAGCTTCTAACAAACCAACTTCGCGGTTAAGACAAAATAGGTGTGGCAAAAACTCTAAAAACTACCTTTACGCCGGCAAAAGAAAAATAACAAATGACTAAAAAAAAAACAAAAAACAAAAACTAGAAGCGAAAAATAATATCAAGGGGAGTGTGAAGATGGGAAAAACCCCACAGAGTGGGAAAAATCTTACCGCTGGACCACATCTGACAGAGCATTAAAATTCCAGACTATATAAAACTACTCAAAAAAACAAAGATTTGTATAAGAACAAATGACTATCAAAAGATGGAGTAAAAGGAGACTGGAACAGTTACCACCAGTGGAGGATAAAAGATGGCTTGAGAAAACATCTTTTAAACAACTGTTCAACATTATTATTAATAATTAAGGAATGCAAATTAAAAACCACTCTCGGTATCAATCTCACTCCAGGATGGCTAGCTAAAGATCAAGAAAACAAAAAAAGGGGACAAAAGACGCTTAGGAGGGGATTATAGGGAAAGAGGGAACACTCATTCACTGGTGGGGGATATGTTAACTTTATACAACCACCATGGAAAGCAAGTGTGGAGAAACTAACACTTCGGAAATGAGCTAACCCTCAGATTAAACTGTGGAAACCAAAGGCTCTAAACCTATAAGACCAAACATAACATCACATCCATGTTAGATTTACCCATAGGACTCTATCTGTTCATAGCGTTAGCAAAGAGTACAAATGCCACACATTATTGCTCTCCTTCAAAAAACAGAGAGGATGACATCACCCAATGTGGTTCAACGAGGAAATTTCGTTATGCACAATGGACGTAACTGTTCAACAGTTTAAAGAAAGATTAGCTATTTGAAACTTTGCAGGTAAACTGAGACGAAAACTCAAAGGCCATTATGGCGACAGTGGAAGGTTGTGACCCTCAGTCCCTAGGAAACGACAAACGAGGGAATTGGAGGGAATGCTAACACCAAATCCCCAGATTGAAAGGCAAGCTAGGGCGGACATTATGGTTTTTTTTGTTTATCTGAAAGCACTATGTTTTTATAACTTGTGAAATCTCCTCCATTAAGGACTTTCTAGATTCACCCACCAATTATTTTCAGCCTCTATAATTACTGTATATGGTGGAGTAAGAGTATGTATCCATATTTTAGAGTAAATATAAAATTCAAATGGAGGAAAATTGATGAATTCTAAAAACATAAAAAAGGACTGAGAGAAAGATTGAGGACCCAGAGTTTATGGCAGACTGCATGGGATGTGGGGGGTGGGGTGGGGGTGGGGGGAAAGGAAATGGGAATATGTCTGATACTGAACTGGATATCTAAAATGACATATAAAAATAAAAAAAACACAAAACATCAATAAAAAAAGAACAAAAAAAAAAAAAAAGGAAACACATAAAGGAAAAATGGACGACGGTGAAATGAACTCCTTGCAGTGCTTTTGTTCATGTTATGTTCTCCAGGTGGGTGTACTATGTCTTGAAAAGTGAAGATCATTTGCTCCAAACTTCTGGGTTACTAGAATCACTAGAAAATATTACCTGCCTATATTTCTATTTTTATTCCCTCTGAATTTCTCGGATTGTACCTAATTTAGAATTATGGGCTTTAATGGCTGAAAGAGGTCCCAGCTCAGCTGTGAGCAGAAGATGTGCTTATTTCCTACTGAGTGCTCACTAGGTACCAGGAGTCCCAGGAGGTCCAGGAAATTATTCCTACCCCATCCCTGCCCCTATAGAGTATCTCCATCTGGTTTCTGTTGCTACACCTGAGTAGCACAGGCAGAATAATATGTAAGAATAAGGGGAGGGGTTGGGGCTGGGGAGGAGCTCATACCTAGTGGTTGTAGAGCTTCCGACCCGCTCTTGCAGGAGGGACCTGGGTTCGCATCCCTAGCACCCACATGGCGGCCAGAGCGGCCGTCGATCGAAACTCCCAATTCCGCGAGGAGGGAAACTCCAGTGTTCCAGGGGCATCACGGAGGACCCTCTTTCTTACTTCCGCGGGCATTGCCCGACACGGAAGTGCACAGGGGACTTGCATGCAGAACAGTTAATTCGTGCCATACAGAAAATAAATAAATTAAAAAAAAAAAAAAGAATAGAGGGTTATTTGGATAACAGTTCTGAAGATGGCCAAGTTCAAGGTGGAGTAATTGCCATGTCAGCTTCCTCTTGCTGATATGGACTCTGAGGGACCATACACCATATAGCATATAGCAGGACAGAATATTGGGGCTTTTGTGTCTCCCTCTCTTCATTTAAAGTATATTGCCTTATTTAATCTTAACCTTCTCAAAGCCCCACCTCCAAGTACAGTAGTTGGCTAAGTTTCTATCCTCCTTTAAAGTTTATTTTTGTTTATTTATTTGGTAACTTGTTTTTTTATTTATGTGTGTATGTACGTATGACTTAATGCATATATGTGAATGTATGTGTGTCTATGTATGTGCATAGGTATGTAAGTATCTGTGTGAGTGTATGCATGGCTTGCATGGGAAGGCCAGAAGGTATTGGGTATCTTCCATCACTATCTGTTCCTCTGAGGCAAGGTCTCTTCTTAAACCCAAGGTCTGTGGGAGCCAGCAAGCATCAGCAATCCTCCTATCTACTCCCTTTGAGCTAGGATTACAGGACTTTGGGGCAGATCTCTGGCTTGATATGTGGTACTAGGATCTAAACTCCTGTGCTCATGATGGCTGAACAAGTGTCTTCATTTCTGAGCTCCAGCTTTCACTGACTTTGTATAAGGGACTAAATCCCCAAGAAGCAAAGAGGTCAAATGAGGGGTAATAAAGATATCACACCTCCTGCTGCTTCTTGGTTCCCCCTCTTCTCAGCATGGCTCTTTTTCCCACTGACTAGTCCAAACCAGTTCAGATAAGACCTAGAGGCTTCTTCATTTGAAGCCATAAACGTATCAGCTTCTTTCCTTCGTTTAAGTTGACCAATCCAAAATCAAGAGAGGGGAAGCAACTAATATCCTTAAAACCCAGGCCTTCTCCAGGAAACTTTGAGTTTTCTGTTTCTGGGTCCCCTCTTCTCTTGTGGAGAACTTCTTTTCTCTGGAGTGTGTATGTGAACCATGATTTTTCATTCTTTCTAAATAAAGTGTTTGCTATGTCTGAGAAATTTTTCTGCCTTTTAATTCTTTAATTGGTGGAGAAAGCAAACCTAAATATAAGCCCAAGATGTTAAGAGGCCACAATAGTGTGGGTTAAATTTCAGCATGGGTTTTGTTGGAGACACTCAAACCTAGCCTGGAGCTTTTACTCCAAAGAGAAAAGCCCGTTGTGAAGAAGAAGGTTCAGTATAATGAGGTATAATGCCTTTGGTTATGTGATAGGAGCAAGGGCACAGGAATTGTGGGGTAGCTGAGACATACTCATGGAGGCTTTGGGAAGGACTCTCTGGAGGAGAGGCCCATGTGGTGTCTGTTAGACCAATCACCTTGGAAAGTTAAGCAACTGTCCAAGATCACATGACCAAAGGGGGACTGAACTATAACTGGACTAGAATTTTGTAAACCAACATCCAACACTTAGTTCATTCTCTGGCTCTGTCTCTGGCTCTCTCTTGATGGCCTCCATCTCACAGAGATCTACCTGCTTTGTCTCCAGACTGCTAGGATTAAAGGAATGGGCCACTGTGCCTGACAATCCTCTAATTTTTGAGGACTTGATAAACTAGGACAGGTGGTCTGATACCAGGGTAGAGAAAGCACCCTTTCAGAACATTCTCTTCCTATAACACAGGCATGCATAGAACAGCCTTTCTCCCTTCTTACAGAAGCAGCAGCCTTCTCAGACTGGGTGACCTGACACAGAGTTGTCAGAAGAAAGGCATTAGGAAATTTGCAAATCAAATGGTTCATTATGTCTGATACTGTACTTGCAAATAGGATTAGGTTGATTATGGACTATAAATAGCATTTTAAGAGACTCCCTCAAGGCCAACTGGGCTGAAATCTTGCTAGTCGGGCTTTTAAAGTAAGGGTTACTGAAACAATAAATGGATGAAGACTTGGGGCCAGAGCTGTGCTGCCCAGTGCAGTGCTAAGAGCTGGGATTCTGCACAGCGTGGCCTGGCTGAGACGTTTTTGTGCCAAGGTCTTCCAGCACAACATCAGAGGCACCTCCTCTCCTGCCAGCTCAGAACCAGTGCTGCAGCCTGACACAGACTTGACCCCACTGGGCCACTCTCCATGCCAGGAAGACAGCCATGTTCCCTGAGGACTGGTGGCAAGGTGAGAAAGCAAGTGTCCAGACGTGCCAGAAGGCCTTGACAGGAGACGTACTGTCAGCTTTGCCACACAACTTTCTGAGTAAACCTGTTTCCTTGTAAAATCTTTTAAGCTCTTGTCTCAAAAAAATCCTAGCTAGTTCTTAAAAGACCTGACACTGTCTCCTTTCTGGAGTGTGCAGATCACATGTGAAATACTCAAGGGAGATGGTGTGAGTTAACCAGTCCAGGCCGGATATATGTAAGTAATTCCCAGTTTGAACCTGTGTTTTTTCCAGTTTGAAGCTATGGTTTTCTTTTTTTTTTTTTTTAATACTGAGTTTTTTATTGTTGTTAAATTTTTTCCATAAGTCATACATCATTTCTCAGTCGAATCTAGAGTCGCTTCCTTTTCCATGCCCCCCACCCCACCCGAGTCCCTGCACTCTGCCATACATTTCCTGCATCATTTTCTGAGTCTTTCCAGAGTTTTTTTTTCATTCTTTTGTTGTTCTCTCCTATACATAGTTATATATATATATATATATATATACATACATACATATACATATCACTTGAATTGGAGGATTATTTTTTTCCTAAAAGATGTCATGTTTTCCTTAAGGAAGTGCTTGAAGTTTCCTCCTTGGCAATCCCAAACAACCATCAATCCTGCACTTTTGCTCCACATTGGGGTCTTTCTATCCCATGGTCCCCCAAATGAAGTCTAGTAAGCATGCATCCTGTCTTGATACCCCTGTACTGGCCTCCATGATACAGCCCAGGTAGTCCAACAATGGCAGTCTATATTCTGACCAAGCTGACATCCCCTTAGCTGTTTAGTCCACATGCTGGGTATCTCAGTTGTCCCCATCTGGCATTGAAGGTTTGAAGGATTCTTGGAGAGACGTAAGTCTTCAGTCCATATTGAAAGATTAAAAAGCTGTGTCTCATGTCTTTGAGGAGTGCCAAAAGCAGTGGAAGCCACAGGGTAGATGCACTTGCCAGTAAGAATTGAAGACAAGCCAAACAACAGTACTCTTTCTTTTTTCTTTGTGTCTTTTTACTAAGATCTCAAGTTCTATGTCTGCAGTACAGTTTCTCTGGTCTTACTGATTATTTATTTCTGGTTGTACTTTCCTTTTGGATGCTTAAGGCCACACAGTTAGCCCAGATTAACCAAGGTTTTTGTTTTCTCAAGGACAGTTGAGGATCTGGTCCTCCGGGATCTCTCAGGGTTTTTGGGGGGGGAGAGGAGCGGGGGAGTTCCTTATTCCTTTCAGCTTTTCATTTTACCAGCTCCATCCACTCGAGGACAAAATTAGGTCTTGCTAGACTAGGTTTCCTTTTCTGAAGCATGAGACTTTCCTCTTTATAGACTGGACACTGGCTGAAGTCCCATTAGTGGCTCTCCACGACCTCACTGAACAAGAAGACTGGTGACCCACATTTGCAGGACATTTCAAGAGATGCTCCATGCATAATCCCCTAAGACTTGGTTGACCTCTGAAGGCAAGGTACAAAGTTATCCCTTAAGTCCCTTGGCCAAATTGGTATGGGCATTAAGTATGATCGTTAAGCAACCAGAAAGGCTAAGTTGCAGCAGCCTGTTATGTTGCACTTATATTAAAATTGTGTCCTTTAGAAAAAAACTGTGTTGGGGCTGGAGAGATGGCCTAGCAGTTAAGAGTGCTGACTGCTCTTTCAGAGGACCCGGGTTCGATCCCCAGCACCCACATGGCAGCTGAGAACCGTCTTTGACCTCGGTTCCAGGGGAATCTGACACCCTCTTCTGATCTCCGCAGCATTGCATGACACGGGTGCACAGACCTACATGCAGACAGTACATTCATACACATAAAAAATAAATAAAAATTTTTAAAAAATATGAAGGGGAGTGGCTTGCTCTTGCTACAAGCTGAGCCATTGTAGTTAAAAAAAATGTTAAAAAAAAGAAAAAATCTGTGTTATTTCCATATCATATTTCTTGATTCACATCTTTCCATTTTAATCCTATATTACTCTAAACGATGCACACATACCCCCCATCATATACCCAAAACCCAAGGTCTGAAAATAAATGTTAGGTCAGCTCTAGAACCTGTTTAGGGATTCACAATGCAACAGCACAGTTGTCTTTAGATCATGAGGAATATAACATTAATGTTGTTCAGTTTGTCTTACAACTAGGTACCATTTGTCTTTTGTTTTTCTGGGATTGTGTTACTTCACTTAGCATAAAATCTTCTAGCTCCATCCATGTACCTCCAAGTTTCATGATGTCATCTTTCTTTACCACTGCATAGAACTCCATTGTATAGATGTACCACATTTTCTCTATCCACTCATCAGTTGAGGGGCACTTGGGTTGGTTCCAGCTCTTTGCTATTGTGAACAGAGCTATAATAAACATGGCTGTACATGTATCTCTGCAGTAGGAAGAGTATGATGGATATATTCTCAGAAGTGGTATGGCTGGGTCAAGTGGTAGGCTCATTTTGAGTCTTTTAAGTGTTCTCCACACTGCTTTCCATAGTGGTTGTACAAATTTGCATTCCCACCAGCAGTGGATGAGTGCTCCCCTTTCCCCACACCCTCTCCAGCATTTGGTATCATTTGTTTTTTTGATCCTTGCCAGCCTTATCGGAGTGAGATGATATCTTAAAGTGATTTTAATTTGCATTTCCTTAATTATTAGTGATTTTGAACACTTTTAAAGATGTTTCTCAGCCATCTCTATTTCCTCACTTGTGAAGTCTCTGCTCAGCTCTTTACTCCATCTTTTGAGTGAGTTATTTGTTTTCTTTCTTCTTTGTTTTTTGAGTAGTTTATATATTCTGAAAGTTAATGCTCTGACAGATGTATCAGCAGTGAAGGTTTCCTCCCACTTTGTGGGTTTTCACTTCACTTTCCTGATTGTTTCTTTTGCTGTACAGAAACTTTTGAGTTTAATAAGGTCCCACTTGTCAATTGTCAACCTTATTTCCTGTGCAGCTATCTGATTTAGAAAGTCTTTTCCTATGCCTATGTCTTGTAAGTTGCTACTAACTTTTTCTTCTATCACCTTCAGAGTTTCGGGTTTCACGTTGAGGTCTTTGATCCATTTGGAGCTGATTTTTGTACAGGGTGAGAAGTAGGGGTTTAATTTTATTCTTCTACAAGTGGTGATCCAGTTTTGCCAACACCATTTTCTAAAGATGCTATCTTTCCTCTATTGAGTCTTTTTGGCCTCCTTGTCAAATATGAGGTGGCTAAAATTGTATGTGCTCAAATTTGGATCTTCAGTTTTGTTCCATTGGTCTACAGGTCTGTTTTTGTGCAAGTACCATGCTGTTTTTATGACTACAGCCCTGTAGTATAGTTTGATGTCTGGTATAGAAATCCCCCCTGTATTGATCTTTTCACTCAGGGTTGCTTTGGCTATTTGGGGTCTTTTGTTGTTCCATATGAATTTAAGAATTTTTTTTCCAAGCCTGTGAAGAATGTCCTCGGGATTTTAATCAGGATTGCATTGAATGGGTATATTAATTTGGGTAGAATGGACATTTTTACTATATTAATTTTTCCAATCCATGAGCATGGGAAGTCTTTGCATCTTCTGATGTCTTCTTCAATCTCCTTCTTCAGGAGTTTATAATTTTTGTTGTAGAGATCTTTGGTGTCTCTGGTTAGGTTTGTTCCTAGGTATTTTATTATTTTTGAGGCTATTGTGATTGGGAAGGTCTCCTTGTATTCCTTCTTCAGTTGCTTGTTGTTGGTGTAAAGAAAGGCTACTGATTTTTCTAGGTTAATTTTGTATCCCGCCACTTTACTGAAACTCTTAATCATTTCTAGGAGCTTTCTGGTGGAGTTTTTAGCTTCCTTTGGGTAAACTATCATATAGTCCCCATTTTACTTCCTCTTTTCCAATTAGTATTCCTTTAATTTCCTTTTCTTGCCTTTTTGCCCTAGCCAGTGTTTCAAGCACTATATTGAAAAGGAGTGGTGACACGGGGCAACCTTGCCAGGTTCCTACCTTTATGGGGAATCCTTCTAACTTTTCTCCATTTAAGATGATGCTGGCTGTGGGTTTCTTATATATGGCTTTGATTATGTTGAGGAATGATCCTTCCAGTCCAATTCCCTCTAGTACTTTAATCATGAAGGGATGCTGGATTTGGTCAAAGGCTTTTTCTGCATCTATTGAGACGATCATGTGGTTTTTGTCCTTCAGGCCATTTATGTGTTTCATGATATTTACTGATTTTCATATGTTTTCATATGTTGAACCATCCCTGCATCTCTGGTATGAATTGAACTTGATCATGGTGAATGATCTTTTTGATGCGGGTCTGTATGCAGTTTGCAAGTATTTTGTTGAGAATTTTTGCATCTGTGTTCATTAATGAGATGTGTATGTAGTTCTCTTTTTTGGTTGCATCCTTGCCTGGTTTTAGTATTAGAGTGATGCTTGCTTCATAGAAGGAATTTGGAAGATTTCCCTCTGCTTGTACCTTCTGAACAGTTTGAGTAATAATGGTTGTAAGTCCTCTTTAAATGTTTTATAGAATTCTGCTGTGAAACCATCTGGGCCTGGGCTTTTTTTAGTTGGGAGATCTCATTACATTTTCAATTTCTTCATATATTATGGGTTTGTTTAAGTTGTCAATCTCTTCTTGGTTTAGCTTTGGTGCTTCCCTGGATTGCAGATATTCATCCATTTCTCTTAGATTTTCAACTTTAGTAGAGTATAGGTTTTTGAAGTAGTCCCATATGATTGTCTGAATCTTTTCATTGTCTGTTGTGTTATTTCCCCTTTCATCATTAATTCTATTGATTTGGAGTTGCTCTTTCTTTTGGTTAACTGCACTAGGGGTTTGTCTACCTTTTTTATTCTTTCAAAGAACCAACTTTTAAATTCATTGATTTTTTTTGTATTGTTTCCTTTATTTCTATTTCATTAATTTCTGCTCTGATTTTTGTTATTTCTTTCTGTCTGTTGCATTTAGGGTTTATTTGTTGTTGTCTTTCAAGTGTTTTTAGCTGCAGCATTAGCTCATTTATCTGTGCTCTTTCTGATTTTTTAATGTAGGCACCCAGGGCTATAAACTTCCCTCTTAGGACTGTTTTTAAAGTGTCCTGTAGGTTTTGTTATGTTGCACTGTCCTTGTCATTTAGCTGCAGGATTGCTTTTATATCTTTGTTTATTTCCTCCTTGACCCATTCATTATTGGGAGTGGGTTTTTAGTCTCAATGTGTTCATGTAGGTAGCAGGGCTTATCCTGGTGTTGGTATTGAGCTTTATTGCACTCTTGAGTGATAGAATGCATGAAATTATTTCAACTTTTTGTATTTGTTGAAGTTTTTTCTGTGTCCAAGTATGTGGTCAATTTTGGAGAATGTTCAGTGGGGTGCTGAATAGAAAGTATATTCTCTGGTGCTTGGGTGGAATATTTGGAAGATGTCTGTGAGGTCCATTTCCTGTATTGTATTGCTCAGTTCAGATGTCTCTGTTTATTCTTTGTCCAGTTAATCTGTCCAAAAGATTCAGTGGGGTATTGAAGTCCCCTACTGTGAATGTGCTGGGGTTAATCTGCACCTTAAGGTCTTATAAAGTTGTATTTATAAATTCAGTGCACCGGAGTTTGGTGCATATATATTTATGATTGTGAAGTCTTCATGGTTAATTTTCCCTTTCATAAGCATGTAATGGACTTCTTTGTCTCTTCTAATTGCTTCTCATTTGAAGTCTATTTTGTCTGATATTAAAATAGAAACTCCTGCTTTCTTTTTGGAACCAGTTGCTTGCAATATTTTTTTTTCCTTCCTTTCACTTTAAGTTGGTGCCTATACTTGAGAGTGAGATGGGTTTCTTGTAGACAGCATATTGATGGATTCTGTTTCCTAACCCATTCTCCTATGCCTTTTGATTGGAGAGTTTAGTCCATTAATTTTTAAGGTTATAATTGAGTGGTGTGTGTTGCTTCCTTTCACCTTATTATCCATTTGCATTTTTCATCTAGGTTTCTACTTCTGCATTTCTGCTTTTATCAATTTCTCTTTCAAGGTGCCTGGGGGTACTTGCTCCTCTCCTCTGTCCTTTGAATTGCTTCAAGTATTCTCTGAGGGTTGGTTTTCTGGGCATGTATTCTTTCATCTTGTTTGTCTCATGGAAGATTTTTCTCTTTCCTTCAACTAGAATAGATATTTTTGCTGGGTATAGTAACATGGGTTGGCATTTGTAGTCATTTAGCACTGGGAATGCTTTGGTCCACGTTCTTCTTGCTTTCATAGTTTGCACTGAGAAGTCAGCTGTAATTCTGATAGGTTTCCCCTTATATGTAACTTGTTGTTTTTCTCTTTCAGAATTTTGTCTTTGTTTTTGACATCTAGCCTCTTAACTATGATATGGCAGGGGGAGTTTCTTTTCTACTCTAGTCTATTTGGTGTTCTGCATGCTTCTTGTATTTGTGTTGGTTTGTCTTTTTTTAATTTGGGGAAATTTTCATCTATTATTCTGTTGACAATCTGATCAATACCATTCTCTTGGGACTATTCTCCTTCCTCTATCCCTATGATGCAGAGGTTTGATCTTTTCATAGTGTCCCACATTTCCTGGTTGTTCCACTCTTGTGTATTTTTAAAAATTTCAGAGTCTTTACTTGAGATTTTAGTTTTTCTGTGTTATCTTCTAGGTCTGATATTCTTTTTCTGTTTCCTCCATTCTCCTTCTGAGGCTTTTTCCCATTCTTTCCTTTTGATTGGATGCCTGTTCGATTTCCTTTTTCATTTCTTCCTGTGTTTTCTTTACTATTTCCATTTCCTTTTGGAGCTTCTTAATCTTTTCTTGTAGATCCTTGTTTCATTTGTTGGTTTCCTTTTTCATTTCAGCATGGGATTTTTTTAGTGTTTCCACTTCCTTCCAGAGTTTGTCATTTTCTTCCTCTGGCTCTTTCTGGAGTCTGTCATTTTCTCCTTTTAGTTCATTCTGAAGTTTGTCATTGTCTCCCTCTAGGTCCTTTCTGAGTTTTTCATTCTCTCCCCTTAGTTCTATGATTTCTTTGAATATATCTGTGATTGTTCTTCTATGATCTGTGGCCTGGCTTACCTCTAGGGAGATTCCATTGTAGGAGTCCTCCACAGGTTCTGTAGAGTTTGGTGTGGAGTTACTCTGTGCTTTTCCCATATTGTTCTTTTGTTGTGCTCTTGGCATGTGGTTTGCCTTTTGCCTGTATTCTGATGCAAATCTTGAATGCCTCTTCACCTTGTTGAAGGGATTGCTTTCCTTGATTCCTTCAGGTGCCTTCATTGTATTCTCCTTATGTATGGAGTGTTGGCTTGTCTAGGTTTCAGGCTTTCAGTTTTTGTTATATATTGGAAGGTATAGTTCACTTTTCCCTTTCCATAAGAACTGGGTGGGTACAAGACTCATCTTACGGCAGAGATACATGCACAACCATGTTTGTTGAAGCTCTGTTCACAACAGCAAAGAGCTGGAACCACCCCAAGTGCCCATTAACTGATAAGTGGATAGAAAAAATGTGGTACATCTACACAATGGAGTTCTATGAAGCAGTAAAGAAAGATGACATCATGAACTTTGCAGGTAAATGGATGGAGCTAGAAGATATTATGTTAAGTGAAGTAACACAGTCCCACAGTAACAAAACAAACAAGGAATGGTATCCCTCATCTGTGGAGGCTAGTGCCAATTACCTAGTTGTATTTCTTGGTCCAAGTAGTTGGGAGTGATGCATATGGGAAAGAAAACAACAACAACAACAACAACAGAAAAGACTGCATCAAAGGATTGACTGAAATGGTGAACTTCTGCTCAAAACAGTTAACTTCCACATTGAGAATTTTGAGAAAGACAGAAAAAGATGAAAAACCATGTTTGGCAGAGTGCATGAGCTCTAGTAGGGTGGGGGGGCTGAGTGGGGGACAGGGGTCTAGATTTGATTAGTAACATAATCTTGTACAAAAATGTATATATAATAAAAAAAAAGAACTGGGTGGGTAACAACCCAGATGACACCTTCTGAGCTCTATATTCCCTCTACTGCCAGCCACTCTCTCTGGAGTTCCAGTTGGTGGGGCAGGGTTTGAGTTGCTTGCTTAGCCCGCACTCCAGTACCCTCCGACCCTGCTGCTCAGGCAGCAGTTGCCCACAGCCTCTGTGTTTGAACCTCAGCTCCCAGCTCCCAGAATCCTTTGGGCCAAAATGCTGGTCCACACAGCCTCTGCTCCTGCTGCTTGGGCAGCAGTTGCCTGCAGCCTCTGTGTCGCTATGTTTTTTTCTTATTCCCATTCCTCTTCAAGGTTCGTCTGGGAAAATGTCCCTGTTAGTGAGATAATATTTCCTAACTTTTGTTATGCCCCACTATCCTCCAACATTTCTTTTTGAAACACAATTCAGTAATGCCTAAGAAGGGAAGCTATTGTAAAAGTCTACATTAAATTGGAACTGTGTTAGAATATTCTATTGCTTTGGAGTGTAGAATAATGATTAGGACATCATTAACCATGTTTCCCCATATAAAGTTTCTGTCAAAGTTGCATCAGGTAATAGAAAAAGGATTATTTAAGAATGAGATATCAAATATAATGGACCAAGGCTACTTATTTTCCTAAGCATGCCCCCTAAAATTCTCTGGTTCTTATTTATTAGTTTTAGAATGTCTTCTTTTTCTTTATAAGGAATCAGAGGTAAAGAGGATTCTTTCTGTTGAAGTTTTCACATGTCTTAGTCAGTTCTGTCTCACCCTAGTCTTTTTTCTCCTGTTACTACAAATGTCCCCAATCTCTCATCCACTTAATAGATATGGGAAGATTTGGCCCAGTAAAAATCCAATAAAATATTTTAATTCAAATTCAATTTAATGTGGTCCTTACCAATTATTTAGCTTACTTAGACGTTATTGTATTGCTGCTTCTGAAAGAAACGGTTGGGGATAGTAGAACAAATCAACCCATGAGAGTTTGTGTCATCCTCAGCTTGTCACTCCTAATTGTTTCCTTTCCTTGGGAATTCATTCATGAAGAGAGATCCTTCAGTAACAGTGAAGACTTCTGAGTCTTCTGCTTGCTACATATATTTTGGTTCTGTCTTAAGAGTGCCCAGGGTGTGGCTGTCAAGCCAATTCCAACCTCAGAGCTACCATTTCTAAAACCCCTTGTGCATCAAACTGAGGACAAGTTAATTTCACCTTTCTTTGACACTTGGGGGTTTGAACTCAGTCTGAAATGTGGTCATTTCTCTTAGACTTGAGAAGGCTGACTTTTTCCATGGCCTTGTGGAGTAACCCAGGCTGCAGAAACAGGGCCAAGAATGTAAATGGCCATGTGAGGAACTGTAGGTAATTGTATGGAAGAATGGCCCATGAGGGATGCACACTGGGACATCTGACCAAAGATGGCTTGGCATCTCCATTGTTAGAAGAGTTTTAAAATATTACCCCAAACCACTTATCAAGACAGTTGAGTTAGAATAATGTGGCCACAGGAAAAACAAAGAGGGCTTTACGTTTCCTTCCTTCCCCTTTCTTTATATATTTCTAATCAAGACCTGTCATGTTACCAAGAACTTGCATTAACTATTGCATGTACAAAAACAGGAAGACAATCATCTTTATTTGTAGCACTCTGAACCAAATCTGCTTGCATTTTTTTTTCTTCACTAAACCAGAAATTTTGGAGAAAACATTTACGGAAACAAACTGATCTGGAGTTGTGCTGATTTAAAATTTAGGGGGCCAGAACACTACCATTTTCAGCACTAATGTTAAGTGAACTAATGTTTTGATGTGTTTAAACTCTCCCATAGCTATTTACAGATTTGTGTTTTTATATGATGCTTTTAGCTGGAGAGTCTTAAGAAATGATACACCAGGTATGATTAAAGATGAAATCTGTATTGAGCATACTGAACCTTCACAAACACTTTCAAATCCATGTTAAATCTGACATCATAAACTCATGACCCTAAATCTGGGGACATGTTATGCTCAGCTGATCTACAGAAATAGAAACAGAAAGCACTCCAAAGCTCAGTGTGTACCATCCTCAGTGTGGAATCAAGTGCTGTGTTAGTGATGCAGACTGCCCCAACCACTTTCCCAGCTAGGAGTGCCTGCCTCATCCTCAGCCTCAGCTGTGGGTTTGTTTGATGGAATTTCCCCCTAAACTATAGCTTATGGACCATTCCCAGGCAGTCTTGATGCAAAGAGAAGCCCTCTACTGCTGGACTGAGCTGAGGCAAACTGATAGAGGGACACTGATGTAAACACCCACCCATTTATCACTCTTGGCTAGGAGTGTGGGACACTCCTAGTTCTGAGCCTTTTACTTTGGATTCCAGGAAGGTTGTAGTTTTCCAGTAAAACACTTTTAATTGAGAAACTTTAAAAATGATTTATGAAGGGATGGAGAGATGGCTCAGTGGTTGAGAGCACTGGCTGCTCTTGCTGGGGACCCAGCATCCACATGGTTCCTAGCATCCACATGGTGGCTAATATCCACACATCTGCAGTTCCAGGGGATCTGACGCCCTCTCCTGTTCTCCATGGGCATTGCACAAATGAGGTATACTTACATACATGCAAGCAAAATACTCAAGCATAAAATATGAAAATAAATAAATCTTTAAAAATTATCTATGCTTCTCACTTTTCTCTTATCCTATTAACTCTTTGGCTTTCTCACATCTATCCCCACTCTTCTTTGGTGAGAAAACAAGAGGAAGAATCCTCATCCTGTTTAGTGAGTGAAGAATAAAAGGAAAAAACAACAACAAAGAAGCAGTATCAGGTACCAGATATGAGTGATGAAGCCCCACAAAGACAGATAAGTTATTGGTCCAGAAACAGTCCAGTTTGGTTGCTATGACCAAATGCTGGACACTCTGTAACTTGTAGAGAAAAATAGTTTATTTAGTTGACAGTTCTTGTAGTCTAAGAGCATGGTGCTAGTGCTGGCATGTGCTCTGCTTTTGAGCCTCATAGCAGAAAGATGGTAGTGACATGTAAAAGCAGCAGCAAGCACATGCAGAAGAGGCCCAAACACCAGGGATACCCTTGCTATAACAACCTATCCTTGATGTAACTAATCTCATCCCTTATGGTCCTACCCATGCCCAGGAGACTTAATCCAGCCTGAAACTTGAAAGACTTTAATCTGTTCAGGAGAGGAGAGATCCTTATGTTCTAAATATTTCTTAAAGTCCCTCACCTCTCAACACTTTTACATTGGGAATTAAACTTCAAAATGAATTTTGACTCAGACAAACCAACTCCCAAATATAGCAGAAGCCCAGAGGGAGCGGGAGTGATTCAGAACCAGGCCCCTGAGCATCACAGTGGGCTGGGAGTCCTGCTATTTCTGCAGTGCTATCTACACAGTGCAGGGCAGGTCTGATGCACACTTCTCAGACACTGGTGTGCAGAGGAACCGTCTGAGATGCTGGTAAAATGCAGTTCTGAAGCACTCCGAGTCCCTACTTTTCTAACCAGCTTGCGGCCAATGACAAACATCAGTCTTGGGCCACTGAAGCAGCAAAAGTTTAAACAGCTATGCAGGTTGAATCATGCAGCAAAATAAAATAAATTAACAAGCAATTGGGAATAAAACAGCAATGATATGACATAAAAATTAATATTCAATTATAAACAAAAATACAAGAGTTCCTGTCTTCAGGTGGTGATAGAAAACTATGGAATCTCTTGGGCTAGGGAAGTGGCTCAATGGGTAAAGTGCTAGCCATGTAAAGAAAGAGGAATAAAGCCCTTAACTTACTCATCGTGATAGTGTCAGGACCAGCTCTGGGTAGACGTCTTAGAAAAGCTGGCAAGGCAGGAAAGACTATTCTAAATACTTAGCATTCTATATGTATAGTTGTGCGTAGTAAACAAAATATGACTCTGAAATTGCTAAGACTATGATAAGCAATACAGACAGAGTGAAAGAGGGTAGGCTGATAGTAAACTCAGGCCTGGCTTGGTCTGTTTGGTCAGGGATATTTAAGCCAAGACCTCTGCCACATAAATGCCACATAAATGTGAAGAGTTGAGTTCAGATTCCCAGAACCCATATAAAACCAGACCTAAGCCAGGTATCGTGGCACACGCCTTTAATCCTAGCACTTGGGAGGCAGAGGCAGGCGGATCTTTGAAAGTTCAAGGCCAGCCTGGTCTACAGAGTGAGTTCCAGGACAGCTGGGACTACAGGGAGACCCTGTCTCAAAAAGAAAAAAAAAAAAAAAAACAAAAAACAAAAAACAAACAAACAGACCTAGTAGTGTGTGCTGTAATCCCAGTGCTCCTATGCCAGAGAGGCAGAGACAGGAGAATCACCAGAAACTCATGGGGCCAGCTAGCCTGCTGTATGCAGCAGTGGACAGCAAGAAACCCTTTCTCAAATGAAATGGAAGGTGAGGACTGAGGTTATCTCTGACCTCTATACCCATTATAGTCCATACATACATGCGTGTGCACACAGACACACACACCCAAGGGAAAGAGGGAGAGACAGAGACAGAGACAGAGAAACAGAGAAAGACAGAGCAATAGTGTTTTATTATTGTTTAACTTTTTATTGGCATATTAATCATATAAAAAATTGGGTTCATAATTACATTTGTATACATGTGCATAACATACTTTAAAGGATGTGTTATGTCTTGGGCTGTGCTGTTTTATTGTCCAGGAAGAACACAGAGTCAGGCCTTGTCACTGAGAACTTATGACATGCAAACAGATCCTGTGTGTGGTAGGCATGCAGTTATCAACACACAGCAACACAAGATAAGGAGATCACCACATGCCCCAGCCTCATAACTACCTGACACACAGTAGGCACTGTGCACATAGAATCATCCCTCTGACTCCACAGATCCCACGTCCACAGATTCAACTAATCACAGATTAAAAAAAAAATCCAGAAAAAAATGTAGCTCAGGTGGTATATGCTTGCCAATCATTTGTGAAGTCCTAGGGCCAATCGTAAGCCCCATAACCTAGGCAAAGTAGTATACATCTATAATCCTAGTTCTTTGGAGGTAAAGGCAAAGGGGTTAAAAAGTTCAATTGCAACTAGCTAGATAGTGAGTTCAAGGCTAGCCTGAGCTATATGAGTCTTTATCTCCAAAAATCAAGCAAAAACAAATCTAGAATTTTTTTTACCATATTGATCATTATTTTCAAAATAATATAGTGGGACAGCTATTTATGCAGTATTCAAATTTCAATAGATATTAGAAGTAACCTAGAGATGTCTTCAGGTATGCACGACCAAGTACATAGGCCACATGCAAATAAATATAAATGATTTGAGCATCGAAGATTATGGTACCCTCCAAGGTCTTGGAACCCTCAGAAGTCTTGGAACCAATTCCTGAAGGATACAGAGGGCTAGCTATTATCTATGGAGTAGATTAATAAGTTCATTTTAGCAGGAGAAAATAATAGTATTTAGAATGATGGTAGCCATCGTGCCGTTTTTTTTTTTCTCTTTTGTATTTTTATGCTGTACTTCATGTGTATGTACATGTATGTGTGCATGCTTGAGGGAATTCACATGTGCATGCATGTGGAGGCCAAAGGACAGCCCCTAATGTCATCCTCATGAGCACTGTCAACCTTCCTTTGCGGCAAGGTCAGAGAGAAAGTCTTTTAGAAAAGAAAATTTTAGGATCTCAAGGTGATGGAATTTATGTGCCAAAACAGCAAGTGCTGTACACAGAACCAAAGATTTATGTTATGCTTGTTAATCTTTGGCTGAGGGAGGAAGACACTAGAAGATGGTTGTGAAAATTATACTGATGTGAACTCGAGGCCCAGTCTTTCATCAGCTAGGCAGACATAGCTTTAAAGTACAGTCCTTAGTTCTGGGAGCAGATCACAAATGTCAGTGTCTAAAAGCATAGCTCTTGCAACTTGAAAACTAAACCTAAGCGATACTAAGTCCATGCTGTACATTTAAGAAGCAAGTTGTGGACTTTTTACTTTCCATTTTAGATGACTATTTTGTTATTTATCTTGCATATATAGTGTACATATATTTATATATATGTATAAGATATATAGATGATATATATACATGGAATACTATAGGGAAATCCAGCTTGAATTGCAGGCTAGCTTTCCAGCCGGCATGCCTCAGGGCGCTGCATGGCCAAGAGTCTGGCTCCGCCCCAAGGAGGAACAAGCAGCATGGCCTAGGTACATGACACTGGGTGGAGCAAGGTGTACAGTGGCTCAGAGTTGGGGGGGTTGTGATTGGTCCTGGGAACTGATGTCATCTGGTTTATAAAAGCAAGCTGTGGCAACGAGTAAATTTGAATTCATAGTAACATCATCATGGAATTCCCGGCTGTTATTTTTATTAATTATCGCATGCATACAGGCTAAGGTAGGCCTGCATTTCCTTCGGGTGGCCAGTGGGTTGGAAAAAGGTTCCCTTTGCGGACCACCAATCTGGGTAGCTGGTGTTGTGAGTGGGTATTGGCTGAAGGGAGGCGATCAGCTATCAGCCTGAAATTCCTATCCAGGCTCTGGGCAGGTGAGAAGTCACGGCCAAGAGTGGAACACATGTCTCGTGGGTCCAGGCTAAGGGCCTAAGTTGGAGTTACCACTTAGGTTGGGCTATGGGAAGTAGCCGGCTGGTCTCTGCAACGTGGGACCAGCTCCCCACAGTGTCCGCAAAGTGGGCGCTGTGTCCCCATCCCCCTTAGCAGGACCACGTGGTCCCTGTTTGGCATAAAAAAAAAAAGCTTCCTACAGAAGACCTCTAACTATATTCTTGAAAGAGAAGAGGGAGCCCATTGGTAATGGTCAGTGGATGTCCAAGATGCTAATTCATGCTGATAGAGCTAGATTGGGTTTACTGAAAGCTTTCTGCTGTGTATGGGTGAGGAGGAAGTTGAAATATGTTTGGCTCATTTCCAGCCCAACTAATTCCAAAGCCATGGAACATATTAGTATAGCTTTTAGTCCAAGAAGTCTGCTTTTTATTTAAAAGTAATACTGGAGGTTACAGTCCTTTTAAGCATGCAAATATAATGAAGCTCAAAACTTAGTTTCGGTTCACTTAACCTAAAGTGAACAGAGAAGTCAGAAGGTAGAAAGAGTGCAATGCTATACTGACTGAGTGTCATATAATGAATTTCCTTTTAACAAGTGCACTCCATATTGCCTTTCTTTACAGATTCGTCAGTCAAGCATCAGCTTTTGCTTTTTTCAACTACTCAAGCATGATTTCAGACACTTCTGATTCAAAATAGTTAAATCCTCTCCCTCCAAAGAAAGAGGAATAAAGTCATTAGTTACTCATTGTGACAACTATCAATCCAGGTAGATGTCTTAGAAAATCTGGCAAGACAGAAAAGACAATTCTCAAAATATTTAGCATTCTATATAAGTAGAGGTAAACAGTAAAAAAATATGAATCTGGAATAACTAATACTATAATAAACAATAGGAACAGATTGAAGGAGGGTAAGTTGATAGTAAACTTGGGCCTGAGTTGGCCTGTTCAGTCAGTGACATTTGAGCCAAGACCACTGTAACAAGAAAAAATTATTCCTGAAAGAAAATGAGCAGAAAACCTAGAGATGAGGTTGTGCTTGCAATTCTAAAGAAACAGAACGTAGGACAACGTGAGCTCAGTGAGATGGCAGAAGGAGATGGGATGGACCCAGAGGGGGGTTGTAATGGGATGGACCCAGAGGGAGGTTGTGATGGGATGGACCCAGAGGGAAGTTGTGATGGGATGGACCCAGAGGAAGGTTGTGATGGGATTAACCCAGAGGGAGGTTGTGATGGGATGGACCCAGAGGAAGGGTGTGGTGGGATGGACCCAGAGGGAGGTTGTGATGAGATGGACCCAGAGGGAGGTCATGATGGGATGGACCCAGAGGAGGTTGTGATGGGATGGACCCAGAGGAGGTTGTGATGGGATGGACCCAGAGGAGTTTGTGATGGGATGGACCCAGAGGAGGTTGTGATGGGATGGACCCAGAGGGAGGTTGGATGGGATGGACCCAGAGTAGATTGTGATGGGATGGACCCAGAGGAGGTTGTGATGGGATGGACCCAGAGGGAGGTTGTGATGGGATGGACCCAGAGGGAGGTTGTGATGGGATGGACCCAGAGGAGGTTGTGATGGGATGGACCCAGAGGAGGTTGTGATGGGATGGACCCAGGGGAGGTTGTGATGGGATGGACCCAGAGGAGGTTGTGATGGGATGGACCCAGAGGAGGTTGTGATGGGATGGACCCAGAGGGAGGATGTGACAGGATGGACCCAGAGGGAGGTTGTGATGGGATGGACCCAGAGGAGGTTGTGATGGGATGGACCCAGGGGGAGGTTGTGATGGGATATACCCAGAGGAGGTTGTGATCGGATGGACCCAGAGGGAGGTTGTGATGGGATGGACCTGGAGGGAGGTTGTGATGGGATGGACCCAGAGGAGGTTGTGATGGGATGGACCCAGGAGGAGGTTGTGATGGGATGGACCCAGAGGGAGGTTGTGATGGGATGGACCCAGAGGGAGGTTGTGATGGGATGGACCCAGAGGAGGTTGTGATGGGATGGACCCAGAGGAGGTTGTGATGGGATGGACCCAGAGGGAGGATGTGACAGGATGGACCCAGAGGGAGGTTGTGATGGGATGGACCCAGAGGAGGTTGTGATGGGATGGACCCAGGGGGAGGTTGTGATGGGATATACCCAGAGGAGGTTGTGATCGGATGGACCCAGAGGGAGGTTGTGATGGGATGGACCTGGAGGGAGGTAGTGATGGGATTGACCCAGAGGAGGTTGTGATGGGATGTACCCAGGTGGAGGTTGTGATGGGATGGACCCAGAGGGAGGTTGTGATGGGATGGACCCAGAGGGAGGTTGTGATGGGATGGACCCAGAGGAGGTTGTGATGGGATGGACCCAGAGGAGGTTGTGATGGGATGGACCCAGAGGGAGGATGTGACAGGATGGACCCAGAGGGAGGTTGTGATGGGATGTACCCAGAGGAGGTTGTGATGGGATGGACCCAGGGGGAGGTTGTGATGGGATATACCCAGAGGAGGTTGTGATCGGATGGACCTAGAGGGAGGTTGTGATGGGATGGACCTGGAGAGAGGTAGTGATGGGATTGACCCAGAGGAGGTTGTGATGGGATGTACCCAGAGGAGGTTGTGATGGGATGGACCCAGAGGGAGGTTGTGATGGGATGGACCCAGAGGGAGGTTGTGATGGGATGAACCCAGAGGAGGTTGTGATGGGATGGACCCAGGGGGAGGTTGTGATGGGATGGACCCAGAGGAGGTTGTGATCGGATGGACCTAGAGGGAGGTTGTGATGGGATGGACCTGGAGAGAGGTAGTGATGGGATTGACCCAGAGGAGGTTGTGATGGGATGGACCCAGGGGGAGGTTGTGATGGGATGGACCCAGAGGGAGGTTGTGATGGGATGGACCCAGAGGACGTTGTGATGGGATGGACCCAGGGGGAGGTTGTGATGGGATGGACCCAGAGGGAGGTTGTGATGGGATGGACCCAGAGGACGTTGTGATGGGATGGACCCAGAGGAGGTTGTGATGGGATGGACCCAGAGGAGGTTGTGATGGGATGGACCCAGGAGGAGGTTGTGATGGGATGGACCCAGAGGGAGGTTGTGACAGGATGGACCCAGAGGGAGGTTGTGATGGGATGAACCCAGAGGAGGTTGTGATGGGATGGACCCAGGGGGAGGTTGTGATGGGATATACCCAGAGGAGGTTGTGATCGGATGGACCTAGAGGGAGGTTGTGATGGGATGGACCTGGAGAGAGGTAGTGATGGGATGGACCCAGAGGAGGTTGTGATGGGATGGACCCAGAGGAGGTTGTGATGGGATGGACCCAGAGGGAGGTTGTGATGGGATGGACCCAGAGGGAGGTTGTGATGGGATGAACCCAGAGGAGGTTGTGATGGGATGGACCCAGGGGGAGGTTGTGATGGGATGGACCCAGAGGAGGTTGTGATCGGATGGACCCAGAGGGAGGTTGTGATGGGATGGACCTGGAGAGAGGTAGTGATGGGATGGACCCAGAGGAGGTTGTGATGGGATGGACCCAGGAGGAGGTTGTGATGGGATGGACCCAGAGGGAGGTTGTGATGGGATGGACCCAGAGGGAGGTTGTGATGGGATGGACCCAGAGGAGGTTGTGATGGGATGGACCCAGAGGAGGTTGTGATGGGATGGACCCAGGGGAGGTTGTGATGGGATGGACCCAGAGGAGGTTGTGATGGGATGGACCCAGAGGAGGTTGTGATGGGATGGACCCAGAGGGAGGTTGTGACAGGATGGACCCAGAGGGAGGTTGTGATGGGATGAACCCAGAGGAGGTTGTGATGGGATGGACCCAGGGGGAGGTTGTGATGGGATATACCCAGAGGAGGTTGTGATCGGATGGACCTAGAGGGAGGTTGTGATGGGATGGACCTGGAGAGAGGTAGTGATGGGATTGACCCAGAGGAGGTTGTGATGGGATGGACCCAGGGGGAGGTTGTGATGGGATGGACCCAGAGGGAGGTTGTGATGGGATGGACCCAGAGGAGGTTGTGATGGGATGGACCCAGAGGAGGTTGTGATGGGATGGACCCAGAGGGAGGATGTGACAGGATGGACCCAGAGGGAGGTTGTGATGGGATGAACCCAGAGGAGGTTGTGATGGGATGGACCCAGGGGGAGGTTGTGATGGGATATACCCAGAGGAGGTTGTGATCGGATGGACCTAGAGGGAGGTTGTGATGGGATGGACCTGGAGAGAGGTAGTGATGGGATGGACCCAGAGGAGGTTGTGATGGGATGGACCCGGGGGGAGGTTGTGATGGGATGGACCCAGAGGGAGGTTGTGATGGGATGGACCCAGAGGGAGGTTGTGACAGGATGGACCCAGAGGGAGGTTGTGATGGGATGGACCCAGAGGGAGGTTGTGATGGGATGGACCCAGGGGGAGGTTGTGATGGGATATACCCAGAGGAGGTTGTGATCGGATGGACCTAGAGGGAGGTTGTGATGGGATGGACCTGGAGAGAGGTAGTGATGGGATTGACCCAGAGGAGGTTGTGATGGGATGTACCCCGGAGGAGGTTGTGATGGGATGGACCCAGAGGGAGGTTGTGATGGGATGGACCCAGAGGGAGGTTGTGATGGGATGGACCCAGAGGACGTTGTGATGTGATGGACTCAGAGGACGTTGTGATGGGATGGACCCAGAGGAGGTTGTGATGGGATGGACCCAGAGGACGTTGTGATGGGATGGACCCAGAGGAGGTTGTGATGGGATGGACCCAGAGGACGTTGTGATGTGATGGACTCAGAGGACGTTGTGATGGGATGGACCCAGAGGAGGTTGTGATGGGATGGACCCAGAGGACGTTGTGATGGGATGGACTCAGATGACGTTGTGATGGGATGGACCCGGAGGGAGGTTGGATGGGATGGACCCAGAGGGAGGGTGTGGCAGAGCCCATGGCCTAAGTAGCAGGTCCTAAGTCAAGGATTACAGGAACATGATTTGTGTTTTTAAAAGTATATTCTTGAGCTGATAGATTGCTCAACGGTTAAGAGCATTGGCTGCTGTGCAGAGGACTTGATTCCCAGCACCCACATGGTGACTAAAACTGTCTGTAACTCCAGTTCCAGGCAATCAGAATCCCTCTTCTGACTTCCAAGGTCATTTCAGGACATGGGTGTGCTTGTACATATGCAGCCAAAACACTTATATGCACAAAATCCCCCCCCCTTTTTTTTTTTGGTCTTTTTGAGACAGGGTCTCCCTTTTAGTCCTAGCTGGCCTGGAGCTTGCTATGAAGACCAGGCTGGCCTTGAACTCACAGAGATCCGCCTGCCTCTGCCTCTCTTGTGCTGGGATTAAAGGCATGGGCCACCATGCCCAGCTACAAAATAATCTTTTAAAATGTGTATTCTGTGCAGAAGAATCCCAAATAATTGAGGTACTATTTTATACCCAAGGATATGGAGAATTCTCTCTTTCTTTCTTTCTTACTTTCTTTTTTTTCTTTCTTTCTTTCTTTCTTTCTTTTTTGGTTTTTGAGACAGAGTCTCCCTATAGCCCCAGCTGGCCTGGAACTCACTCTGTAGACCAGGCTGGCCTTGAACTCACAGATATCCGCCTGCCTCTGCCTCCTGAGTGCTAGGATTAAAGGCGTGCACTACCATACCCAGCTTAAAAACAGTTCTTAACCGCTAATATAGGTGCTGGAAATCGAACCCTGGTACTCTTCAAGAGCAGTCAGCATTCTTAACCGCTGAGCCATCTCTCCAGCCCCTCCATTTCTTTTTTAAATGGAGGTTTGGGGTATTTCATACAAGAATTCTTTTTTTTTATAATTAAAACTTTATTGAAAAATTGACACCAAAATAGGAGATTATTGTTGTTCAGCTTAAAAAATCAAACATAATTATATTGTCTTAGTAGAGTAACTCAACTTAAGATAAGGCTTTCTGTGAGAAAGCACAGATAGACCAAGTTGTATAGATCATTAGTGTTGCTTTCTTCTAATGCACAGCCTTCTGTGAGTCTGGCCTTTCCTCTTGTAGGCTGGCATAACACCGTTGAACAACCCACACAAAGAACCACTGTCTGAGCATGGCTGAAAACTGTGATAATCTCATACAAGTTCTCCTAATCAAGTCTAGACCCATTTCCCCTTCCGTGTTCCCCACCACCCAGAGCCCATGCATTCTGCCATACGTGCCTTTCATCTTTTTCTCAGTATTTTTTTAACTTTTTGGTGCAGAAGTTTACTGTTTGGGGCAGAAGTTTACTGTTTGGGGCAGAAGTTTACTGTTTCAGTCATTCTTTTTTTGTTGTTATTGTTGTTGTTGTTCCTTCCAATTTGTATCACTCCAAAATATGCCTACATACATGGCACACATATACCCAAGTTATGACATCTGAAAATAAACTATAGGTTAATTCCAAAACATTCACATTTTGATTAATTATTGGTTAATTAACTATAGGTCAATTCCAAAACATTCAGGATCCACATTTTGACAGTAGAGTTCCATTCAGGTAAAGAAAAAATATTACTTTATATTCCTAGATTACATAGCAAGTTGATGAGTAACACCAGGTGTTATATTTACTAAAAAAGAAAGGAAAAAAAGAATTATTCAGTTTGCCTTATAAAGAGAGATTTGGTGCTAGGATCCACAAATGAGAGGTATAATACACAATATGTTGTTTGTTTTTCTGGGACTGTGTTATGTCACTTAGCATGATGGATTCTAGTTCCATCCTTTTACTTGCAAAATTCATGATGTCATCTGTCTTTACCTCTGCATAGAATTCCATTGTGTATATGTACTACATTTTCTTTATCCACTGGTCGGTTGAGGAACACTTGGATTGCTTCCAGCTCTTTGCTTTGTGAAGAGAGCTGCAATAAACATAGATGTGCATGTATCTTGTGATAGGATGAGTCTTGTGGGTATATACCCAGGAATGGTATGACTGGGTCAGGTGGTAAGGCTCATTTTCAGTCTTTAAGAGTTCTTGGGGCTGGAGAGATGTCCTAGAGGTTAAGAGCGCCAACTGCTCTTGCAGAGGACCTGGGTTCGATCCCCAGCACCCACATGGCGACCGAGAACCATCTTTAACTCCAGTTCCAGGAGAATCTGATGCCCTCTTCTGACCTCCCTTGCATTGCATGACATGGGTGCACCAACCTACATGCAGACAGTACACTCATACACATACAAAATAAATAAAATTTTTAAAAAATTAGATTAAGCAACTAAAAAACAAAGTTCTCCACACTGCTTTCCATAGGGGTTGTGGTGGTTTGAATGTGTGTCCCCCATAGGCTCTAGGTATTCAGACATTTGTCTCCAGTTAGTGGCGCTGTTTTTGGAGGTCTTGGGGTGTGTGGCCGTGCTGGAGGAAATATGTCACTGGGGGCAGGGCTTAGAGAGTTTAACAAGCCTCGTGGTCTACAGTTACCCTCTCTCTGCTTCCTGTGCTCTTTGCGAGATGTGACCCTTGGTTTGCTGCTCCAGATCCAGCCGCCACGCCTCCTGCCACAATGGACTCTAATTCCCTGGAACCGCCAATCGTAAGCTCAAATAAACTCTTCCTTTTATAAGTTCCTTGGTCATGGTGCTTTATCACAGCAACAGAAAACTGACTAATACAAGGGTCGTATGAGTTTGCATTCCCACCAGCAGTGGATAAATGTTCCCCTTTCCCCACTGCCTTCCTTCTACAAAGCACAAGAAAAAAAGAGAAAACCAACTTCAGAGCAGAAATGTCTGCAAATACTCTCCCAGACAGGGTCAAAGTCAGCAGAGCAGTGTGTGCTCTTGGCAGGGCAGGCTGGGAATGGCACTCCAAAGTCTTCCTCACCTAAGTATACACCCTACATCCTCAGTCTAATCAGAATCCAAACAGACAAATTCAACTGAGGAGTGTTTGAAAAGCACCTGCCCAGAACTTCTGGTCATTAAAAACAAGGAAAGTTTCGGTTGGAGGTGGTGGTATAGGCTTTAATCCCAGTACTCAGGAAGTAGACACAGGCAGATCTCTGTGAGTTCAAGGCCAGTGTGGTCTTCATACTGGAGTTCCAGGACACCTAGGGCTACAGGGAGACTCTTTCTCAAAACACACAAACAAAAAAGGAAAGTTTCAGAAAAATATGCAACTGAAAGGAGACTAAGAAGACATGATAACTAAAAGTTATGATAACTAAATGGGATCCGGGGCAGAAGAGAGCATTGGGTAAAGCTAGAGAGTAAGTAAATCCCGGCTTTAGTCACTAACAATGCCCGGTGCTGGCCATTAGCTGTGACAGAGACACCATTCTGCTGTAAACTGTCAGTAACAGAAGGGGCTGAGTGTGATAGTAAAATTTCTGAATCAAATTCAGGACCACAGAGCTTTTGTGTAACCTGCTCCTCCTCAGGCTAATTGGAACATTGTTCCCAATAGAGATGAATGGCTACGGGAAAAAGGCTGCTGAGTTCTGGCATATGTTTAAACTTTATAAGTTCCAGCTTCACCCCTGATAACATCTGAAGGAAGCCTACTAGTCAACGTTCTCCCTCATAACATCTCAAGTTCTCATCTTTAAAGTTGAATGGCCAACCAAGAATTATAAGATACCTGAAGAACAAAAGGACCAAAAAATAAAAAATGAACACAAAAACAAAGAGAAAAACAGAGCAAAAGACAAATGAGAATCAAAATGGAAAAAAATATATCATGCTAGAGTTTTTGGAGAAAATATTGTATCATTAAGACAGTTAGAAAGCTGGGCATGGGAGCGCAGTTCCTGTAATCCCAGCAGGCAGTAGGCAGCGGTAAGGCAGGAGGCAGGGGTGTTGATGAAGCTTCGAGGCAAGATAGACCACCTATCAAAATAAATAAAATAAATACAAACAACAACAACTGAATATAACGCAAAGAAAAAGAAATGGAAAAAACAAAGTGCACTTCGACATGAAAAAATGAAATCATTTAAGTTAAAATTAAATGTGTTCATAAGCAAAATTTGAATTATCTCCAGAAAGAAATACAAAAAAGAGATGGAAAAATTAAAAAAGGTATCAGTCTAGGAAACTAGACTAATAAAAGACCAGAAGAGAGACACAAATAGAAAGAGGGGGATAAAGAGTGTGTGGAGGATTATTGAGAAATATGAGACTTCTAAGGTCTGGCGAGTACGGGTGTTTGTATTAAGAGGATCTGCCAGATGTCCAGCTCAATAAAACACAAACATTCACAGCAAGTCATGGAATTTCAGAACATTGAATTTCAAGCTCATATCTGAAACTCTCCTGGAAAAGAGCTAGCAGGGGTCATGTGCAAAGACACAAAAATGTAATGGCATCAGATGGTGGACTCTTAACTGGTCAAGGTGCTGAGAACCAGTGTCTGTGAGTGCTTCTCTGTAAATGGGATATTTTTATCACACACACACACACACACACACACACACACACACCACCCATACCACCCATACCACCCACACCAAGGCTCAGGAACATAGTAGAAGACAGGGTGGAAGGAATGGAAAAGCTAGAGGACAGAGGACGGGGAAGGATGCTGTGGAATGCTGCCCTGCGTCTACCCTGTTCAAGATCAAGAGAGTTAAAAATTTCAGCATGGACTGGGGAGGGGCCCCCAATGCCCCGCCTTAGCTGCAGAGCTACTGGCAGGTGATGGCTGCTGGAGGAGGGAAAGGCTTTTTCCTTTTAGAGTATGGCCACCGGTAAGTGCCTATGCTTCAGTGAATGACCCCGCACTCGTGATGTGCGTACAGACAGCACTAATTAGACCCAGACTATGAAATAAACAAAGAGAACATGAAGTTGGGAAGTAGGCACATTGGGTATTTTGACAGTCTCCCTAGTCCCAGCCTGCCTGGAAGTTACTGTGTGAACCAGGCTGGCCTCCATCTCACAGAGAGCCTCCTGCCTCTGCCTCCTGAGAGCTGGGATTAAAGGTGCGTGGCATCACACCCAGAGTAAAAAATATTTTTATAAAACGACAATGGAGAAAGTCTTCAAAACTGCTAATGAAAATTTTCATCTACTATTAAGTGTGACAGTAAAGAAACTTTTTAACCATATACAGATTTGGAATTCTTATTTCAAAATATTTATCTGAGCAAATTAATTAAGGATGCACTCCAAAATAAAAATAAGCAAGGGATAACCATGCAAAGACCTTGGGTAGTCTCAACAGCTGAGCAAAAGACAAGCATAGGAATCTAGACAGCATGGGTTGGCAAGCCCTACCTTACTCCTACAAAAGAAGGGGCCTGAGTTCACCTGGCCAAAATGGTTGATCTCCTCCTCTTCCTCCTCCTCCCTCTCCTCCTCCTCCTCCTCCTCCTCCTCCTCCTCCTCCTTTTTATCTTCTTCAGATTTTTATTAATTTTTTACTTTATACATATGAATGTATTCTCTACATGTATGTAAGTGCACCAGTGGCTTGCAAGAGCAGCCAGTGCTCTTAACCATTGAGCCACCTCTCCAGCCACACTTCAGGTTTTTTGACACAGGGATTCATGTAGCCCAGGCTTGCCTTGAAGTTGCTCTGTAGCCTAGGCTGGTCTTGAGCTCCTGATCGTCTAGTTTCTACCTTCCAAGTGCTAAGACTACAGATATGCTCCTGGCCTAATATTCTTTATTTCTGTAGGTCCTGGGGTCACTGAGCTTTGAACTTCTATGAGAAACCAAGGAAGTTCTGAGACAAGGGGTAGAGATAAGGTATGCAGGTGTTGGGATCATTTACAGTTATGTCTCCTCACTCACTGGTTTCCTTTGTTAAACTAAAGTCAATGTCATCTTGGCTAGTTGCACATTTTTAACTTTTTATTCCTTTGGAAATGAACTAGTATGTGCTGTTTGTCTTAGCTCACAAGGGAACCAGATAACATTAGATCCAGCCCAGGAGATCAATGAAGGAGGTGCCCGCAGAACCATGTGACAAACCTGAAGAACAAGTAGCCTGGTTTCCAATGGGAAGATAAATGAGTCAGAGAAATGGGGGACTTGAGGGACATGAGTATTGGAGTGATTTACCACTGTCCTTGAAAATATGGACCTGCTTGGAAAGATGCTAAAGAAGATACCCAGCTAAACACAGAGAAGTGAGAGGAAAGAAAGAGAATACCCATGATAACAGATAACCTTAGCTAGGTGTGGGGCCATAGGCCTATAGTCCCAGAGCTCTGAGAATGAGACAAATGGATCAAGAGTTTGGGGCCACTGGAGCCACACAATAATTTTCAAGCCACCGTGGGCTATATGTCAAGGAGACTCTGTCTAATAAAATAAAAATAAAAATACACACACACACACAATCAAAAACCTACTAAACAAAAACTCCAAACATATCTATATACATATATATACATATATATGTATATATATATATATGTACAGTCCAAGTACTATTCTAAGTACTCTGTTTATTAGCAATTTATAACAATATAAACAATATAAGAATTATATTATTAGTGAATGGCAAAGCCATGTTCAGACCTCAGCAGTCTGACTCCAGCATCTGAGTGCTGTCAAACCCTGCCAGACACAGAACACAGAGGCACTGTGTACTACCTGGCTGCACTATAAACAATGTTCATCTAAAAACAGCAATGAAAGCAGCTTATTGATTTCTGTGTTTTCATAGAAACCATAAACCATCCAAGTAATGATCATGTTTTCAGAATATAATGCTCTAACAAAATAAAATTAAAGTACAAGTGGTAAAGAAGGGAAATGGAAAAGCAGGACAGAAGTGGGGGCAGTGTAAGCACGCTGAACAGTCTCACTGCGGAAAATAGGGAGTTGGGAGATACTGTGATTTATTTACACATTATTTTCTGTCTGTGCTCCGTTTGAATGTCCATTCCGTGAGAACAGAAACTATAGCCAGCTTTTTTGCTGCTAGATCCCAACCAACATGGGAGTACAGGACATAATTCAGGCACCCCATAGATAGCTGTGGAATGATGAATGAATGAATGAATGCTGTACTTTGGATCTGGAATGTCTCTCAAAGGTCCCCAGTCCTTGGCATTGTTGAGAGGTAGTGGAAGCGTTAAGAGGTAAGGACTAATAAGAGGTCTTTCTGCCAAGGGGCATGTCCTTGAAGGGACTGCAGGACTCCAGGCTCTCCTCTTTATTTTTGGTTTGCCGAGTGTGAGAGAAAAGTTTTGTTCTACCATATACATCTTTCATGGGGTCTAAAAGCAGTATGTCCATGTGGAAGCTGATCTGGGAGGCTAGGAACAGAAGGTCATGAGTCACTGAGACTTGAAGACAGGAGCCGCTGTCAAATCCAGCATACTTAATTTTCTCCTGGAGGGGCGGGGCACAGAGGCTGCTGGGCAAGCAGAAACTGGGTAAGAGCACACATGCCTTTTTTACAGGATATCACACAAAATTGGTTTTACACCAGATTATATCACTGTTCACTGTTCCCCAGACATCTTGTGTCAATCATTTTGTGCTGATCCATAGCCCTCTGGATGTCTGTCGTAGCCATCTTGGCTGATGTGGGAAATTCATATCAGCCGGTGGTGTCTAAACCATAAGCATGCTGTTCTGTCTTGATTCCTTACAGTACACTGATCATGGAGGTGTGCTCTAAAACTGTGAGCCAGAATAACCCTTTTCTACGTTGGCTCACCTCAGTACTTGTTACAGTAACAGAAACCTGACTAAACCCATGAACTGGTAGAATAACAAAATTTTGCAAACAGTAATTAAATGTATAAAAGCTATTCAAGTGGAAACAAACAGATTCTTATTAGAGGAGGCTATGAGAACTGTGAACAGTACAAGGCATCCAGCACACAAAAAGTCAGTCACAGTGTCAATAGTGGATGAATCAGGAAGTAATAATATTTGCCTTTATCCAGAAAAAGATGTACATAAATAGAAAGGAATCTAAAAGTAGGAGAGTAAAACTTAAAAGCGGCTATATTTTAAAAATAAGGCAGTTGACAAGCAGAGTGAGAGATAACTAATTTCCACTTTAAAATTATTTATTTTTATTTTATGTGCATGAGTGACTGCATTATGTAAGCAGACTTCTATGTGTAATGCCTGCAGTGCGGTGCTGGGATTTGAACTTGGGTCTTCTGCAAGAGCAGCCAGTGCTCTTAACCCCTAAGCCATCTCTCTAGCCCCTTCGTGCTTTTGCACATCAGTTGGACTTCATCAGGTCTACAAACCTGCCATGTGTCAGAAGATGTGGACTTCTTCTTATCCAAACTCCTAAACCTCTACTTCCATCTCCTTCCCAGAACTCCTCTCTCATCTTCAACCTTTTCTTTTCTCCTAACTCTCACCAGCTTCCAAACCATGTTTGACAAAAACAAAATGTTAAGAACCTTCTCTTTACACCACTTACCCTCTACCTACTGCCCTGAAACTCTCTTTTCCTTCCAAGCTCAGCCTGAAAAATACAGACCTGTGGTCTCTATGCGCTTGCTTTCCAGAATCCACTGATCAGCTCTTCCCTGTCAGTGTCAGGCTCTGTTTCCCTCGTTTGCTCCCATGCAAGCTGCCAGACTCTCTAATACTAAATCCAAAGCAAGCACAGCTTTGGAATATTTGTTGCCATCAGCCCAGTCTCCTTAATAAGATTCTTCTCTTTACTGCCATGCCCAGGTCCTCCCTCCGGGCATCATCATCTTCTCTTAGAGTTCCACAATCCTGCCTATTGAATGTGGCAGCTAATTCCCTCTCTCTCTGATCTGTTCCCATGAGCTTGTCTAGCTACTTTCTCGTCTACTTACAAATCTTGGGGTCTTTTGCAGTTTGGTTTTAGAAGACCAGAATGAAGTACATGTGTGGTTAAGGTTCTGTCCACTAGAAACTACTTCTTCTCACAGCCTCCACCCACCGGGTATGTCCAGGAAGTCAAGCTGTACCAAGGGACCCAGACCATTGGCCACAGCTCATAGGACCAAGGGTAGAGATGAGACCCAGCCAGAGCTAATCAAGTTCCTCTGCTGAGGTTGGTGAGGTTGGTGCCATCATAGGACCAAGCCTGGGGCTGAGGCAAGTTCAAAGGACAACTGAACTCTAGGTAACATCCAGGGGCTAAGAGTTAGCAGCCCTTCTAGAACCAAAGGCCCAAACTTTCTTCTGAGCTCATACCCTGTGTCACCTGCAGAAGACATGTTAACGTTCACATTTTGTTTGAACTAACTTAATTGCATTTCTGTTTTAGGCTCTCAACAAGTACTTAGTAATAACAAGACTTGTAGTTAGCACTTTACAGATTGCATAATGGTCCCCATCTTGGTAATTAAAAGGCATACTTAAGGTAAAGCTTGGTGGGAGAGGCAACTATTATCCAGGCCTCAGGCCTGATGACAAGGATCTTTAATCTCAGGTGTAGACAGGCTGAGACAGAGGGAGTGCAAACTCAAGGCTACACTGGGCAGCTTAATGAGACCCTGACCCCAAGTAAAATTTTAAAAATTGAAAAGGCTGAGAATCTATGTCTATAGTAGAGTGCTTGGTTAGTATTCATAAGACCCCAGGTTCAATCTCAGGAAAGAAAGAGGGAGGGAGGGAGGGAGGGAGGAGGAAGGAAGGAAGGAAGGAAGGAAGGAAGGAAGGAAGGAAGGAAGGGGAGGAGGAGGAAGAGGATTCTCCATCTGTAGAAATCACAAACCTGAAGCCACTTCTAAGAAACTAATTTGGGTTTGGGTTTTCATGATATTTGACATTTTCTTCCTCCGTTACATGGGGGATACTAGCAACCCAGCTGCTTTGCAGAAGATGCTGGAAATGGTAAAATGCTAATACTAATTAGTATAATAAGTAATTACAGCAAGTACTTCTTTGACACTTATTATGTTCTAGGCACTGTTCTGAGCACTTTATTATGTACACACACACACACGCATACATACATGCATACATGCATACATACCTGCATAGCTATAGTCATCCATCCTCCTTTGCAGAGAGTCACACTGGGGTTAGAAAAGGCTACACTGTCAGTAGTGAGAGACCCAGGATAAGAATCCCAGCAGTTCCTTTCTGGAATCTCTCTGCTCTTAACTCTTAAACAAGCCTTCTTACACCTGTCATCCTACCCAAGTCAGTTCACACTTAGGAGAAATGTTCCAACCACCCAAGGGTACTATTTTGGAGACACAGGCTTTACTTATAGACTGAAATGGTCTTTCTGAAAAACAGAAAGAAATTAATTAGTCAAAAGCTGAAGCATGTTAATGCACAAGGAAGTTCTCGTGCATACTTGTGTGTGTGTGTGTGTGTGTGTGTGTGTGTGTATACTGGTTAGCTTCGGTTATCAACTTGACACATCTGGGGAGAGGGACCCTCAATTAAAACATTTCTTCCAATAGATTGACTTGTGGCAAGCCTTTGAGGCATTTTCCTAATTGCTAACTGATGTGGAAGGGCCTAGCCCATTATGGGTGGTGCTGTACTTGGGCAGGTGGGCCTGAGCTGTACAAGAAAAATAGCTGATCAAGCCGGAGAAACAAGGCAGTAAGCAGTTTCTCCATGGTCTCTGTTTGGTTCCTGCCTCCAGGTTTCTGACCTGCTTGAGCTCCTGCCTTGGCCCTCAAAGATGGACTATGAGCTATAAGCCAAATAAACCCTTTATCACAGCAAGAGAAACCAAATCAAGACAATTTATTATATATTTTCACTATATCTGGAGTAATATTTATCCTTTCCAACACTGGGAATGTATGTTATATATTATAAATATTATATATAATACTATCCATCCTTTCCAAACTTAGGAAAAAAATATATATATATATCACATATTAGTTATACAAATGCCATGACCACATATCTATAGATTATGGGCACATACAAATACTATGCTAATAGGCAATAGGCAGTTAGTTAATGGTATCTTTTAATTCAAAATCAGTTAATATACTATTAATTAGAGCATGGATTAAGCTCATATGAAATCCTAAAATGCAGTCATTTAATAAATAGCTTCTTTCTTATGGAAAGATCCAGACATATAGATCTGGAGGAAGATTCTGCCGTCCTTCCAGCTCGTGGCTTGGACTGCTGAGCTTAAGTGCCGTTGTTGTCACCTTCCCCACCTCCTAGGCATTGGGAATGAGCAAAACAAGTGGCAGTGTACATCGGCTGTGTTAAGGGCAAGACCCAGTCTTGGTGGACTTCACAGCCATTGGTGCAGTTGCATGACCACTCCCAGTGTCAAGGGAGGCTGGGAAATATAGTCTGTAGTTAGATGGATGGGCACATGCCGAGCAAAATAGATTTGAGGGGTCATTTAGGAGTCCACCCCAGCACAGGTGCTTTATCTTCTGATAATAAAAAGACTAATTTGTCCTGTTTGAGTCTGTAAAGGATAAATTAAAGTTAAAAAGCAGTTGACTGTAAAGTAGGTTAGACACATGAAAATGACTTACTGAATTATGAAGTTCAGAGTTTTCCTCTTTCTTGGAGACCTTAAGTAGAGATTGTCGTTGACTGCGCCTTGCAGTTCAGTGGATTTGTTTTGTTTTGTTTTGTGTTTCTGTCTCCTTTCTGCCTCCAGAACTTGTGCTCTTGTAGAAGAGCAGGACTTGTAGAGCACTGGGCTTGTAGAGATCCTGGTTCGTAGAGTGCCTGGCTTGTGTCAGGCTTGTAGACAGCCAGGCTTGTGTCAGGCTTGTAGAGGGCCAGGCTTGTGTCAGGCTTGTAGAGCCCCAGGCTTATAGAGCACCAGGCTTGTGTCAGGCTTGTAGAGCACCAGGCTTGTGTCAGGCTTGTAGAGCCCCAGGCTTGTAGAGCGCCAGGCTTGTAGAGCACCAGGCTTGTGTCAGGCTTGTAGAGCGCCAGGCTTGTGTCAGGCTTGTAGAGCCCCAGGCTTGTGTCAGGCTTGTAGAGCCCCAGGCTTGTAGAGCCCCAGGCTTGTGTCAGGCTTGTAGAGCCCCAGGCTTGTGTCAGGCTTGTAGATCCCCAGGCTTGTAGAGCGCCAGGCTCTCTAGCCATCTGGACTGGGGGAGTAGCAACAGCTTCCCAAGAAACTTCAGCACCTCACACTGATTTTGAGTAGTCTGGAAAGGAGTATCCATTCCTTTCCATTCATTCCCTCAGAGCAGGTCTCATTGGTCCCACCAGCATTTCTTATTGGATGCTAGTTCGTTCCCTAATTTAATTTCCATCTACAAGGAAGCTGCTTTGTCTCTCTTATCCTTTCCATGGATTCATTCAATTGTTTGGAGTCTTGTTTTTCCTCCTCTTATCCTTCATCCGTTCAATCTACTCGTGACTTATTCATTGTCCACTTTCCCACAGCTATAGTTGCCATTATTAATTTTACTAATATTCCTCTGTTTCTGCACTTCCTTGTCATAAAATGAAAATCTCCAATTTACCATGCGATATTGTCTCACATGAGCCGCTTTGCTCCTCTCCTCATCTGCCCCTTCCTCATGCCTGCCCCGTTCCTTGTCTCCTGCTTTCCATTACCTCAAGGGCTCTGGGTCACCTCACTCCCATTTCTTGTCTCTGCTGTCGCTCCTCTTGTGTCTTTTGCTGTATTCTCACTTCATCTCTTCTCTCCCCGTAATCTGGAGCCTAAATTCCCGCTCCATTTTTTATCTCATCATCAATCCTACCAGGTTTTTATTTGCCCTATCTAGAGTATACCTGCAAAGTAATATCACAAGTTACTCTACAACTTGAGTCAGTTTATTTATCCAAAAATATATTGTGCTCCAAAAGAGATATCCTAAAAGAGACACTCTAAAAGCTCTCACTCCCAGACACCACCCAAAATATTTGCACAGTCTCATATGAAAATGTCTCGGGCTGGAGAGATGGCCTAGCGGTTAAGAGCGTCGACCGCTCTTGCAGAGGACCCGGGTTCGATCCCCAGCACCCACATGGTGGCCAAGAACCGTCTGAAACTCCAATTCCAGGAGAACTCCAGTTCCAGGGGAATCCGAGACCCTCTTCTGACCTCCGCAGCATTGCACGACACGGGTGCACAAACCTGCATGCAGACAGTACATTCATGCACATACGGAAATAAAAAAAAAAAATTAAAAAAAAAAAGAAAATGTCTCTAAAAATATATGTGTACGTGTGTGTATAGAATTCAGCAGTTTATTACAAAGTAAACTGAAGTACTCTCAAGGGATAAGTGGGCAATCCAAAGGGACCATTGTACTCACCTACAAGTTGAAGCAGGTTTCATGCTATTTCTTTTTATTTTTTTAATTTTTTTTTAATTTTTTTATTTAATTTTATTTATTTCTGTATGCGTATGAATGTACTGTCTGCCTGCAGGTTTGTGCACCCGTGTCGTGCAATGCCGCGGAGGTCAGAAGAGGGTCTCGGATTCTCCTGGAACTGGAGTTCTCCTGGAATTGGAGTTTCAGACGGTTTTCGGCCGCCATGTGGGTGCTGGGGATCGAACCCGGGTACTCTGTAAGAGCGGTCGGCGCTCTTAACCACTAGGCCATCTCTCCAGCCTCCATGCTATTTCTAAAGCTCCAGAACTGACAGCTTTCCTAAGGAGAATTTTCCTGTCCAGCTGATTGACAGTCTTATTTGTAACTAACCTGTAGGAGAGTACAAGAGGATATTCTTGTTTGTAACCTGAAAACCTCCAACTAGATGGTAATATTAGAAGTTTCAGAATAATAAGGTCATGCCGGGTGTGGTGGCACACGCCTTTAATCCTAGCACTCGGGAGGCGGAGGCAGAGGCAGGTGTATCTTTGTGAGTTCAAGGCCAGCCTGGTCTACAGAGTGAGTTCCAGGACAGCTGGGGCTACAGGGAGACCCTGTCTCAAAAAGACCAAAAAAATAAAAGAATAATAAGTTCTTATGAATGGCCTTCCAGGCAGTTCAGAGTATTATGTCTCTGACTCACAGTCAGAGATACTACTCAGAGCCCATTCATTTTACCAATAACCAGAGTCCGGCAGTTTCAGTTCTTGGTTTTACAAGCTCCTGAATATGAGGGAGGGTTGATTCCCAATGACCTTCAAGCCTATTAATAACGGCTTTCCCTAAGAGTTGATACCTTGAAATCCTTTAGATGTCAAGTTGATGTGGCCACTTCCAAGTGAAATTGAATGAAGGAAGATTTAAGGTCCCCACTGCTTCTGAGTTCCAGGCCGTGGAGAACAAATCAAGGGAACTAAGATACATGGAGGTAGATTATCACAGGATCTTTTAAGGGTAGATGACTGTAAATAAGAGGAGATAGAATTAAGGCAACAGTTAAACACACAAGGCCCAAAGATTAATAGGCAGAAGCCAGTTCACCATGAAAATCCCAAGATCCAGTTTCAAAGCTCCTTTGATAAATATCCCATGGGTCATGGATTTCACCCAAAGCCTGCATGAAAATTCTCAGGGTTACACTGATATTCAGTAATGTACAATTTAAAAGATGCCAGGCTCTGGTAACCCTAAAGTTGGAATTTCGAGCAAAGAGGCATTTTATTTTTCAAAAAAGACTTTTGTTGTTCTTGTTTCCCAAGTAGGGGAACTTGGTCATTATTTCTCTTTAAGAATTACATACAGGCTTAGCCATAAGGCCATATCCAGAAATCTAAAACCAACCTCAAAAGGTCTTAAGTTATTTTCTAGTGCTGGGAATTGGAAGGACCTGGGCAGCTTGGATAGGATCAACATAAGAGCCCTGTGCCCCAGAGTTAAGATGAATCCTGGATATAATGCATTTCAAAGATAACAATTAGGCTTAGAGACTTAGTATCCTTGGTCAGCTAGGAATCTTCAAGTTTGCATTAGGTGGTTTGGAGCTTTCTTAAGGAAGAACAGATAAGGAGGTCATCCACATAGTTTAAGACCATTCATGATGTAAAGTTAAGTCTCCCAGGTCACTAGTTAGGCCCTGCCACACATGGGGGCTGTCTCTAAAACACCAGGGAAGAACAATCCAGGTACGTTGTCTCTTCTAAGCTTGTGCATCAAGGCCATTCAAAAGAAAAATGAAATTGAGAATATGGGATTATAAAAGAAGACATCTTTAAACTCTGGGATGGGAACTATGAAATAGCAAAGGGAATTTCAACTAATTAGGATTTCCAGGTGCATAGAAATAGCAGATTAGTCTGTAGCATTAAGATCTCATAGCATCTCTTTTAATAGCCAGCAGTGGGTATTATTACAGGGAATTAAAGCCCATAATGGAGAAATTTACTGATTAGGGGTTGAAGTCCTGCTTGGGCTTTAGGCCAGAGAAAATAATTGTTTATGTTTAGAAAAAGCATGAGAGCCCTTTCATCTGATTCTAGATACCCAGTGATCTTTACAAACCATATTCACAAAGAGTTTCAAGTCTTGATGGTTTCACCATATTTTGATGAATCACCCATATATCAGATCATGTTCTTTAAACTACTGTCTTTGAAAATGCATGTCTAGTCAGTAGACCGCCATAAAAGAAATAAAAATAATATATACGAAAGAAAGTCAAAAGTGGACCAATGTTTATTTGAGTTCTAGCTTCACTATGATTGAAATAAAACTACAGCATCCTAACTAAAGGAACCGGCACTTGTTGGCTTATACTAAAACAACACAAAATTGTGCCTTTCTTCCTTTCTTTCTAATGCTTGGTATAACTTCGGTCAACTTCCCTGCTTTTATTCAAAACTTAAATTTGCTTCATCTTTTTTTCACACTGCTTTGTGGTTTCTCAATGTAAGTTGATTGGTGTTGCTTTCTTTTTGCAAGAGAATGAAAAAAACTGCAAATGTAAAAACAGAGGAGAAAGTTGAGATGCTAAGTAAAGAAATAAAGAAAACCAAAGAGATGTCAACGTATTTTTGTTGCTCTCCCTTAAGTCTATAGTTTTTGTGAAGTAGGTATTTGGGTTTTTTTACTTATTTGCTCAGCTGTTAATCTGGTTATTTTCTAATCTATTTTGTAGTCCAGAACTGCCTCTTGAACTGCTATTCTAGATGCTAGAACCTGATAATCTCAAGTGATGCTTCCCAACACTGTCACAAAAATCTCAAATGCATAAAATATTACTATGGGGGTAATCTCCCCTATAACAATGAGCAAAAAACAACACAACAGCCAGACTGCAGGTGTCAGGAAGAAGCACAACTTCAGTCACTGGTAAAGTGGCCAATTTTCATGTTGCCCCAACCATATAAGAAACTCGAACACTTTCCAAGTCAGTTTATGAAGGATTGAAAGCCGCAGAAACTTTTTTTCCAGTTTGCATAGCATGGAAATAAATTCTGAGTTATTGCTATGTAAGAAAAAAGGGAAGAGAGGAATTCTGGGGATAAAGGTGCTAGAGGAAATGTAACAATGCTCTTTTCTTTGGGGGACTTCCCAAAATTTATAATACAATAATGTATATTACAGATGCCCAAGAGAAATATGGTATATAGAACTGAAGTTTTAGGCTAGACTTTCTGAGTACACCTCAGCATGGCCAAAATTGATGCCTTCTGCTGCTCCTCAGCTCTGTTCCCTAAGGAAAACTACATTGCTTACTGTAGTTAGCTAACTAAATAAACAACCAATTGTGTCAGGCAGAAATCTCTGTCAACTCTGACAGACACTTCTTCCTTGCCCCTTCTCTTTGCACCTTCAGTAGGCAAATAGTGTCCTAAATATGTCAGAATAATCATTGTCTACTGCTCCTGTTCACAGTGTTGTGATTTTCTGTCTAATCTCAGCTTGGGTTTTCTCTATAGTAGATCCTAAATCACAGATTTGGGTCAGTTCATTTGACTTGTTTAGCCTTGTTTTGATTTGCTTTGGAAACAGGAAGGTAAGGCAGGGAAGAAGAAATAATGCACAATACATTAGGAAGAGAGAGAGAGAGAGAGAGAGAGAAAGAGAGAGAGAGAGAATAAAATACACATAACACAAAAGCAGAAGGGGTGACTACCTCAAGGGAGGAAGTGTAGCGTTGGTGGGGTCTAGGTTCTTGGCCTCTCAGCTGAAGAACTGAAAATAAGGGCTCACACCAATTTGCAGGAGAAGCAAGAAAACTTATTTGGAGCCAATGATAGTACAGATTACAAGGGGATGTTCTGTGAAGAACGGCAATGGGCATAAGAGTAAGAGCGCTCAAGGCCTGGCTACAGCCTGGGTTCTCTTTTCAAAGAGTCTAAAGAAAGTAATGGCTGGCTACTAAGAGGTGTAGTTTGGGCAGTTTTCTATTTGCTTGATAGATTAGGCCACCTATTCCTTTATCCTGATTTTGAAAATATTTTGTTTTTATTTTGTATGTATGAGTGTTTTGACTGCACATATATAAGTGCAGCATGTGTGTGTAAAGGCCAGAGAGTGTGTTGGATCCCCTGGAACTGGAGTTATGGATGGTTGTTAGTTGCCATGTAGGTGCTGGAAATCAAACCCATTCCTTTGGAAGAAGAGCAGGTCTTCTTAACTACTGGGCCTCCAGCCCCAGTGTGTTTGATTTTAATCACGTGCATGTCCAGTTATGCATAGTGATAAGAGGGTAACTAGGAGATTCTCCCATGGCACACGCCTTTAGTCTTAGCACTCGGGAGGCAGAGGCAGGCAGATCTTTGTGAGTTCAAGGCCAGCCTGGTCTACAGAGTGAGTTCCAGGACAGCTGGGACTACAGGGAGACCCTGTCTTGAAAAAAAAAAAAAAAAAAAAAGGTTATTTGAAGGACACAGTTTGCCTTACTCTACGTGTACTCCAAACGAATTCAGGCTAGATTGTTTGTTGTTTCTACAGGGTACATTTTGAATTCATTTGAATGGAAACAATCTAAATTTGATTATTTCTAGGTATGGTGAAATCTATGCTATTGTTCAGAGATGGAAGTGCACGTAGTCAGATACAGGTGGGGATTCGAGGGGTTCTGAGGTTGGGAGGTGTGTTGTGTGGAGAGGAGTTTGTGTGTGCATAGTGTGTGCAGGTGAAGGCTGGGCTGCCATGTGCATTACTACAAGTGAATAACTCAACCAGCCCCTGTACTTGCTTTCCCTTAGAAGGGAGCAGCAAGAGGGGGCTGAAGGGTGGGGAAGGGCAGCAGCTTGAGACGAGTAAGAACAGAATATATAGGAAAATGCCATAAGGAAACGCATTGTGGGAAATGCACATTAAAGAGTGTATTTTCTCCAGGCATGGTGGCGCACGCCTTTAATCTTAGCACTTGGGAGGCAGAGGCAGGTGGATCTTTGTGAGTTCAAGGCTAGCCTGGTCTACCAAGTAAGTTCCAGGACAGCTGGGACTACAGGGAGACTTTATTTTATTTTATTTTATTTTATTTTATTTTATTTATTTTTTGGTCTTGAAAAGACCATTATACCAAATATACATTGCTTAGCTATTTCTTCCCTTCTGCTTTCTGTTTCTGTGTCTTCTTTTGTCTGAGTCCACATCCGCTCCAAGGCTCTAAATTGTCTTTATCCTCTGCTTTCCTCCGTCCCTAAGCCGTTTGTTTTGTTTCCGTTCTGTAACTCTTCCACATCGCTGTTTTCGTTGTCCGTCCGTTGTGCAGCTTTGTCTCCCCTCTTCCTGGTTGTTCTTTTCTTTTGAACCAATTCTTCCTCCTGCTGTCGGCACTGTGCTTGCTGGGTGCCCCTCTGTTCTCCTGCAAGGATGGAGGAGTGGGGAGGCAGCTCCTGGGACCCCACCTAAGTCAGGTCTCATCTTCTCTCTCCCGTGGATCTCACGCTTGTCACGGCCCTGGGAAAACAGAAAGCCGGTTACGAGCAAGAGGCCCAAGGACAGCTGTTGATCCTGAAAACAGTTTTAATTTATCTCTGTCTCATTAGCTTAATGCTGATGCTGGCGGCGGCGTTGAGCTGCTGACCAAGCTGGGTGGTTTGCTTTTCAACCCTGTCTGCAGCTTATTAGGTCCATGGATGAAGCTGACAGCTAAGGCCATTTCCCTTTGTGCCCCTGGCCTTTTGTGGCCACTCCCCAAGGACATTCATTCATCTCTGGGTCTACAGTAATTGAAGCTGGAGGGAGATGGTCCTCACTGTATAGCCTCCCTCAGTGAATTGGTGTGACAGGTGAAAATCACAACGATAAATGCTTACTGTGCAGGAACACCTTGTCAGTGGATGGCATGCCTGTTTTGATGGCTTGAAGCTGAGAATTATCCACCTGACACTTGCTATCATAAGGGGAAGGCAGAGGTTGGGTTGTCATAAATTATTTTACAAATTGACCCCAAAAGGCGATTCCATATCTAAGAAAGACACAAAGCTTGAAGAAATGTTTTCCTTTCAGGAAATGATTTAATTTGCTGCATTTTAAAAACAGGGGCTTTGGGCTGGGCGTGGCGGCACACGCCTTTAATCCTAGCACTTGGGAGGCAGAGGAAGGCGGATCTTTGTGAGTTCAAGGCCAGCCTGGTCTACATAGTGAGTTCCAGGACAGCCAGAGCTACAGGGAGACCCTGTCTCAAAAAGACCAAACAAAAACAAAAACAAAAAAAACAGGGGCATAGACTTGAAATTGATCAAGTTAAGAATCTATTCAGGCAGAGTGTAGCAGGTAAACCTCTGAGACAAATAACCATGCTATCTCCTGCTCTGAATCTCGATTTCTTTTTTGTTTTGTTTTGTTTTGTTTGTTTTTGTTTTGTTTTTTTGGTCTTTTCAAGACAGGGTCTCCCTGTAGTCTCAGCTGTCCTGGAACTCACTCTGTAGACCAGGCTGGCCTTGAACTCACAAAGATCCGCCTGCCTCTGCCTCCCAAGTGCTAGGATTAAAGGCGTGCGCCACCACACCCGGCTTGAATCTCGATTTCTTAACCTTTCTCTATGCAGTGTGGACATGACCTCATTTCTTAACCTTTCTCTATGCAGTGTGGACATGACCTCATCTGTATTGACGATGTCTAATGGTCTCGGTGTCCTGGGACAAGTGGAGATTGAGCAGGACTTGGAGACACATGAGTAGTTTTTCCTGGACTCATGAAGTCCACTAGTCTAGGTTCAGAGCCTGATCATTTTTGAGCTCATGTGTCTGAGTTTCATGAGGGATCCAGCTCCTGGGCAGAGGCTGATAGGGTAACCCACCCCTCCTTAGGTCTAATTAGAAAGGAGCAAGCCTTGAAATTGGCACTCCCACCTGCTGCTCTGCAGCCATTAATAGTCACTTTCCATCACCAGGAGACCACCTACTTCCTCTTAGCTACCCAGTTGCTCTGTGGCCTCTTAGGTTGCCCATCTGGGGAAGCAGCTCATCCTTCATTCAAATAGCACTCACCCACCGAGCGCCCTCTCTGTACAATGAACTGGGCTGAAGTGCTGTGGATGTATGGGTAAGATCTACCACCTTAGGAGCTAAACAAAAGAACAGACCTGAGAGGCATGGGGGATGAGAAGCCAGGGACCCGGAACCAGAAGATGGTGTTAGGAGACAGAGAAGCCCAAGGACACAAGTGTCCAAAGAAACTCTAGGAACCTTCCTTTTCTATCACTTAGTGGTCCAACAACTAAGCAAGTGGTCAGCATCCTGAAGGCAGAGGTGTGTGCATACTGCCACACTCAGTCACTGGCATAGCGCTGAGCCCACATTCATGTTTATTGATGAGTAAAATCCATGTAGCGACATGCCTTAAAGATAAAAAAAAAAAAAGCTGAATTTAGTAAGTGGAAAAGGCGACTAAGCCTTGTTACTATTTTGCTTCACTGAAATGAGTTAGATATTTGAGCAGCTAATATAATTAACAGGCTGAAAAAAAATCAAAGCATTATAGCAAGACAGACATTGAAAAGTCTCACTTCCTCCATTATCGACACCTGTCCCCCTTTCTGTCCCATGATAAACTTTTCTAGTCTTGATTAAATTAGCATTTTATTAATATTGAATATATTATTCCAGGGTGTCCTTATTTAAATGAATAATATATAAATATATTCTTATTTTTACCCTTGTCCTCACTCATACATAGTGGCATATTACATAAACTGATTTACCTTTTTATCTTATTCAACATTATGTCCTCTGTCTCTAGCGCACCAGTGTAATGAGAAGGACCTCATTCCCTTCTGCACCTTTGTGTTGCACCACGGGATGGAGAAGGTTTATGTGAAAGGTCATACAAGCACGGAGTTTGACTACATCTTTCCTCTGCCTCATCTCTGCATCAAAATGTGCCCTTCAAATATAAGTCTCTTTCTTAGCTAATGTAATGAATAAATCATGTCAGTACACTCCAAAAGATGGAAGTGTCTTTCTGAGTACAGTTTGCAAGCTTCAATATTAGGACAAACGTCCTATGTTAGAGGCAGCCCAGAAAGTTAGCTGGGACCTTTGTCTTTTTTTTTTTCTTTGTTTATAGCACTGGAGATACAGCAGCCTTGATCATGCTGCAGTACCTCCAGCTTCTTTTTTGCATTTTTTTTTTTAGTTTGAGAAAGGGTTTTAGTAAGAATCCCTGACTGATCTTGACCTTGCAATCCTCCTGCTTCAGTCTCTGGATCATTGGTGTTTTAAAAGTCCTCCCCACACTGAAGACACTGCAAGGGCTCAGGCCACTGAAGTTGGGAGATGTGATTCCATGGTGACTGCGCGACGTTCCCAGTTCCGGATACAGGGAGTGTTGGAGGTATTTCCTTCACTGTCAGGCACTCAGTCCACAGGTGCAGCTCTAGCTGGTCTGTGGGGGTGGCGTGGGGGGGGTGGGGGGTTACTGTCTCTTCTACCTTGCCCTGGCCTTTCCAGAGTTCAAGAACGTACCAGTATGCCTTTAACCTTGTTTTCTCCCTAAATTAAAAACATGCTTAAGATGAAACCACATGATTTTACAGATAATAATAACATATTCCATTTTCCCTAAGGAAATTCCTTCTAGCCAAACTGCTAGGGTGCAGTGTGTGCAGCAGAAACCGAGAAGAGAATAAAGCTAACACTGTGTGGTAGTAATTATTGCTGACTTGTTTTCTTTAGTATTCTAGACAGCTCTATGGCATTGTGCAACTGCTATTTTCAGTTATCTTTTACCTTTTTTTTTTTTTTTTTCATTTCCACAGTTAAGGAGCTCAGGCAGGTAATTCTTCCTGCAGAAGGACGTGGGTTGTGTGTGTGAAAGGACCCGGTTATACCTGCTGTTGTTTGCTTTGGTTGTCTTAACGATGACTGTGGGTTGCTATAAAACTCATTGATCTGCAGCCTCCGGATCGATATGACATGGGCAAAACGAACCCATTGGCCGTGTTGTCATGTGGCTCCACTCACCCTGCCAGAAGCACACAGAAAACAGATGATGGCTGGGGAAAGAGTGCTCCAGGGACTGAAATGAAACCCCCCAAACCAGGGGATTCCCGGCCCACTCATTCTCCTCAGAAAAGGATGGAGCAGAAATGCGGGTTTCACGGGCTGACAAGGAAAGCGGTTTTCTTTGAGGAGGACTTTGTTGGTGGCAATTGCCCATTTAGATTTGAAAAATGGGGCTGCTGAGTAAAGTACCAAGAGCAAAGAAAGGCTGCATGCCTCCACAGCCTAGAGAAGGAAGGAGAAAAGCCCGTAGCTCAAACGGCGGGACCTGAGCATCCCAGCCGGAAGCTGGGCCCAGCAGGGGATCCTGGGAATTGGAAGCCTTCGAGAATGGCTAAGGCTCATTGTAAGTTGTTTCCTGTACCTCTCTCCAAACCAACAATATCTGCTACATGCTCCCAGGTGTAGGTAGTACTATGCAAAGGGATGGAAATGGGGTGTACCGTGTATATATGAATTTTATTCTATTTCTTTTCCATATTCCCATTCAGCTCAGTCTTTCAGTATACCCGGGGTGCCTCAGAGCTGAGAGGTGGAAGGTGAGAGGGAAGAGGTGGATACACTGACAAGATCCTGCAGCAATCAGCCATCAGTCACCTGATCAGTACAACTGTCCTTCATTCCTGACCCTTGCAGATCAGCTCGCCCCAGTCTTCATCTTCCCAGGCACTCAGGAACAGGCACTGCCTCTGGTCACCCTGACAGGCAGAAAACTCTGTGGATCCGCATATGACCCTTCACCACCCTGGGCCACTTTGGCCACACGGCAGGAGGCACACAGGACACAGACCCTGTTCCCAGTAGAGATTCTTGGGACCGAGGCTGCGGCCCTGCTACCCCTGTGCTCGTCTCTTCCTGCCATTACCCTGAACCCACTTGCTTTCCAGACCTCAGGACAGACAGGAAGCCGCTCTCTGTGAGCTGCTCTGCTTCTGGCACTCCAAGAGGCTGCTGTTGCCTTTGCCTCTTTCCCGAGACAAAGTCCATGGTGTCAGTGCACTGTTTCCACACACAACTCATCATTGATAGTGAACGGAGTTTCATCTAGAAGGAACTTCTCAGGAAATCTCAGTTCTGTGCCAAAAGGTCAGTGCTCCAGGACCCCCTGCCAGCCAAAGTGTGTGACACAATGGCAGCCTGCAGGGAGGCTTTTGCAATTCTTTTACTGAGAATGAAGGTTTTTTTTTCTTTCTGTTAATCAGGAATGAATCTGGCTCCCTTATGAAGTTTTCTGTGAATATGCAAATGTATTATTCAGATTATTCAAATGGGCCAGGCATGGTGGCCTGCAACGCTAATCTCAACTACTCTAGAAGCTGAGACAGGAGGATCATAGGGTCATTGCCTGCCTAGGCCAGAGAGTACATCCAAGGCCTGCCCGGGCATCATAGGGAGGCCCTTTCATGAAATCCAAAGCAAACAAAACAGCAACAACATAAAACATAAAAGGAAATGAGGACTCAGTGGTAGATTAGCTTAGGCCTTTGGTTCACTTTCCAGTATGAGTGGAAGCAGCAGATGTGGTTCATGACCTGGAAATTCCATACAAAATTGTCTACATAGCATTTCTGAAGTAAGCATTTATGATTTTTATTTTTTGTAATCAGATGTCTCCAAAGAATTTAAGATTAACAATTTTTGCTCTAAGCTGAGGTCACAATTGATTTTCCTTGGCTATTGGGCTCCACCTAGATCATACTTTGGCACAGAAAGTAATTAAAGATCCATTCAAATGAAAACAGTCTTCTTTGCAGATTGAAGTTAAGCCTTAAAATATGCAAATTTTATTACTTCAGTTCAACTTGATGATAGCACCTTATAGTTCTAAAGGGAAGCTGGATGTAACACCTGTCACCTCTTGGTCACAAGGACCAGACACCTGTCTCCTCTCCACTCTGTTCCAGGTGTTGCTTCCTGAGACTCGATGCTGCATTTCACCATAGAACATGGCTAGCTGGGCTTGGCAGATGCTCCTGTTAGGGTAAAGCTCTGTCTGCTTCATATCGTTTAGTCCTACACCACACTTAGCTGGGGGAGACGAAGGCACCTGTTCTCAGCCCATTTTACAAATGAAGAATTGAAGCTTAAGAAAACTGTTGGACTGCAGCCTGGGCCTGAGGAGGTGCTGACCACAATTCTCTGAAAAGGAGGAGGTGCACGATCATAAGGTTCCTGGGACCCTGCTCATATGAACTCACAGCAGTTGTGTCAGTACGCACAAGACCCATGCAAACTCAGTCAGACAAAAACCCAGCATAGAACTGGGGAAATGGGCAACACATATGACAGAATGCATGAAATCTGCAATAGGGAGTACAGATCAGGGGAGGGGTGTAAAGATGATTAAGATGTTTTGTATGAAATGCACAAATATTTGGGGCTAGAGAGATGGCCTAGCAGTTAAGAGCATCAACCACTCTTGCAGAGGAGCTGGGTTCAATCCCCAGCACCCACATGGCGGCTGACAACTGTCTTTAACTCCAGTTCCAGGGGAATCCGACACCCTCTTCTGACCTCCGCAGCATTGCACGACACAGGTGCACAGATCTACACGCAGACAGTACATTCATACACATACAAAAATAAATTTAAAAAAATAATAAGAAAAGAAATTCACAAAAATTCAACAAAAATATGCAGACCACAGACCCACCGACTACCCTGACAAATATGCTGTATACTACTCATCAAAGAAGCTTCTTTTTATAATAGATGGAGGCTGTTGCAGGGTTCCACAACTGGTCACACACAGAGAATACATGTCTGAGAGATGCCCAGCCCTAAGTAACACATCTACAGTGGAACCTCTACACATAAGACTCCTGAAACATAAAGGAGCATGGGGTAGACAGAATGCTAATTGCATCCCTCAACTCTCACCAGCAAAATTTCCTCATGCGCTGACTGCTCTTACAGAGGACCCGGGTTCGATCCCCAGCACCCACATGGCGGCTGAGAACGGTCTGAAACTCCAATTCCAGGAGAACTCCAGTTCCAGGGGAATCCGAGACCCTCTTCTGACCTCCGCGGCATTGCACGACACGGGTGCACAGACCTGCATGCAGACAGTACATTGATACACATACGGAAATAAATAAAAAATTAAAAAAAATAATAATAAAAAAAAAAGATTGCAATGCACACAGAGGGCCACAACTGGCTAAATTTTAGAGAATAAGAGGCTACAGAATGCATGTCCCTGGATAGGAGTTCTATATTAAACCTCACCTACCCATCGCTCAGGGACCATTTCAGAAGAGGAAGTAAAAGGAGTGTAAGAGCCAGGGTTGGTGAACGAACATGAAGAAACAGAAGCTTTGAGGTCACTGGGAACCTGCTCATATGAATTTGTAACAATGGTGGCAGCACGCACAAGACCCAGACCAACTCACTCAGAAAACAAACAAACAAACAAAACCAGCCTAGCATGAGGGAAATGGGCAGCAGGCCCCAACCCTAGCTGAGGAACTATTATTAGTGGCTGATTACTGCTAGGTGAGGGAGGGTAGATCTTCTTTAATGGAGTGACTCCAGATAGATTGACTAGACTCCAGCAAATGAACTTTCACGGAGGGACATCTGGGTAGAAATGCTTGACCAGATGGGGCTTAACTTGTGTGACAGAATGCATGAAATCTGATGGGGGGGCACAGATGGAGGAGGAGGGTCTACATCTCATTATAATCCTTTATATGAAATGCACAAAATTCAATAAAATATTTAAAAATAAAATATATATTAAAAATAAAATAATTTCAGAATTTTAAAAGGGGAGTGTGCAATAAAAGAAATCTGCAAGACACTCATCTTTGCCTTATGCTTTGTTATGCTTCAAACTGTGTCTTGCTGAATATTGAGATGTGGATGTCATAACCCACAGTATGTTAGAATGTGATATTATTTGGAAACAAGGTTGTCTCTGATTATTTAGGTAAGATGAGGGCATATTGGCTTGGTGGAGGGGAGTGGGGACCCAATGCAATGTATTTTTATATGAAGGGAGAGTTTACCCTGGATATACATAGGGAGAATTCCATGAAAGATACAGGCAGGGATCAGAAGTCAAAGCTTACCAAGACCGCCAGCAAGCTACCTGAGGCCAGCCACAAGGCACAGGGAGTGTCAAGTCTTCAGAAGGAGCCACCCCTGAAGACATCTAGATCTTGGACTCCAAGGCAGGGTGATAATTAACTGCTATTGTTTAAGTTACTTGGTTTGTGGCCCATTGTTACAACAGCTCTAACAACTCTGTAAGCATATACCATTTCACAATTATTTATGTTACAGAAATGATGTAAGTTCTGAGAACACTTAATACATAGAACAAAATACGATATGTCCCCTTCTCCATCCCAAACTTGCTTTCTTCTCATCTTACCATGATTATATTGGGTAGTTATCCTTCTAGAACTTATCCTGTACATTTATACATACACACACACACACACACACACACACACACAATCACATATTTGTAGAGATATCCATATGTAGCATATGTGTGTATATATATTTATATATGTTTGGGTATGTGTCCATATGTGTGTGGGTGTGGGTCTGTGTAAACATGCGTGTGTATGCATGTGGAAGACAGGTAATTCTGGGTGTATTCCTTAATCACTCTTCTCCTCCTCCTCTTCCTCCTCCTCCTCCTCCTCCTCCTCCTTCTTCTTCTTCTTCTTCTTCTTCTTTTGTCTTTTTGAGACGATGTCTCCCTGGAGCCCCAACTAGTCTGGAACCAGACACATAGACCAAGTTGGCTTTGATCTCACAGAGACCCACCTGCCTCTGCTTCCTGAATGCTGGGATTAAAGGTATGCACTACCACACCTGGCCCATCTTACTTTTTAAGGCGGTCTCTCACCAAACCTGGAGCTGAGCTCACCAATTTGGCTTGGCTGGCTGGCCAGTGAGCTCTAGAGATCCACCTGTCTGTTTCTCCAGCACTGGGATTATAGTCACAAACTGTGCCTGGATTTTTATATGGGTGCTAGGTATCAAAGCTCAGGTTCAATGCCTTAAGTGGCATCACTTTACCCACTGAACCATCTCCCCAGCCCCATATATGTTTTGAACTAAGTTCAGTTACTCTCAGTTCTCACTATGTATCTTTTACTCTGAGTTTTCACTGCATGCCACCACTCTCTTGGATACCTAGATGGTGTTTATTCTTCTGCTGGATGTAAGTTCAAAGAGTTCTTTCTCTTCAGCTACCTATTAAAGGGGAATGCATGAGTGTCTGTGTGTGCACGCATACACACATTTGTGTTTTAATAAGCAGTCCCAGGAAGAAAGACAGTTTCAAACAGAAGGACTTCCCTGGAGCAAAATGTACAAAGTGGAAAAGCTTTAAGAGGTTATAGAGTGAATGTACTTGCTCTGCATTCTGAGCATAGCTAGTCACTGCAAAGGGAGCAAATGCAAGTTCCGTGATGTTTCCACGCAGCCCAGAGGGTAACCAGCTCCCACAGGAACACAAGTCAGAGTTATTTACCATAAAACCTTTCTCAGAACCCTCCAAGTTCCATGGCCCAGACAGATGCTGCTCTCTCCTGTCAACTGGGAAATTTCTACCTTTTAAAAATGAAGCAAAATAAAAAGACAACATTCTCTCCAGATGGTCTGATGGTAGAGCACATATGAGGCCTGGGAGGAAAGAGCTAACCTTAGACTCTCCTAGTCTTCTCCAGTTAATCTACAGCTTAAAGCTCTAGAAAGTTCGATCTAAAGGCAGGCGGGGAAGCTCAGACTCAGGGAAGATGTCACCAGCCCTGTCCTGAAGATTGCTCTGGCAAGTGGCATGTCGCAGATGTGACATCCTGAGACTTTCAGAGGACTGGAGTTCCTGCTTCCTTCATCTTGGAGACCAGTGACCATGTTTTGAAGGAGCCAGGCCTCATGGAAGCTTAGTAGACAAGATGCTCAGGGTGCTGTCACCAGCTCCCCTGTGGCTGCAGCGCTGTCTTGCATTTTCCAAAAATCAGATGCACTTCAGCAGCTGATGGCTCCGGATGACCCCGCATGAAGCAGAGCTTCCCAGATGATCTGCATCAAGTGATGCCATCGTGAGTGCGAGGAAAATTGGTCGAAGTTAGGACTTGGGTTGGTTTGTTACACAGTAATAGACAACGGGCCTTAAAATTTGATCCAAGTTTGGTGTTGTCTACAACTGTTTTCCTAAATGGTTTTATCTACACTCCCCAAAATATCCATTTGGCTCCCGAAAAAAGGATTACTCTCATTTTCCCACTCAGGACCTCTCCCCCCTGGGTCTGGCGATTACGGCCATCCACACTGAGAACAGTCAGTCACACTGTCCCACGGTCTGCACTTGAAAACTACTGTTCCTGCTCTGTTTTCGGACAGCCAGTGATTTGCTCATTAGCAAAGAAGAAAAGTGGCCTGGCACCCTTTAACATGTAAAACAAAGTGATCTTGTTGGGGTGGAAGCAGGAACTTTGTAGGCGTTATTTGAATTAACTCCGCTGTTATTTTCTCGGTAGGAATCCGGCCTTAATGGCTTCCTTGCAGCATTATATTACACTGCAATGCCCAAGGTCATTATCCATCCAAACCACAGTGGATCTGGGCCAAGCTGCTCATAAACTTCACTTTATGACCTACCACAGGAATGGGCTCCATCTCACCAGGAGGAGGCTCATTCCAGCTCTATTAGAAGGTTGAAGTTAAAGCCTTGCAATGTAGACTTTAACCTAAAGGAATATGAGAAACTCCTGCTAACGGATTCTAAGATTTATAGTCTATACTCAGGAATACCAAAAAAGTCATCTATTTTCTATAAATTGCTGGACATTCTTCAGAACTACATTACTGATTGCTTGAGAAGGAGAGCTCAGATGCAAAATTTGAACTCGCCACAGTTCATAGCTTCAGCTTTCTGGTCTCTTCTTGGGGAGAATAGTTAAGTGCAGTGGAAGGGCTTGTGCCCACATGGGTGGCTTCAGACCCTCATTGCTCTGGTACAGTGGAAGGGCTTGTGCCCACACGGGTGGCTTCAGACCCTCATTGCTCTGGTGTACGCAGGGCTTACAATGCGGCCTCTGGATGGTGACCACAGATGCGTGTCTTGTTGTGGACATTTTCCCTCATTATATACTTTCAGACCTGCTCCCCAGGACTGTCCACCCCTATGCACACTATGCCAAAGCTCACAAGGCTTAACAACCCCATGCAGGCTCCACACAAGGATGCCTAGCCCAGCTTTTCTGCTACAGTATTGCACCCTGCCATATTGGCCTCAGCCCAGGTTGCCTGGAGGGCTTGTCATCTCTTCCCCTTTACCCCAACCACCAGGCCACTTGTCCTGGAGTGGAGGTTCATATGGTATGCCCTCTCCTCTCTTCTCTTCTCTTCTCTTCTCTTCTCTTCTCTTCTCTTCTCTTCTCTTCTCTTCTCTTCTCTTCTCTTCTCTTCTCCCCTCCCCCCCTCCCCTCTCCCCTCCCCTCCCCTCCCTCCCCTCCCCTCCTCTCTTCTCCTCTCCTCTCCTCTCCTCTTCTCTTTTCTCTCTGTTAGGTAGTTTACCAGGGCCATTAGGAGACTATCCCATGATAAACTTCCATACAACAGAGATCAGGAGGTATGTGTTGAGATAGGGTCTCCCTGTAGCTCCAGCTACCCTGGAACTTGCTATGTAGACCAGGCTGGTCTGGAGTTCACAGAGATTCACCTGCCTCTGCCTCCTGAGTGCTAGGATCAAAGGTGTGTAACACCATGCCTGGCTGCAAATTATTTTTTAGAAGGGAATAGACAGTAAATATTTTAGACTTTATAGTCCATGTGACCTTTGTAGCAGCTGAGGGACTATGAAAAACCACCATGGGTCGTATATAACTGAATAATTGCATCTGTTTCCATAAAGCTGTGTTTGCAATGATGGTTAGAAGGTCAGTTTTGGCTATGGGAAAAAAAACACACAAGCTAAGTTTTCATGGATTTTATTCATGTCTTTATTGTTTATAACCAATATAGCATGACTGAAGAGGTAATGGGCCCACATCTGGCTCTTAAGAGACTCAGATTCCTCCTCTATCTTTTGGAAGACTCCCTCTTGAAACCCTGAACTGCCATGTGAAAAGTCTAAAGACCTTGGAGAGACTATGGAGAGACACTCTGAGGCCATTCGGAGAGCTTAGAGCCATCTCTGCTGGGGACCAGGCATGCAAGTGACTTGGTCCCAGTTCCTCTCAGGAAAGCTAGCTAGCTGCCTGATGAAATAACTGCCATCCCCCAACTGGAGCCAGATGGGCAGAAGAATTACCTATCTCATCCTTGTCCTAATTTATGACCCACAGGACTAACTGCTCTTTGTAGTCGACTTATAGAATATCAGGACAGGTTATGGATGGACATTCCCTGAATCCGTTAAAAAGTGGTATTGACTAAATCATGGAGATACTTACCATTTGTCTGATGTAAAAAAGTAGCTTCATCTCTCCCCTTAAAATCTAGTAAAGCCCCAGACTCAGCCTGTTTCCTCCTCTTGTGGGAGCATATGAGGTAAAGCTTCAACCAATTGGCCTTGTTTCTGGAGCATGAGTTCAACTTTTCCTACCACAAAGTTCTTGTTGAAACATTCTTGAAAGAGATACGTGCAAATCAAACAACTCAAGCACTGCATCTAAGAAGGACTGCCGTTTAGTGGCATGGAAGGCTTGTAACCTACTTGATCTGGTTACGCAGTTCCACAGGATGCCTCAGCGGACTAGACGCGGCTGCACAAGCACTGCGGTTAAAGTGATTCCTGGCTGCCAGAGCTCTCCCCTGCCTCCTGCCTTTGGAAAGGTTCTTGCTCTGTTGTTGTCAGTACTGGGACTTTCCTTGGTGGGGGGGCGCTCAGGTTCCGGTTACTTTATTACATCACATTCCTGTTTTCTCCAGCAGCCACCAGATGAGGATGAGGATGGCTGGGAGTCTTACTGGGGCTTTGGTCCTCCTCCCATACTTAACAGGAAGAGCTGGAAGGGCTCTTTGACCGGATATTCAGGTCCTACTGGCCAAAAAAGGGACTTTCCTTTTTGCAGAATCAGGGTAATGGGCAGGTTTTCCTTAGAAAAACACCTGAAGAAACCAGATACAGCCTGAGGAGGTTTTCATGGGGAGAATGAACGGTGGCTTTGGGGAAGGCTGCAGGTGGAGGGTGGAGAGGAACAGGGGCCATGTGGAGGTGAGAGGAAGGCGGAGACAGAAGAGAAAGAAGCAGATTGTCAGCCACTGACGTGAGTGGGAGACACTGTGCCGGGTGCATGTGGGGGAAGAACTCTGTAGTGGGGAGCAGAGACTGAAGAATAGACTCAGGGAGTAGCAGCTGCTGCCTGTGTTGAAAACGGGCAGGTCGACGAAGGGTTTTGTTAGAGATTAGGAACACCATCCCACTTCCATCCCTTTGATCTTTTCTAAAAGACTAAATAACATTGCAATTGTTTGATTAGCCTGTGTGCGTACTATAAACTGAAGTGTTTTCCTTTTTCAAAAGAATCTGCAAGAAGACAGGGATCAGCCACAGCCTACAAAGTCGCTCATATTACAAGCTCTTTTTCATGTACTTTATTTTGCCAGATGCAGTTTTTGGAAGGCATATTGGCCTAAAATTATCTCAATCAAAATGACTGTGTCAGCTGATGGCATCAGTAAGAAAGAGGCAAAGACCTTTATACAGGATGAGTTAGTTTCAGTGGCTACAGATTCATAATCATCATTGCTAACGTTGGCTAGAGTGTTCCTACGAAAACCTTTAATCATTTGATTAACCTGATTGAACATACAACCCCTCACTCCCCGCTGGAAGGTGGGGCTGTGGGGGTTTGGGCACAACAGCCTGCAAATTAGTTTTACATGAAGGATGCTTGTACTCATGGATTATCACTCATAGCTAAAAAATGGAAAAAAAAAACTGAGAGAGATATGCAGGACAGTCATGGCAGAATGCATGATCTCGGTTGGGGTGGGGGTGGGGGGAAGGGAAGGGGAGATATGCCTGAACTGAATTGGAAAATGATGTATGAAATGCACAAAGCATCAATAAAAAAATGTTAAAAAATATGCCTATATAAGCATCATATATGTAACAGAATTATGTCCTCTGTGAATAAATTGTATGTTACTTCTGAAAAAAAAAAAAAAAGCAAAACAATGCCCGAGTATGCTGTGGAGAACAAATATAAACACGGAAAGACAAAGAAAAATAAAGGCAAATGACCTATTTTTACACAAACGGATACTTTATCCTTGAGATGACACTTCCATTATGATGTCGTATACAACATCAGAAAATTCTGGCTAGCCAGATGTGGTAGTGCACACTTGTAACCCTTGCACTTGAGAGTCTGCAGTAGGAATGCTGGGAGTTTCAGGCGAGTCTGAGCCATGCACTAAAACAGTAAGACCCTATCTCAAAGAGATCAAAACAGAAACAAGCAAACAAAAAAGTGCTGGTTTTCCAATAGCTGGGATGGAAATAAAAACACCTTGGGAAGTGGTGGAAAATTAGTCAAAAAATAAACATAGGGATAGAGAGATGATTCAGTAGATAAGAGCACCCGCTACTCTGGAGGAGGACCTAGGTTCAGTTCCCAGCACCCACATGGTGGCTAACAACCATCTATAACTCCAGTTCCAAGAAATCTAAAGCCCTCTTCTGACCTCCATGGCATGCATGTGTGATGTCCATACAGACTTGCAGGCAAAGCACTCATACACCCAAAACAAAAATAAATACATCTTTAAAAAAGAACTAGTTGGGGCTGGAGAGATAGCCTAGCGGTTAAGAGCACCGGCTGCTCTTGCAGAGGACCCGGGTTCGATCCCCAGCGCCCACATGGCGGCTAAGAACCGTCTGTAACTCCAATTCCAGGAGAACTCCAGTTCCAGGAGAATCCGACACCCTCTTCTGACCTCCGCGGCATTGCACAACATGGGTGCACAAACCTACATGCAGACAGTACATTCATACACATACAAAAATAAATAAATAAATAAGTAATTTAAAAAAAGAACATTGTCATGTCTTTAGTGATTTCTTTTAGTTGGGAAAATTGGGGGTTTCTTTATATTTATTTTACATGTAGACCAATGTCTATTTGTTTTTTATTTTTTCCATTGACATTATTCAAAAACTGAACCTCAGTGGTCCCAAGCTATATTCAGATCTCGCAGTTGTATTAGTTAAATCGTATCTATGTAATTCAAGAAAGAATAACCTTTTCACATTTCAAAAGAAAATATGAGATTTCATAACTTTCTTACCCCAAATACTTGTTTTGGTTTTCTTGATGTGCATGTATAGGTCTATAGAAAATCAAAAATAAAATCTCACAGTGATGATAATGTTATCCATGGGCTTCTGCAGAGAGTCACATAAGTTTGCAATACTATTTTAACTTTTTCCAAAAGAAAGAGCAAAAACAGCAATTAGAAGAAAATTATCTTGACTTGTGTTGATTTGGGACAAGAGAGTTGTGATTAAAAGCACCTAGTTTTTGTTTATTGATACAGCATAAATGGAGAAGTAGAGGCCAGGAACTGGCAGCAGCAGACCGGGTCTGACCCGGAGAGCTATCAAGTGTTGTTTGGTTTGCAGAAGGCTTCTTGTTGAAATATTGTACTTGGATCTCTTTAGACGCAGATCCTGTGATCACCATTACTCGGTTAGGCTCTCCCTCCTTGCTGAGTTAGTCCATTATATTGTCTTTTTCATCTCCAGGGACACTTTTGTTCTCATCCTTGGTGAAAATATGTGGGCATTCATTTCATATGTTGGCTATAAAACCTGCAAAATGGGCCAAGGAGATTCTCAGTGGTAGAGCACTTGTCCAGCATGCACAAGGCCTTAGAGTCAATCTGCAGTATCTCTAACCTCTGCTGATAATAAGTAAATAAATAAACGAATAAATAAATAAATAAATAAATAAATAAATAAATAAATAAAATTTGATTATGGTCAATGGCCTTATCATCTCCAAATTCACTACTAGGTGGCCTCAGTAAACAGGGAACATTTAGTCATTACTACCTGGTGTTTTTACTCTGCTTAGATTTTTGTACCTCAAAATAGTCCTGTAGCACCTTTGTTCCCACAGTGTCCTTGCATTCCTCCCTCTGAGCAAAGCCTTTAATGTTGAAAGAGCATGAGATGAAGGCTCTCACCCATGAGCATCCCAACCATTCTCTCTGAAGGGCATATCTCTTTCCATAGGAATAAAGCTCTGACTCATACATTCCAAGTAGTTCTTGATGGGTTCTGGACAAGCTTTAGCATTTCCTCTTCTCAACTTTCATTGGGTCTCTTTCTCCAGTTTTGTAGACTCAAAGAAAAAAATAGGTTACAAAGAAAAGACTCACTTTTTCTTTTAGAGATCATGTCAACCTCATTAGCACCTACTTGAAATGATATTCCTGCTTGTTAGAATCCCTTAGTAAGTTCCCTTCAATTTTTCTACCAAAAAAAAAAAAAAAGCTGGGTAGCAATAATATGAGTTTAAAAATAAAAGCCAGCTGCTCATCACACACTCGCAGCTTTCCCATCACCCCCTTTTTTGCAGGCCATACAGGAAGTCAAATTTTCAGTTTTGTTTTGCTTTTTTAAAATCTGCAAAGCTGTTTTATGTGCCTGGAAATGGATATTTTCATGTCCTGCCTCCCTAAATAAAATGTGCTGTTTGTCCATTTAGCACATTGTCCATTTCTACATTTTTTAGATCCATGGGAATAAACAACATATACATTTTAGAAGACTTATGTGCTATTGCAACAATTAGGAAAAACACTCAGTTTCTTCTCTTGTCACTGTGATCAAATATATGACGAGAAGTAACTTGAGGGCAGAAATGATTCTTTAGGTTTACAGTTCAGAGGATACCATCCACCATGGCAGGGGAGGTGTTGGGGGCATCGGGTGCTGTGGTAGCAGCTCCATGCATCAAGAAGCAGGGAGGGGAATGCCAGTACACAGCCTGTGCTCTCCTTTTTTCTTCTTTATTCACTCTGGGACCCAGGCCATGGGACAGTACCACAATCTTCAAGTTGGGACTTTCCTCTTCAGTCATTTCTCCCTAGAAACACTGTCACAGACACACTCAGAGGTGTGACTCTGAGGTGATTCATCCACTCAAGTGGACAAGGAAAAGTAGCCATCATGATATTGTAAGGCCTCTCATCTACTTTTATTTTTGTAGGAAAAAAATGTCTAAGATACCAGATGTCCTAAGCCGATTGCAATGATGGCCCCATTTTCTTTTCTTTTCTTCTATTACTTCTTTATTTTTTTTTTATTTTTTAACAATAAGTAATAACTTATGAGTACAAGCATCCTTCATGTAAGACCAATTTGCAAGCAGTTGTGCCCAAACCCACACAGCCCAAGGGTCCCACCATCCAGCTGGGGGGGGGGGGCTTGTATGTTCAATCAAGTTGATCAAATGAGTGTCCAGACTATATTGCTGTAGTTTCAGCATTCACCACAATCGCAGACCTTACATTCTACCACGCCCCCTCTTCCGCAGATTGTTCCCTAGGCTTAGAAAAGGGGCATAGGTGGATGAGAAGAAAAACAGTCTACTTTCTCTGGAGCTGTTGTCTTGGACTCTGGTCAATTCTGGCTGTTTCCTTTCATGGGCTGACAGTTTGTCCAGGAATAACCTTTCAATCCTACTAATGAAGCACAAGCAATTAGATATATAGGTATTTAAACAGTACTAATTGTTATGGTAGGTTACTTTGATAGACATAGATGTTTGGATGGCATGTTAATCCATGAATTACGTTTTTTCTGTAAAATATGACAGGGTCTTACTGTGGCTTATAACATCTCCTAACCACTAGAGGATAGAAGCTTGTGGCATCAGCCGTGGGTTATTCCTCCAAAGAGAGAGCTAATAGCCAATTAGATTTGGGATATACAGACATATGGCTGCCACCGCTGCACAGTATTTCCAGACAGGTGTGATATGCATGGGAAAGATGTATTGAGACCGCACTTGCAAGTGTATTGTTGGTCTCTGGAATACCAGAGAGTGTTACCAAAGGCCACTAAACCATTAAAGCAAATATAGGTCTCCTTGAGTCAAGCAAGACTCCTCCGTCAGCACCAGCTACACCTCACCTGGATGGCTCCATTTTCTACACACCTTTATATCCAGGCCTGTGGGAAAGTGACTTTTCAACTCTTCCCATCAGAAAATGAATTATTCCTCTCTACTCTTGATGATGGGCTGGTTTTGTGTGTCTCATTGGACACCAAAGCAAATATGATGGTACAACAGTTCTAAGCCTAGTCCTAAAGTGCCTGGTGTGTTCTAGTTTCTACTGAAAGCTTGCCATCACCATGTGAACAAGGCAGGAATAGCCCCCTGGCAGAGGACGGAACAAGAAGAGCTGAGGAAGTTCACCCTGCTGGAGCCATTGGCAGCCAACTAGTCACTAGCTAACTTGCTGGTTGACCATAGATGCCTGAGAGATACAGTGCCAAACCAGCTAAACTCAGGCCACATCAGGAGAACTGCGCATCCAACTCTCAGCCTTGTGGAAACTAATGATGAATTATTTTAAAGCCACTACACTTTGGGGAGGTTTGTTATACAATGATAGCTATTTGATGCACTATGTTATTAAATATGCATTTTATAAATATATGTATTCTAAAGAGTGTGTTAGTACAGATGCTACTGCATTATAGCTTTGGATAAAGTGCTGGCTTAAAAAAAATTATTTTATGTGTATGAGTACTTTGTCTGCATGCATATATATATACGAGGTTGCATTATATATTATACATTGGTCCTTGATCAATGAAAGACATGGTGTTTGTGTACATGTGTATCTTTAAGCTTATATGAATCATAACTAATAAATTTCATCTGTTTGAAAACAAGGAATTGTAAGCAATAAATGGCTAAATATGAAAAGTGGTCTATGTATCTGGCCTTATCAAGGACACCTGCCCAAACCTCAGTCTCCTAAGTAACTGCCTTTCCCCAGCAGCATGTGAAGGTGCTTCTCCTTGAAGGCCTAGAAAAGCCCAGCTCTTCAATTTCCTAACACATGGCCTTCACTCCTATGCATCTTCTGTGAGGTTTCAGTGTGACTGAACTCATCCTGAGCTTGCTAGGTTTTGCTGTTGTGGGATTGCTTCCAACCTGACTTTATTACCACTGTCATGCCACTGTGACTCAGGTATCTCTGGTCACTGACTTTGCCTGGTCGGTCTTCTTATTGTACCTTTATCAGGTTTCCATCTTGGCCAAAATTGGCTAAATACTCACCAACCACCTTTTTTCTCTCTCCGCACCTGGCTGGACTCCATTTCCCAGCTGTCTCACATCTGGTGGAGCCATCAGCCTGGCTCTCAATAGGACAATGTGGGCCCAGAAGTGATGCATAACTTCTGGGATGAAACATTGAAAACATACTCTCTTTTCAGCCCTGGTTTAGCTGCCTGAAGCTCAGAGTAGACGATAATTATGGCCTGGAGGATGACAAAGGTACTAGGTAGAAACATCCCGGGTCCCTGGATCATCACCTCAGGAGAGCCACCAAGAAACAAGCTTGTGTTGAGTCTCTGAAGGTTTCCTGCTTTTTTTTTTTTTTTAGTTAAATTTATTTTCTTTTTATGTGAGTGAGTATTTGTATGTACATTTACCACCTTTGTGCCTGGTGCCCATGGAAGCCAGAGGAGCACATCAAATCTCATGGAACTGGAGTTAGAGTTGGTTGTGAGCCATCATGTGGGTTCTGGGGACTGGACCTGGGTCCTCTGCAAGAGCAGTAAGCACTCTCACCCGCTGAGCCTTGTGTCCAGCCCAGAGTCTCTGAAGTGCTAATGATTGTTTGCTACCATAACATTGCATAGTATATCTTGACTAATACATCCGAATTCTGTAACCCTATTTTCTTCATTTTGTACCACTCTCCTTGCATAGCAGGTATAATTTGCTTCATTGTATCTTGCACATACTTTGTGAGATGTTGCCTGGAAGTTCCCTAGAAGCTGAGTGGGGAAAAAACCCAGAAACTAACTCAACAAATGGGTATTGGTTGCCTAGCATTTGCAAGCTGGCGGGGCAGACACGAGGTTATATAGGAAAAAACACACAAAAATAACAAGTGTCTTGCTCAGGATGACATATCTCAGGACAGTCTCTGCTCTGCTTCTCATATAAATCCGCTGCTCTCACTGGATCCTGCGCAAAGCATAAGAGGTCACCCAAACTTGAGGTTACAAGTAACCCCAACATATCTTGCTACTTTACCCTTCTGGAAGATCCATTGGAAACTTCCCTGAGAAGACCATTCCTATCTGTCCTAATATGTCAGGGATTCAGAGGTGAACGCACACACACACACACACACACACACACACACACACACACACACACAGATCTCCCACTGTACATGGAATTTTTCAACTTCCCAAAGCATGTTTTCTGTTTTCTGTTCTTCATTTTCTCCTTGGCTGTGTGAAAGCATGGATTGGAATGTACACATTGCATCCTGGCCCTGACTGCTAGACACAGGGTACCTGGTAAAAACATCAAGTAGTTATTTTAAAAGATACAATAAGTGATTGTTAACCGGGTTTGGTGACAACTTCTTTAATCCCAGCACTCAGGAGGCAGAGGCAGGCAGATCTCTGTGAGTTCAAGGCCAGCCTGGTCTACATAGTGAATTCCAGATGGAGCAGCAGGGAGACCCTGCCTCAAAAAGACAAAAGTGTTTGGTAAAATGATGCATAGCCTAAAAAAAAAAAAAAAAGATGCATATCCTTTACTCTTTATAAAGGATAAGGACTTAGAAAGTTGAGGTTGCTTGGGGGCAGGGGAAGCCCAGCAGTGAGACTTACTCTAATCATAACCAATTTGCATTTTTCCAATTTAGCTTCATAGTCCTGTAAACATTTCTCCTTCCAAAGATTTCTGATTTTTCATCTGCTACTAAACAACATGTTGCTAGATAATTAAAAAGCCACATCTGAGCATTTCTGTGTGTCATCTGTGTGTGCCAATGAGATAGTGGAGCAGAGCTTCAGATTGTATTTGCCCATTATACCCTAGGAAGGAGCTTTTGAAACAGAGGTGTCTACTGAGCCCAGGAAGACAGGATCACCAGCAGCTGCACGCTGTGCATGCCTCAGTACCAGGGCATCTTTCAATCAGTTCAGTAACCACAGGTGGAATATTTAGCTAGAGGAAGTTGCCCATGGAACTGTCATCTGTTCCTGGGCTGCAACTCTGACAGAGTGAGACTGGCTGGCTTTGATACTGGATCTGTTGGATAGAGATAATTGATTCTCAGCCTGTGTAAGTTAATCATTGTTCCCCCTATTTCCCTGGCTTTCATCAGGCTCCCAAGGGTCTTCCTGAGAGCATGCGTGCCTGAGGGCTCACATGATCCTTACGCCGTCAGAGCCCATATTTCTTTTTTCTTTGCAGATTTTAGGTGGGATTTAATGACAGCAACCATATAATATTCTTTGCTTAACAATAACTAGATTCCACCTCGGTTTACAGACAAAAGGTGATAGAAATGCATGAACAGGCACTGATAATACTACAACATGTGATAAAACCCTGGTTTTGAATAGTACTAGGTGAGTAGCTTTCTTCTATATGAACAACTGAGAAATCTGTCACTGAGGAAGAAGCCCTGTTTTGTGATTCCATGCACACAATATTTTACTGGAGAATGGAAAACATTTTTTCTTTTTTCTTTTGCATGTTAATTTAAAAATACTTTTTAAAAAGTCTTTTTAGAAGCCTGAGCAAAGGACTGGCTATAATTCTCAGACACACTTAAGTTCCAAACCTTCTAGCTACTGCAGAGAAAGCCGTACAACAAAGAGCTGTAAAACTAGAATCTTCCAATGTCTGTTCTGCTGAAATGGTTGTTCTTTCTTGACCCTGACTCTCCTGTTTGGAATGTTCCACTGGCCCAAGTGCTGTATTATGACACACACAGTGATTTTTCTTAAGTACTAAATTACATTGCTGGTAGACGTTTAGGCTTTGAATATACCCCACATGGGACATTTCAAATAGTAGCTGGAACGCCTGTGCTGCTGAACACTGTAAACTGTGGGAAAGAAAATTGTTTTCCCATTTATTTCTATTCAACCATAATGTTTCTTATCAGTGCCAAGTTGATGAATTCAACTGAAGTCAACATATTGCTCAGTTGGTTTTCTTGTTCTGTGGCTTTTACCTCATTCTGAAATTCTTCCTTTGTTATAAGAAAATTCAGAAGGATGTACCCTTTGGATTGAATTTTTGATAAAGATATGAGAAAGAAAGGAAAAACAAATGAGCAATGAAGAGAAGGAAAGGAATCAAACAATGGTTTGATGTAGTCTTTGACTTAAGCCTCTGCTCATTGTAGGGTCGGCCCTCCTGGGCACATGCGTTGCATTAAGAGGGACAGGTAGGCTCCTGAGTCTAGTGTTATGGTTGCTAAGGAGCCTCCTTGGATACAGCCCTTGGTCTGTTGATTGCTGGGATTCAAACATCTGGGCACTTCTGGAGGACAGGTGAGAGAGGATCCTGGAACCCTGGAGGAGAGGTGGGTTGCAGGGCCCATTTAAAGAGAACTTGTCCTAAAAAAGAAAAACCTCTATACTTTTGCCTATAGCTAGCCACTAGAGTGGTGTAGGGACTGCTAAGACAAGAAAATAACTATTGGTTGACCCAAGCCACAGTTTCATCTTCAGACCCATGTCTGAGTCTGCAGGGAGGGAATTTAAGACTTGAGCCATATCTATAACCTTCCCAAAGTGTTAGGCACAGGTGGCCCTGCTTTAGGGCACTCTAGCCAGGCGGGTCTCAGTCTCCCCTACTTTCATGTATCTGTCTGACTTTGGCAGGTGGTCAGTGTTACAGCGGACATACCTGTGTCCAGTGGAGCATCCCAGACCAGTGGTGTGTCCTGTGGCTATACGACAATGTGGAGGGAGAGACTGCAGTTGTCACAGAAGATGGCATAGCTGTCCTTGTGAAGAAGAGAATTGGTAAGGGCCAGTAGTGTCATGTGGTTAGGAAGACCAAAAAGTCAGGAGATGCACCTACCAGAGAGTCTCCCCAGTTGTAATGGGGGTTACGGGCTAGCATCTCAGGAGACTGGAGGTATGAGAAAGTAGAGGCACAGGGCTGTACAGGTTAGTTATCAATGTGAAAATTGTCCCTTCCATCTATGAGTGACAGCTGCAACCTACAGAAGACTTTTGTCATGGAGATGAAGGAATCCAGAAGGAGGCATCTTTACAAAGCAAAGTAGGCCAAAGAAAATCACACTCTAAAAATCTTGAAAAACAGTGTAAAGAATTGAAAAGCACTGAGTATCAAAGCTCCCCTGCATATATGCTCTCTGTGCTTCCTGGGGCTGCTCTATCTGAGGCCAACTAGCTCCAGAAAAGGGCATCACTAGGCTCATTTTGCACATGATTAAACAGATGCTCACAGTATTTAAAAACAATGTTTCTGAAATCACAAGGGCAGGATGGTGAACGCTTTAGCTGCATTCATATCTTTCTGCTTCAATGGCTTATCTTTTCCATGGTTTCTGACAGGAAAACTATGCAAAAGATAACGGATAAGTTTATACGAAACAGATGCAGGAGTCATTGTGTTGGTTTTGTCAGTGTTGGGAAAATATGAATTTTTTTCTTGAATAAAAGAGAAAAACGGGGCTGGAGAGATGGCCTAGCAGTTAAGAGGGCCAACTGCTCTTGCAGAGGACCTGGGTTCGGTCCCCACCACCCACATGGCTGCTGAGAACTGTCTTTAACTCCAGTTCCAGGGGAATCCAACACCCTCTTCTGACCTCTGAGTCACTGCACGACACGAGTGTACAAACCTACATGCAGACAGTACATTCATACACATAAAAAATAAAAAAGAGAAAAATATGTAAAAATAATTGGAGGATAGAAGAAATCTAACGCATGACCTGTCACAGTCAACAGAAGATTGTCTGCTCTTCACGTTCCTTTCCCAGGGTCACTCCACCCACCCATCCTCATGTTCACTGTGATGGTGAATAGGGTGCACAGTGCTCTGAAAGAAAGACTGATTTGGACATCCAGTGCTTTCCAATGTAGGGGCACCTCCCTGCCTGGGATTATAAACTTGACTCTTATCCTTCTGAGGGAAAGGGAGGACCCCCTCATCCATTTGCTCAAGCAAGCCCAATTAAACTTGCTAGAATCTTCCAAACTGTGGCTTTGGACAGTCTTCCTCACTTTGCCTTTGGGACCTCGGGAGGGGAGGGTGGTACACTACATGTATGCATACCTTGTGGAAGGAACTTTAGAAACAGGCAGAATTCTAAGTGGTGGATTTATTTCCTAAGGCTACTGTAGCAAAGTACCACAAACTGGGAGCTTAAAACAGCAGAAATTTCTTCTCACCGTATTAGAGGCCAGAAATGTGATACCAGAATCCCAGGAGGGCCAGACTCCCTCTCAAGTGAGGAACAGTCCCTTCTTGCTTTCTCTGATTGCTGATGGTTACCAGCATCCTGATGGTAGCACAACTCCAGCTCTTTCTCCATGTTTATGTGGCCCTCTTCCCTGAATCTCTGCACCCAAAGTTCTCTCTTTTTATAAGGAAGCAGCCAATGGATTTAGCCTCACCTTCAATCAGGTATGATTTCATCTTACTTCAATCATATTGACAAAAAATGAATTTCCAAGTAGGGTCACATTCACTGCCTTAGCACAACGGTGGCTTTGGGGATAACATGATTCAATTCAGTCTCTTAAGATCCCTTCCTCCCAGACTCCAATGGCCCCTAGGTGGCCCTCTTTAGGCCACAGAAGACCATTGCAGCAGGTTTCTGAGAGTTCCTCCTGATGGATTTGAGGAAAGATACCACCATGTTTGAGAGGTCCACATGACTAGGAACTGAGGGTGGTCTCCAGAAACAGAGTATCAGCCAGCTAAATATCAATGACAAAATAGAAACTCAGTCTTACAACTTCGAGGAACTACATCTTGCCAACAATATGAATGAGCTTGAAAATGAATTTTTACTTAAACACCTTTGAACAAGAACCCAGTAGATAAGACGCTGGGCATAGGACCCAGTTGAACCACCTAGATTCTCACTCCTGGAATGAACTTATCATAGAAAGCTGATAAATTTGTAGTAATTTGTGTGGTAATTTCCACTGTCAAAATTGATGGTTTCAAGAATCACCATTGAGAAAAATGTCTGGACATGTGAGACTTTCTAGATTAGGATAATTGAAGTGAGAAGACCCTGTAAACGTGGGTGGCACCACCCCATGGGCTGAAGTCCCTGACATAGCAAAAAGGAGAAAACTGAGTGCCAGCTTTCATCTCTCTCTGCTTCCTAATTGCAGGTGCAATGTGGCCAGCTGCCTCAAGCTCTGGCCTCTGTGCCTTTCCCACTATAGTGGGCTGGACCTGCAAATTATGGGCTAAAACAAACCCATCCTTTCTTAAGGTAGTTTGGTTAGATCACAGAAAGGAGGACAATCTGTCCTGTGACAGTGGAAAACAGTTACCCCATCTTGGTGACTGTATTCCTGTAGGTTCATCTTCAACAGATGACCAGATCAGAGAGATGGAATTTGGAGGAGAGAGAGAGGGAGACTGGGAAACTTTCCACCAATTTACGCATTGTCTTTCCCATCCAGAACTACTCCCGGTGACCATCACCATTCTGCCATCATAGTTTGTCACATAGTCTTCTTAATAACTTACCTTTCTCCCCCTCAACAGGCCACAATTGGTGGCTGCCTTTTGCAACCAAAAGAACCCTGATTAACATGAAAGAATGTTCTGAAAGTTTAGAGAAATGACCTAAAGGATAGAGTGAACCTGAAAAGTGAAAGTTCTGATCGTTAGAAAGGTTTCAGCTAAGAAAAATAGTACGAGGAAGGGGTAGAGGTGCTAATTGAGTGGTTTTCTAGTTGATCTGGTTGCCAGGTGATCTGCTTTACATACAGAAGCCTATTTAAGCCTTTTGAAGACCTCATCAGAGAACTAGCTGCTGCTACTAATCTCATTTCTCACTTGTAGATTTGAGAAGTGGCCAAGCTGGGATGTTAACCTAGGACTGTCTGACTCTTAGAGATTGCTTTTTTCAGTAACTAAGCAATACTGTTTCTAACAAAATAATTAGTGCCCTATATTGGCCCCAAGCCATAACACTGAATTTTTAGTATCTTATTCTATTATTACATGAAAGATTTAAAATTCATCTCATAAATAATTAAATAAAATCTGGTAAAATTTTTAAAACAATCTTCTGATAAAGTCAAGTGAAAATCATTTGTACTGGAGTGGAATTTTTCAAATTCAACCTGGTTTCCAGGTGTCCCTGGAGTGTCCCTGCCTTCCAGCAGGGATTATTGTTGACTCCTATGTGTGTGGCTCAGACTAGTCTTGTTGGTAGAACTCAGGTTCCTAGCACTGGCTGCTGGTCAGACCCACCTGGGGACTTAACAGGAAGCTCAGCTGCATCTTGGGCCAACTCACCTCAGCTATCACAGCTGGGGGCACAGCTCAAGAGCCCTGCAGACCTTAGGCTGGACAGTGAAACTTCTAAGCTAGCATCTATTAAGTCATATACACTGGCTGCAATCCAACTTGGTTGGGAACCCCAGGGCACAAAACTGGGCTTCTGCACTTAACCCCAGACTCAGGCTCCATCTTAAGTACCGACTCTAAATTTACAGACTGATCTTATCATTCAGTATAAGCTTTTGTTTTAGCGACCTGTATCACTTCCAATTTCTGCTGGTTTAAGACTTTCCCTGTTTTCCCAGTTCTCCCTGTAATTTACAAAATGGCCCGAGGGCTGCAATTCCCATAAGCTACTCCCGAAGCTAGCACCTGTTCCCACGGCACCCAGGGATATGCTTTGCCCACTGACCCTGCACTCCTTCCAGTGGCATTAGCTGCTTGGCTGGCTCATTATCTTTCACGTCCTAGAGTATTTTTAGTCCTACCCTGGACTTGCGCACGTTCCCAGTCCCATCCCACACCATTAGTATCTGTCACTCCATTGCACTTAGTAGAATACTCTTAATAGAATACCACCCAGGAGAACTTACTAAAAGTAGACACAGCTTTAAATATCAAAATAATTCATGTATATCAATATAATTCATATTGATATCTAAAACTAAGAATATTCTGGTCATGTTTGGAAATGCTTTGTCAAATGTATGTGATCTGCAGTGTTCAACACCAGTATATAAGAGAATATCTACTTTTATATATTAAATATATATTCATTCATTTAATGAAAACTTTGCCTGCTAAACAATCTTCTAGATCTGTGCAACACAAAATGGAGCAAACTCTTGCTCTGCAACCTTCATATTCATGTCAGGGGAACAGACATTAATCTAACAAAGAAAACACAACTGAGGCATGGGCAGTGCCATGAAGCAGGGTGAAGTGATTGTCACTTCAAAGTAAGCATTTATGAAGGTAATTAATGAAAAGGTGGGGTGGGAGTGAAGGCCTGGATGAGGAAAAGATCTGGAAGAAGAGTGACCGGACAGAGGGGGGGGGGAGGACAGAGGTACCATGATGTGCACAACCTTGTTACCACCAAGGACCAGGAAACCCGTTCTAGAAGTGACATGGTAGGAATCAAAGAAGCATTCAGGGTCTGCTCAGGTAGAACTTTGATGCTGGCATGGCTAGTGGGGGTTTCATTCTAAGTGTGAGGAGAGCCATTGGCGGGCTTCCAGCAAAGGCCTGGTATGATCTGACTGACATTTGTGAAGGATCACTTGGGTTGCTGGACAGAGAAGAGACTCTGAGGGGGAGGAGTGCAAGTGAAGATATCTGTAAGAACGCAAATGTGTAAGTCCAATGCAGTTGGAAGCAGTGGGTGAATTCAGAATCCATTTGGAGAGGTCGAACTGAAGTCAGGAAGGGCTGGAAATGCACGACAGTTATTATGCACTCCTTGGGTTGCCTCTACTCCCCTAGTTCGTGTGCTTAAATCCTACATCCATTGTGATGGTGTTAGGGGGTGCGACCTTTAGGAAGTGATTTGGTCATGAGGGTGCCTTAGGATTGGTGTCCTTCTATGAGGAGCCCTAGAAGGCTCTCTAGTTCTCTTTCTACCAAATGTGCATACAATGAGAAGCCAGCAGTCTTCAAAAAGGGAGCCCCCTTCACAGACCACGCTGGCACTCTGATCTTGGATCTTGGACCTAGAAAACTATAAGAAAGAAATTTATCTGGTTTTTAAGTTACTCAGTGTGTGTTATTTTGTCAGAATAGCTTGAACTAAGTCAAAAGTAAAGAAGTCAAATAGCATGTCTTTTAAAGGAGCTGCTAAAAGCTTAGTGAAGGCTACATTGAGCAAAAGAGAGCGAGAGATCTTTGGTTGGGTTAAGTTGAAGGTGCCTCTTAGAGCATCACTAGATAGTCTGCTGCCCCCTCAATGGCCTAGGCAGGACATGCTGCAAATCAAAAGACAGAGCACCCCCATCCTTTAAAAACCCAGCTGAAACTTGAAAGGGACAAAAGGCCATTCTGGCTGGGACATGAGGTTGCCAGAGTTCTGCTATTAGCATAATTCTACTTTCAACAAAGTGACAAAATGAAATTTTTCTTTGATAGTCATTCCATATTTGACACACATCTCTACTGGAGGCAGCAATATAATTGTGGAATCTGTCAGTGAAACTTGAACAGAGGGGCTAGGGAGGCAGTTCTGGGACAGCCAGATCTGTGTCCTCTCATATTGCACCCTGGTGGCTGAGAGGGTCAGCCTGTGGGGGAGTTAACATGGGGGCCTGCTCCTTCTTCCACCCTCGCCTCCAGTGTGACTCAGGGAGCAGAGCACCAATCCCAGAGTCCTTCCATCTCCGCCATATGGTGCTCCAAGCTCCAAGAATGAGGCGTCAGCCAAAACACAGACCCAATAGTGTGCACAGCAGAGATGCTCTGAGTTTAAACAACTGGTTTATTGCTAGTTTCCCTCAGTCATTACTGTAGGAATGTTGGCAGCTCTGGTGAAGAACCTCAGCATCCTCCAGGACATCCTTGGCCCAGAGACAGATCCACCCATTTCCCCTTCTCATTTGCACTTGTGCATACACAGTGATTTTGCAGAATTGAGGATTTCTTTCTTTTTTCTCTTAAAGGACTATCACATGCTTTTTCCTGGATTATTAGTTTTTGACACATGATTGCTGGTGTTTATTGTTCTGCAAATGCCCCATAATTCTGTACCCATGCTCTACTGACAGATATTAAGGTTCTTGACACATTTTTGCTCACATAAATTATCCTTTGGTAAGCATCTTATATAAAATTTCACTTCTCTGTCTCATTTTTTATTTGTTTTAAATTTATTATTATTGTATATATAGAAATAGACTGCATGTGTGTGTGTGTGGTGTGTATGCAGTGTAGCACATGTGTGGGGGTCAGAGGACAATTTGGGGAGTCAGTCCTCTGCACCCCCTTACTGCTCTTGTGTCTACTGTGCTGCATACTCGGGGTTAGCTGGCCCATGATCCTGGTGCCCCTTCCGTCTCCTCACACCTGCCGTAGGACTGCTAAGATGACAGATGTGAGTCATTTCATCTAAGTTGTTTGTTTGTTTATAGATTTTATTTATTTGCATTTTCTGTGTATGAATATTTTACCTACGTCTATGTGAGTGCACTGTCTGTGTGCATTAGTCAAGGAGGCCAGAAGAGGGCCTCACAACCCCTGGAACTGGAATTGTGGATAGTTGTTAGCCACCATGTGGGTGCTGGGAAATGAACCCAGGTTCTCTACAAGAACAGCAAAGTGTTCTTAAGCACTGAAACATCTCTCCAGCCCCTCTGCACAGGCATACACACCATTCATCTTTTTAAGTGGGTTCTGGGGATCAAGCTCATGTCAACAAGCTTAAAGGGCAACAGCAAAAGCTCTTGCCTTTCTTTTTTCTTAAATAATATGTTTATTCTTTGAAACTATCGACATTTATACAATTGATCATATCCATCCACCACTACCCTCTGCCCCATCTCCATCCCAGCTTCATTTCCTCTTTTTATTTTTTGTTTTTGTTGTTTAATAACCCCCTGTGTCCAGTTAACGCCGCCCATATGTAGCCATCCAATGGAGCATGAGCAACCTACCAGCAGCCATGTCCCCAAAGGAGAGTGACTGTCCCACCCTCAGCAGCCATCAACTATCAATAGCTTCTCCAGTAGGAGAAGAACCTCAGGGGCCCCTCTCCCTCTGTGCTGGAATTTTGAACGGTTGATCTTGTGCAGGTCTTGTGCAGGTAACTACAGCTACTGTGAGTTGATGCTTGCAACAACCATGTCATGTCCAGCAATCAGCATTTCACCGTTCTCCTCCCCATCCACCAACCCTTTCATTCTTTCTACCCCTTCTTCCTAGAAGATGCCTGAACCTTGGATAGTGGGAAGTTGATACAGATGACCAATCCAGAGCTGAGCGCTCAGAGTTATTTACATTTAGCATTTCACATGTATACCTCATTAACTATTACCCATTGTAAAAAGAAGCTTCTCTGACTGAAATTGATAGCAGAACAAATCTGCGTGCAATCTCACATATTTAGAATTCAGTTTGACCTCATGACCATTTAACAAAACAACAGTATGTCGCCCCCCAGGGGGTGTATGGTCTCCCCAGTCATGGGCTTTCGACCAACATTACAGTTCCAGACATGAAACTTTCCTGTGTGACAGGCGTCACAGAAAGTGGTTAGTTACCATATAGTCTTCACCACTATCGCATCAGTCAGCACATCTTGCCCACAGGCCAATATTGTAGCCTGCAGGGTCTATCAGTATCGCTGGGTAAGGCCATTGATGTCTTACCTCACCCAGCAGCCTGCACAGCATCTTCCGGCTTATGTAAGCTGGACAGGAAAGGGTTTCCTGGTGATTTTGAGGTTGATTTTTCTGGACTCTGCATCCAAAGTGAGTGGTGTCTTCGGCAATAGGCTCTTGCCAAAGTATGGTGGGCGACGAAGAGCAGGAGCAGCAGCCTGCAGTGCTCGGCGGCCTCGGAGCCTCCCGACCATATCTTGTGGAGAGGCCTCTAGTGTGCAGCACCTCAACTTCAAGTACACCCCTCTTTCCTTTCCCCTCACCTGTTTTGTATTACCCCCTAACTGAAATTTCCCATGTAGCTTTTTTTTTTTTTTAGTTTGTTTAGGTTTTATTATTGTTCTTTTTTTTTTTTTAATTTTTTTATTTTTATTTTTAAGGGATTCTACAATACAATGACACAGTTGTTTGCAGATAACAATGATGTTACTCAGTATGTCATACAATTAAGTAATTGGTGCATTTTGCAAGTATCTATGTCCAAATTTTGAACAACCCAAGGTTCCCATAGTCCAGTTGGAGAAGCTTGTATGCACAGGCATGTTGATCAATCAGGTGTCCAGACTATATTCCTATAGTCTCATNTTTTTTCTTTCTTCCCTGTTAGTTCATAAGTAAGCATCCAGACTTGCCCTGGTTAGACTCAAGGAGTTGGGATCTAGTATCTGTATCTGTTTCTGGTATTTTCATTCTAAAATCCTGCATGCCTTGTGGCCTTAGAGGTTTAAGGAAATGGGGGTAGCAGGAACTATAATCCGGGGTTTCCTATGTGCTTGGCCTGGGATTTACCCTGGCAGCAATAGGGATCAGGATGGAGCAGGAGGCTTCTTGTCCTGAGTTCAGGGTTGGGATGAGTGTAATGGGCTCTCCATGTCATGCTCTGAGCCTTTGTGGTGATTCTTTGTGAAATCACAGGATTGCCCAGCTCTGGAGACTGTGGAACTTTTTTTGAGGATGTCTTTTACTGTGCACAGCCCCCTCTCCTTGCTTTTTGTGGGCAAATGGCCTCCTGGGAGCCTGTGCACACACACCCTGTGCACACACGGATGTGGGAGGCAGCAATAGAGCCACTTGGAGTGAGAACTCAACTCTTTTTTTCTCAGACTGGGAACAAGTTACTGACCTATCTGCAAAATAAAGGGGGTGAGGTACTCTTAGGATCTCCACTGCTCGGGCCTGTGCTGTACCCCCACATAGGTAAACACCCTGTACACTGTCTCCTGCATGGGGTGTGCTGGATTCCTGGAGAGATGGTAGCCAGTCTAAGGGCCTAGGCACTCTGACACCTGGTGCCAGAGAGAGGAAGCCAGACCTCTCCATGGACATATTCCCTTGGGCTCTGCCATGTCCTGAAGAGCTCCCTTGCTTGCTCTCACTCTTCTCTATTCATCCTCTCCCTCCATAGGAGGACTTCCGGAATAAAGTGGACGAGTACATCAAACGCTATGCCAGATGATAAGAGGAGACAACTGCAGGCCTGTGGACTGTGTCACAGTTGTCTCTATGTGAAACAGCACGAGGTAGTCCTCCTCCCCATCCTCACACTCCCTGTCAGCCCCTTGGGATTGTCCCAGTCCTGCGACCATGTTGTCCTGAAGAAGACCGTTCTCCTGGCTGCCCACTATAGGTGGTGAATGGAACACAATACAGCAAGAAAGTGTGTCTGGGCCTCGAAAGAGTTGTCTGCTTCCCTTAACATGTTTGCTCGAAACTCCACTGTCTAGGCTGTTGGTGAAACTGCTCCGAAGTTGTGATGAACTCACCATTGAGGCTAGCGCTTGCTTCCCTTTTCCCCAACAAAATCGGTGTACCGCACAGGTCATGTACTGACATGGTCAGTGTGACTGTCAGATTGGCAATAAGAAATCCGCTGTAAATGGTGATTGGATGCACATTCTCTTAGCTTCTTCCAGTGTTGACCCTGCCCAGATGTGAAGCTTCCCAGAATGCAGAGTCATTCACTGTAGATCTCACTGAAATGCATATCTTATTTAATGTAAGTATATTTTGGAACAGATTTGTAATTTGTACAATTTGATGCTTTAATTATTTTTTTCTATTCTCAAAAAAAAAATAATAATAATAATCCAGACTGATGTCCAGATCGGCTACCCTAGTTCACATTGCCACCAACCATGCAGAAGGCTTTCCCTTTCCCCTCATCTGTGTCAGCACGTGGTGGGGAAGCCATGAAAACAGGAAGCTGTGAGCAGCCGGTGAGCCAGGAAACAGAGAGATCACTTTTCATCCACACACAGGAAGCAGAGAGAGATTGGACAGGAAGCAGGGCCAGACTACACACACTCAAAGTCTGCCCAGTGATGTACTTCCTCCAGCAAGGCTCTACTTTTTAAAGGCTCTATAACCTCTCCAAATAGCACCACCAACTGGGGACCACATCGTTACACATATGAGCCTATGAGGAACATTATTCATTCAAGCCACCACAACAGCATTTTGTATTTCTTGTTCTGAGAATTTTTAATAATACCTTTCTTGATGTTTTGTGTATTTCAGACATCATTTTTCAGTTCAATTTAGATATATTCCCCTTTCCCCTTCCCCGACCCCACCCCAGATCATGCATTCTGCCATATCTGTCCTGCATCTTTCTCTCAGTCTTAAAGTTTTTCTCTGTAAAGGTTTATTGTTTTGGGCAGAATTTAACTATATCAGTATGTTCTTTGACCCAGTCCTTATGTTGTTGTGGTTCCCTCCTAATTGTATTGCTCCAAAATATGCCTATATAAACATCATATATGTACCAGAATTGTGTCCTCCAGGAATAAACTGTAGGGTAACTCCCATATATGTGTAGGAGTTCACATTTTTCCCTTTAATTTTATATTTCTCTAAAATATAGATATATAATTTCTACCCATATACATTAATTACCATGTCTGAAAGTATGTGGTAAGTTAACTCTAGGGCTCATTAAGAGATTCACCTTATAACATCACAGTTGCTTCCAGATAGAAAGAAATATAACAATTATGTTGCTCAGCTTGTCTTTCAATTGGGGGATTTGATACTGGCATCCACAAATGAGGGAAACCATTCCCCGTTTGTTTCTTTGGGACTGTGTTACTTTACTTAGCATAATGGCTTCGAGTTCCATCCATTTACCTGCAAAGTTCATGATGTCATCTTTCTTTACCACTGCATAGAGCTCCATTGTGTAGATGTACCACATTTTTGACATCCACTCATCAGTTGAGAGGCATTTGAGTTGGCTCCAGCTCTTCACTATCGTGAAGAAAGCTGCAATAAACATAGACGTGCAAGTATCTTTGTGGTAGGATGTGTCGTGTCCTGTGGGTATACACCCAGGAGTGGTATGACTGGGTCAGGTGGTAGGCTCATTTTAAGACTTTTAAGGGTTCTCCACACTGCTTTCCACAGTGGCTGTACAAGTTTAGATTCCCACCAGCAGTGGATGAGTGTTCCCCTTTCCCCACAACCTTTCCAGCATTTGGTGTCTTTTGTTTTCTTGACCTTAGCCAGTCTTATCAGAGCAAGATGTTATCTTATAGTGGTTTTGTTTTGCATTTCCTTAATAATTAATGATGTTAAACACCTTTTGAGATGTTTTCAGCCATCTTTACTTCCTCACTGGTAAAGTCTCTGTTCAGCTCTTTACCCCATCTTTTGAGTAGAGGAATTTATATATTCTGGAAGTTAGTGCTCTATCAGATGTATCACTGGTGAAGGTTTCCTCCCACTCTGTGGGTTTTCTCCTCACTTCACTGATTGTTTCTTTCACTGTACAGAAGCTTTTGAATTTAATGAGGTCCCACTTTCCCACCGCAGTAGCATTTTGTATTTCTTGTTCTCAGAATTTTTTGTTCAGATCTATAATCTGGTTTTTAATCAGGCTGTTTGTTTTCATGATGCTTAGGGGTTTTTGTTTTTTTTTTAGTTCTTTGGATAATCTAGACACTAAACCTTTGTCAAATGTATAATTGGCACCAATTTTTCTCCCATTCTGTGAGCTGCCTCTTCATTTGATTGACAATTTCCTTTATTGTACACAAGCTTTTAATTTCCTAAGATCCCATTTCTTGATTGTTGGTCTACTTCCTGCACTACAGAGTCCTACTCAAAAAGTCGCTGCCATTCTCTCTACGTTAACTGTACTCCCTACTTCATCCATTAGCAGTATGAGAGTTGAGGTCCTTGATCCATTTGGAGTGAGTTTTATGCAGGGTGAGAGATAAGGGACCAATTTCATTTTTCTCCACATTGAAATCCAGGTCTCTCAGCATCTGTTATAGATGCCATCTTTTCTCTAATGCGTCCTTTTGGTGTTTTTATCAAAAATCAGGTAGTTGTACCTCTGTGGACTAATATCTGGCTCCTCTGTGTTAGTCTATTCCATCAATCTATGAATATTTTTGTGTAGTTCCATATTGTTTATAACACCTACCTGTTTGAGAACATGCTTCTCCAAAGCCACCAATTGTTACAGTTTTTGGTCAATTTGGAAAAAAAATGGATTTTGACTAGTTTAATTGGAGTTTTTTTAAGCTATAGTTTAAATTCACTTTTGGATGTCGTTTGTCCACTGTCACAAATTTGTGTGTTGATATTCATTATTATATTGGGCAAGGTTTGCTTCTTGGTTTATAAAGGCTGTTTATATGGGGGGAGGGTATGTATGCATACTTTAGAGTAATATAAAATTAAAGGGGAAAATGTGAATTCCTAAACATGTGTTGGAATTAATGTATAGTTTACTTTCATACATCATAATTTTGGTATACATGTGAAGAGCATATATGCATATTTTGGAGCAATATAAATTGGAGGGAATAACAACAAAAGGACTGAGTCAAAGAACTGACTGAAACGGTAAACTTCAGCCCCAAACAATAAACCTCTGCATAGAAATATTTTTAAAAAGACTGAAAAAAAGTTGCAAGACATGTGTGGCAAAATGCATGAACTTGGGTGGGGCAGGGAGCAGGGAGAGGGGAGTGAGTCTAAACTGGACTGAGAAATGTGGTATGAATTGCACAAAACTTCAATAGAAAAACGTTAAAAATGATGCAGCTGTAAAATTTTCCTGCTTTTCCCCTTGCCTTTTAATTTACACTTTTGGATTTCTAAAAATCATACTTTTGAGGAAATATCACATCAGAATTCATAGTAGAGTCTGAGAAACCAATCTAAGACCAAATCCTGGCTGTCTCTGACCAGCTGTGCTCTTTCAAATTATAACACTTCTCAAAGCCTCAATTTTCTTATTTTTAAACTTAATATGGTCATACCTAAGTGATGAGATCATTGAAATTGGCGAATGAAGTAACAATGGTAAGAACCTTCCTGTCTGTGTCAGGAAGTGAGCACCTTGCTGTTAATCATCTTTTAATTCTTACAACAGCCTTACTGGGAAGTCCTTCCACAGTAGATCACATGACTTGAGGCAGAATATGCAAATGTAGCCTTTGAGGAACCCAATCCCAAAGAAATCTGGCTAATGTTGTTTATCCCAGTGTTGCCAAACTTAATTAATCATGAACATTCTTTTTCATACAGTACCATTAATTTTACAGTATAGTCATTTCAAAGACAAACCCATCTTTAAGCTGAATTTTATTATGAAGTAATTGTATAATTTGTATGCAGTTTTAAGAAATAAGAGAAATATTTTTAAAAAGAAGCTAAAGTAAAATTCCACATAAAAAAAGAAATGAGAGACAGAGAGACAGAGACAGAGAAGCTTGGTGATGTAATCCCAGCACTCTGGAGGTTGAAGCAGGAAGACAGTGAATTAAAGACCAACTTGGGGTACATAGTAAGACTCTGTCCTAGAAAAGAAAGAAAATAAAGATGGAGAGGGGAAGAAGGGAAGGAGGAAGATGGTGGAAGAAGGAGAAAGAAGGAGAAGGGAAGGGAGAGGAGGGGAGAGAAGGGGAGGGGAGAGAAAAGGAAGAGAGGAGAGAGGAGAGGAAAGAGGAGAAGAGAGGAGAAGAGAAGGAAAGGGGAGAAAGGAAAGGAAGCACAGAGTTCTCCAGGTTCTCCTACGGTGGCATCTTTTCATTTTGTTTTGGTTTGCTTTTGTTTTTCAAGCCCTGGCTGGCATGAAATTCATAGAGATGTGCCTGCCTCTGCCTCCCTGGTCCTAGAATTAAAGGTGTGTGCCTCCAGACCATGTGCTGGCATGTTAAAAGCAATGCACAGCCCCACAAGCAGGATGTAGACAGGATACAGTTGAGACACAGAGCACTTCCATCGCAGTGGTCATCATTACGGCCACGAGCCCATCCCTTCCATGCCATCCTTGCTATGAGACACTTTTTCTGGTATGGTTGTACCATTTTACAGCCCCTCAGCCATGTTTGAGTGACCCAACCTCTCCACAGCTTCACCAGGTTTGGCGTTGGCCTAAATTTCTTGTCAGACGGTAGGACTGCTGAGTGTGTGATAGTTTCCTAATGGGGGATGGTGAGCATCTTTGTCAGTGTGATGTTTCTTCATGTCTTTTGTTCTTGTTCTAATTGGATTGTCTGCTTTTGTTTAACTTGAACCTGAAGAGTTATTTATCTATTTAGCTTATAGAATAATATGACTCACCGCCGGGCGTGGTGGCGCACACCTTTAATCCTAGCACTTGGGAGGCAGAGGCAGGCGGATCTTTGTGAGTCCAAGCCCAGCCTGGTCTACAGAGTGAGTTTCAGGACAGCTGGGACTACAGGGAGACCCTGTCTCGAAAAGACAAAAAAATAAATAAATAAATAAAAAGAATATATGACTCACCAATGTGTTCTTTGTCAGATGTGTGGCTCAAAAATATGTTCTCTTATGATATAACTTGTATTTTCATGCACTTCATGGTTTTTCAGAGAGCAAGAGTTTAAAAGTTTAAGAAAGTCTCTTGTAGCAGTCATAGTTTTCTGAGGTTTAAGACTGAATGAGAATTATTCTGTTTTGGAATATGATTAATAGAGGCGCCCCCCCCTCCACTTTCTGGACAACATGGCTTCTGATGAGAAAACTACGGTTATCCAAGTTATGTGTGCGCTATAAAGGAATCATTGTTCTCTAATTAAGAAAAAAAAAGAACTTTATCTTTACTTTTCAGCAACTAAAAAATATAATGGCTCCTGTGGAATGCTTTGGGGTTTCTCCTTTGCGGGGTTTCTTCAACATTTGGATCTATTGGTTTACACTTCTTGCCCAACTTGAAAGTTTATGCCATTATTTCTGAGTATTTTTCTGCTATGCCATCCCCCGACCTTCTAGAAACTCTTTATTACTGGCAATGTGTAGATCCAGAAAGGACAGGATGACTCTGAGGGGCACCAGGAGAGATCCACAGCCATACACTCCCCCAGTCCACACAGCTGGCTACAGCGGTGGAGACCATTGGTTTACAGAGCTACCTGCAGCCATTGCCCTAAGTGGCTAGAAACCAGCCAAGCCTGTCTCAGGATCCAGACCAGGGCCCAAGTCCTCCAGGCAAGCACTGGGCTTACAATCAAAGTCTAAGTCATTCCTCTGCTCAGCACTCTGATGATATAGGTGGTCAGCCTTACCTGCAGTCCCCCATGGCCAAGGCAATGTTCATGCCTTATCCATCTATTTTTCCTTTTACTATTCAGACATAGTAATTTTTATTATTCTATTTTAGAGTTGAATACTTTTCCCCTCTGTCTCCTCCATCCACGGAGATTATTTTATGACCGTATTGTTGAATTTGGTTTATTGTTGTTTTAGCAACAGGCTCTCACTCTGTAGTGAGGCCCTACATCCACGGCAGCCCTCTTGCCTCAGCCTCCCAAGGGCTGGGATTACAGGTATGAGTGCCAGGCCAGGCTTTGCTCTTCTTTGCACGTTCTATTCCTTGGCTGAGTGTTTCTGTCTTTTTACCTGTGTCCGCCATGCTCCTAACTGCTCTCACGGTCACATCTTATCATGACTCATCAGAAACCTTTGTGACATGATCTTTCATTTATGTCACCCTAGTGTCTTTTGAGTCATTGTGTGAGCTTGCTGATTATTGCTATAATGAGCAGTCTCCTATGGAAATTCAGGCATGTCCATATTATGTCATGATGTGCTGTATCTCATTTTACCTGTTATTATTGGTTGGTTCTGACCCCATTATATTGTGGGAAGGGATGGGGCTGCTGACTCATTTCTTCCAGGTGCGGATAAAAGACCATGCCCCCCAGCAGCTACTGATACCCAGAGAGTGCTGTTTGCCCCTGGACAGAGGGGAACCCCAGTTCTTCACATGGTTTCTGCTGCCAGATCTGGTGGAGTAGCCTGTGTACTGCTAGAAATGCTGATGTTCAACCTCTCTACCTGGCCTCCTATAGAAAGCCTTCCTAGGGGAAAGAGAGGGTGCCTATTGCTTCAAGCTGGAATCCACCTCTCAGATGGTCCCCACATTCACAGAGGGGCCAGAGAGTGGTTCATAACCAACTGGCAGGACTGAAATCTCCTCCAATTAGCCTTCTCCGAGCTCTCTCTCCTCTCATCCCAGTGGAAGTGTTGAAGTGCCCACCTCACCATTACCCTTCTGGGGCAGTCCAACCCCCAAGCAGCCACTGGGGATAGGGGATGGAGCTGGGGCCACAGTGTTTCCCCTAATATTTATCTAGAAGCATTTTGTATTGATAGGCTGTCACCTTTCTGGTCCTTTGACTGGAGACAACAGGTTTCTCTGGGACTTTTTGCCAGTGTCTGCTGGCATGCCTAGAGTGCTAGTGGCTTTACTTCTGACTCTAGGATCAATGAGCCTAAAAGTACCCCCAAGGAACTCCCTGTGGTGTTCGTCCTCTGATCACAGCCTCCCCACCCTCCAGCCGGTCTGTTTTTCTCTCCACCTTTCAAGGTCTTATTTGTTTTAGATCTAGTATACAGGATTTTCCGTTGTTCTTCCCAGAGGAGTGTGCATGTGTTCTATCTCCCCCAAGCAGAAACTTTGAAGGACAGCTTTCAGGAGCGCTCTTCGTCATGCTTGGCCACATGCTGCAACATCCCAGTGGGTGCCCCCAAATTGTTATCCATCATTATGGAAAAGGCAAGGGCTGTGAGTGATTTACTTTTTGACAGATTACAGTTACAATTATCCCACCTACTAGTTTCTGCAGGATAATTAACCATCTCCAACTTAATAAACATCCACCATTTGTTTATCTCACAGTGGATGTGAATCTGGGCTGGGCTCTACCAATGCTCGTTTTCCTGTGGTCTACTGTAGTGTGGCCAGTTCTTCCTCTCAGGTATGGAACTCCCACTGGATGGCAGATATGGTTCCAGCCCGGTGTACACAGCCTCTCATCCCACCACAGGGGAGCCAGGCTTGGTCACGTGGGGGATTTTGTGAACCAGGAGAACAGAAGTGTGCATGGCTCTCGAGGTATGAACCCAGGTCACTGTCACTCCTCTCTCCTCCTCTCCCCCACTATGAGAGCCAAAGAAAGGCACAGAGCCTGTCCAGATTCAAGTCATGGGGACCAGAGTCCATGTATTGATGTCATATCAGCAAATTGGCATAGCGAAGGTGAGTGCCAGGATGTGTGGGGGATGACAGCCTGTGTGGTCATCAACCACATTCCTGCTCTAATTTCTAACATGTTTTCTTGAGTAAGAAAAAAAAATCCAGTAATTGTTCATAACTACTATTTGGAGACTCTTTGGAGATTACACATGGGTGATAGCCCAAACAGCTGAGAGCCAGTCAGGGTGGCCAACCTGAAGTGCCAATCTGACCATGTTCCTTTTGGACTTAAGACCCTTCAATGGCTTCCCAATGCACACAAACGCTCCCATGCTCCTTTGCATTGGACAGAACCCTTCTGGGGGCTCCCCAGCCTCCTCCTCCTGTCCTACACTCTGATATATGGATCTATCTGCTCACTTTTCCCCTGCACCCTTTATGTGCTCTAGATTTTTCTTTTTCCTGCTTATGGTGACCTTCTTCACTTTTCTCCCAACCTATTTTTCTGTGTGACAAACTCACCATTCTCTTCCCGGTTTTGATCTGTAAGCAGACCCTTCAGACATTTTCTCTGCCCAATCTTTCCTTGCACACTGGATTTATTGACTCCCTGATGTTCAAAATGCGCCTTGAGTATTGCACTATATGTTAGTCAGCTTTTCACTACTGCAACAACAACCAAAAAACTGAAATAATTGCCTTAAAAAGATGAAAGGATTGTCATGGATCACAATTTGGGAGGTTCTAATCTACAGTAAACTCTGTTGCTTTGGTGCCTGTGGCAAGACAGCACATGCAGCTTTGCCCTTCTAAGTCTTCCTGTCAGCTTCTTTTAGAGCCCCTCCAGCCTCTCAGATCTGAGCGAGCTCCAGGTTTCTCCTCCACCTTTGGAAGCGGATGCCTTTTTCTCTATCCAAGAGGAGAAGAGGAGTCAGAATTCTCATAGACATTAAATGACACTGCAGCTCCTGCTCTAGGAGAGATTAGGTGGTGCCCTGAGCAAATTTACATTGTGGTTTGGGAGAAAGTTGAAAAACAAATGCTGAGAACTGCAGACTGGAGCTAGTCCTTAGGAAGGCAGGGGCAGGCCTGCATGAGCAATCATATTCTTGATCTTAAGCACAGATCCAGGGGCGCAGAGGCAACAATCAGTGATGAATACAGTAAATCCATGGTTCTGAGACTGTGACAGTGTAAAAACAATGCTCTTCAGCTTCCATCCAGGATAGAACATCCTTCCACCCCAGCTCACATATCACAGAAATCTCAGATGCAGTGGATATGGGCAGGGTATGGCTTTCTGTATTTCAGGATTCTGTGATTAGCAGGGTTGTAAGTGATGTTTTAAACAGCTGAGGTGCCTATTGGCTGCTCCCAGAGAAGGTATTTATTTCCATATGCCCATCAAAGGCAAAGAACAAAACTGGAATCCTTTTATCATTCACCTGACTAAATCTGCTTTCAGTGACTGTCAGTTGCTGCCTTACTGCTGGTTCAGTATTACCTAACTGGGGCTTGGCATGCAATAACAAAGTTAATATTTACCCTGCTTACAGCACAGTTCAGTAAGTCTGGGACAGTGCCACACAGGAAATTTTGCTGCATCATGATCTAGTCTCTGTTCCCTGATGGCAGTTCAGCCACCTGCCTGGATGACTAGATTTCAAGGACTTTGGACTGTCAGACTTTCCCACTTTGTGGGATAGGCTGATGCCCCTAAATCTTCAACAACTCAACTATTCAGAAAGTTTGGAGGGGCAAGATACCATTCCACCAGCTGAGAGTGCTCTGGGGCAGCTGGTGACCTTGATGCCTGACTCTCCAAGGGACTCTCATCCTGTGTAACTGCTGATCGTCCAGCAGCTGTCTCCGGTGATTGATGCAAATAGGAGATGGACCTCCACTCATTCTGGAATCCAATAGCTAACATGCAGATTAATCCAGCAGCTTTACCTACCCACACATTAATCCCAGAGCTTTAACTGCCCGAACTCTAATCCAAGAGCTTTACCTCGTTTGACTGGGGTGCAGATTTTCTCAAACTGTTGTCTGACGTTGAAGTGGAGCTAAGTCTGTACTTACTCCACAGCGCACGTCTGTCACGGCCGATTCAATCACTGCTGGCTTAGCTCAATCAGCAAGCCCTTATGCCCTCAATAGACTGCTTGTTGGCCACAAATAACTCTCCTCAATAGACTCAGAGAGGGCTAGAAAGTGACCACTGCCTTCTTCCATGCCACTGATTCAGAGAACCCCAAATGGTGGAAATTAAGTGTTTTCAGTGGAGAAGCTATTAACTGAATCCTGTCTATGCTGAGTTTTCAATTGTACTCCAGAGTCTGACTTTTCTAAAACACATAATGCTTTCTAAGTTTGAAGAGAGGGAGCTCAATAAATGATTTCTTAGAAAAAATATATTCGTTCTCTTTGCCTCAATAATTCCATTCTTGCTGCTTTATAATCTGCCTTTGCTTCCCAAGAAAGATGTGAAGGGAAGGAAGGGGCAAAGGAAGGAAGGAGGGACAGATGAACAGAGGGCGGGAAACTCATGGTGCAAAGACAATGCTCCAGACAGTGTAGAGATCAGCCAGGTCAACTGTGCTGGATCAGTTCAATTAGGAGCAGCATCAAGTGCATGAAAATACTAATGTTTACAAAACAAAATGCCAATGGTACATTTACATTGCACACACACACACACACACACACACACGCACACACACATACGCATGCACATGTGTGTGCACACATAAGAACTGTGAGAGCAAAACACTGACGTTTGGTGCCTACGAAACTCTGAAAGTATTTTTTTCATTTTTAAAATTTGATTTCTGAAATTTATATTAATGGTGTTACAGTATACTTTCCTCAATAAAAACTAGTATCATCTCTCTTCTGCAACAGTTTAAATGCTTCCTTATAGGTAGAATCTAACACTAAAATGTCCTCCACAGGGTATAAACTCATTCTATTCTGTGAAGGCTTGAAGCTTTCTTGAAGATTTAGGACATATATATTTAATATTTAATATTTATAACATGGCTAGGATGTATATATCATTATCTCCTGCTTGATAAATGAAGACTCTGAGATGCTGGAGCATGAGTGGCTGGACCAAGGCTGTACCATTTATCAGTGACAGACAGGAGTGGAAGGAAGAGCATCGTAAATCTCAGAGTCCTGAAACTATCGAACTCACTATCTATACTGTATTTTCTAAAAGCCCAACAGAGTATCACATATCCCATGAGAACTTGATGAGCACTGATTTTTAAGTGTTGAGATTAGTAGTAGAATAGAGTGTTGGCCAGTGTCCCTGACTGCAGTCAGGCATTTGTCAAACTTATTATGAATGTGTGTACCTGTGAGATGAATTCTGAAGTAGACCAGTCATCTTGGAAGTAGACCCATCATCTTGTCACTACCCTGCCCAAGAATCGATAATGGCTGCAGTTAACAGTTCAAACTCAAGCTGGTGGCTTTCTGGGCCATCTGTTGTGACACAACTCAACTCCAGCTTTCACTTATAGGGACTGGAGGAACAAATGCCCTTCCAGGCTTCCAAACACCTGATTCTCCCATGTGCTTTTTAAATTCCATACAAGAGTTTTTAAATTTTTTGTTTGTTTGTTTTCAAGCTAATTTAAAATGAAATAAATATATCTATTCTTAAGCCTGGGGTTTTTTACATGGCCCCTTACAACTGAGCTGCCATTCAATATCAGGGTTGGGCTGCTGTGGGCAGATCCCACTGCAGGCAGGGAAAATCACTTTCAGGGTGACAGTTGGTGGGAAAAGAATGTTACACAGTGGTATGATGCTGACACTGACTGGACCGTGCACAACACAGGTTTCCTGCTAACTAGGATGAAGTGGCTTGCTGGAGAGGTGCATCATCACACAGCACAGGACAGCATCCTAAAGGCTGGCCCTGAAACATTATGTTGATGTCAGCATCAGCTGGGCTCTTGCAAAGCATTACCCCTCAAAATAAATTCATCTGTGTAACCAAAATGCTACAGGTTTGCAGTTTTATTATTTCATTTGTAAATTTGCTTTGGTTTCTAAATGCTCTACTGCCTTTGGTCATTGTTAAAGTTACTATGCCTGAGTAACAAATTACTCCAAATTTCGTGGTCTAGCATTTAACTGTCATCTCTCAAACTTTTCGTGGTTGAGGGAATTCAGTGAGGCCGCTCTCATGCAACATCTCTCACACAGTTATGTCCTCTGGGGGCTGGGACTAGAGCTCTCTAATGACTCCTCACATGTCTAACACAGAGCTGGAAAGATCAAAGCTGAGACCAGAGCATCCATGGCTCCTTCGACATCTTTCCAAATCTAGGTGCATAGTTTCCATACGGGGTTCCATGGTGCTTTCAACAGAGCAGCCTCATCTCATGCAAGGTAGGGCTGGGTTCAAAAATGAAAGGAAGGAAAACAGGAGGGAAAGAAGATTTAGGTGGATCAATCCATCAATAAGATATAGATAGGTAAGTAGATAGGTATGTAGATGATAGAGTGGGACAACAGGGTCTCCTCGTAGGATTCTTACTCTCAATCATAAAAGAATTAAAAAATGGATTCAAGGGCTGGAGAGATGGCTCAGCAGTTAAGAGTACTGGCTGTTCTTGCAGAGGACCCAGGTTCAATTCCCAGCACCCACGAGGTGGCTAAACATATTCTGTGTAACTCCAGTTCCAGAGGATCCAATGCTTTCTTCTGACCTCTATAGGCATTGCACAACATGGGTACACTTACATACATGCAGGCAGCATACTCATACACATAAAATGAAAATAATAAATAAATAAACTTTCAAAAAATATTTTATTTATTTTTTATGTATATGAATGTACTGTCTGCATGTAGGTTTGTGCACCTGTGTTGTGCAATGCCGCGGAGGTCAGAAGAGGGTGTCGGATTCCCCTGAAACTGCAGTCAAAGACGGTTCTCAGCTGCTATGTGGGTGCTGGGGATTGAACCTGGGTCCTCTGCGAGAGCAGTCGGAGCTCTTAACTGCTAGGCCATCTCTCCAGCCCAATAAATAAGTTTTTAAAAGAATGGACTCAAATGGTAGCTTTAGGACAATATTAGAATTTGAAGGGAAATTCTCAGGGCAGGGCAGGCAAGCTGTAAATCTCAGTCGCTTCCCTGAGGAAGAGCATGAAGGAGAGAAGGGGAAAAGCCATAAGGCCATTCTGGTTCTGAGCCTGCATGGAGGTCAGACAGATACCACGTGGTAGACCAGCAGCCACACAGGGAGAAGGAAGCTTGGAGAGAGGGTAAAGAAACCACAAATGCTAAGGCAGCCCAAGGCAAGGCTGAAAAGAGACAGAAAGGAGAAAAGGAGAGTTCCTCAGAAAAGCAGGCAGACTTATAAAGAGATCATGCGGGCTGGAGAGATGGCCTAGCGGTTAAGAGAGCCGACCGCTCTTACAGAGGACCCGGGTTCGATCCCCAGCACCCACATGGCGGCCGAGAACCGTCTGAAACTCCAATTCCAGGAGAACTCCAGTTCCAGGGGAATCCGACACCCTCTTCTGACCTCCGCGGCATTGCACGACACGGGTGCACAGACTTGCATGCAGACAGAACATTCATACACATACAGAAATAAATAAAATTAATAAAAAATAAGAGTGCTTTAAAGAGTTCATGCAAGTGACTCACCCACAAGCACTCACTAGGGGTGGGGATCTGAGTCAGGAAAAGTTCACCATCTTATTAACACACTAGGTATTCTTCCCATCTCTTTAGCATGATTAAGGTGAATGCACCTTTCTAGAGGTGGGCCCATGACCAACCCTGAAAAACTGGAAAGTTAAAGTTTTCATCCAGGCCAGAGATTCCTGCTCTCAAAACCAGATTTATCCCAAGAGGCTTCCTTGCCACCATAACGTAGGTAGGTGTGTGGATGATGACCGATGATTGATGGCTAGATGGATCAATGGATGGATTATAGAGTGATGAACAAACTGTATTCAGTTTTCTAATCTAGTGTCAGAAGTCAACCGGTCATTAGAAGCCGGGCACCAATGGCAGCCGACATTCAAAGGGCAGGGGTTGGACTCCGTCTTCTGGAGGATGCATCAAAGAACTCGCAGATGTGCAAAATCATCACACATTCTCCCTTCTGGTCTGCTTATTCAAACCCCAGCATCCTTTGCAGCTACCTGAAGATGTCCCAGGCTGCTCCAGACCTCTATAATGTCTCCTTTAATAAATAAAAGTCCCACAGACTATAATCTGTACCATTCATGTATTCTATTTCATATTTTTTATTGCTGATGATGTCAACAAAATGCTAGTGTTCTCTATACAGAATATAGAATATGTATTACATTTATGCTCTAACTAATTAAAGCATTTGTAACAATTCTGCAAATGTCTTATTTTTTTTAATTTTATTTATTTTTATATGTGTATGAGTGTACTGTCTGCATGTAGGTTTGTGCACCCGTGTCATGCAATGCCGCGGAGGTCAGAAGAGGGTGTTGGATTCCCCTGGAACTGGAGTTCTCCTGGAATTGGAGTTACAGACGGTTCTCAGCCGCCATGTGGGTGCTGGGGATCAAACCCAGGTCCTCTGCTAGAGCAGTCGGTGCTTTCAACCACTAGGCTATCTCTCCAGCCCTGCAAATGTCTTATTAACCTTACTTTACAGACAGGATTCAAACGCCCTGAGGGAATTAATTGCTTAAGGTCACTTTTGCTGGCCTGAAGCCTCTGTGAGGTCACAGCCCCTTCTCTTCAGGACAATGCTATATGCTGCCTCCTGTAATTTAAGTTGTAATTGGAAAGCTTAAAAAGACGAGAAACAGAAGGAAAGGTGGAGAGAAGAAACAAAAGAAATATAAGACAGGAATGTCAAAGGACCCACCACTGTGACTGCTTCAAGGAGTGCCAGCCCAGGGATTAGCTCCCCACTGTCTACAGCCCCATCTGGCTCCCCACCTTTGAAGTAGCAATCAGAAAAAGCACTTGCATTCACAGTGACATTTAAGGGCCAAGGCCCTTTGCAAATAAATGTAAATGCCAAATATAACCGGTGAGCACTCAGAGATGAAAGGTGTGGGAGGAGCAGCTCTCCAGCTAAAGGTCCTGATACTGGTTCCCCTTAAGTTCAAGCAGACCATAAACCCAGCATCTATTTAAGTGAGCAGATGTGGCCAAAGGTTCATCACACTTGCTGTGATCTATTTAGCATCCTCATTTAAATATGTCTCCGAAAGAGGATCTGGAAACGGGACCTTGTTATCCTCAGCAAGCAAATTTCCATAACGTGCAGAGCTATTTCTGATAATTTGCGGCTCCTTACTCTAGAGCTGATAAATACTTTTCATATAGATTTATCACTACTATGATGTTTTATATTATCAAAGGTACCGCAAACTTGTGTTTCATTAACTTAATGAGCAGAATTTAATGGTTGAACAGGACTAGAGAAATGCATGGGTCTTAGGTAAGGCACCACAGTTTGGAATCTGAGGCAACTCCATTAGGAGGATGCTTGATGACAAAAACATATCCAAGGGTCTAGAAATGTCTTCCATTATAATTATGCCAAGCAAATGGGGCTGGCCTGCCAGAAACCTGGGAGCTGACCAGGGTGTAACAGCTAAACCAAATGATTAAGAAAGGAAGAGGATAAAGTGGAATGGCATGACGCCGAGAACCAAGAAAATACAGCCAAGTAGCTAAGAGAAGCCTTGGGGCATCTCTCTTTGCCACTAAGTAGATACATAAGTCAGAACAGCTTATCGTACTTATCTTCTCTAAGCATAAGTCTCTTTGCTTCTAAATAAAAAAGTTTCAAAATTAAATGACAATGGCCACAGAATTGCTTACCATAGTAAGCACAAAGTAAATGCTCAGTAAATTATTGTTATTATCTGTGAATAAAAAGTCTTCTGTTATAATGAGATTATTTAACTTTTTATAATGAGACTATTTAGCTTTATGTGATTTGTGAACCTTTAAGAACCTGATGTCAAGGTATAGTATACTTCTAGAAAAGTATACAGAGAAACACTCTTGATGGTTTACGATTTCAGAGCACAGAAGTCTAACTCCCTGGCTTTTAAAAATCTCTGCTCTGGTCTGTCCTCCGTTGCTGTGATTTTGAGATTATGTTGTTCTCTATATTTTAACACTACTTAATTAGTTTTCCTTAATGATCGCCTCTGAAAGTAAGAAAGCCAACTCTATATAGCCATTAGCACTTGTTTATACTTAAGAACTGAGAAAATTTAAGATCATTGTAACTAGTTAATCTACACTTAATTACAGACTATTTTAAGATTAACCCTTTTTCAAAAGAGGAATTCTAAGCTGATTGTAGAGAACTTAGAAAATATTGACTCTTAGTTACTGCATTAAAAATGACGGCTATGTTAGGAGAATGGAGTTCTTAGTGTATCTGACACTGAATGCATCATCTTCTCAAAACAAACAAACAAGCAAAGAAATGAAACCAATTATTCATTTGTTTACCCATTCAGCAGCATGCTAAGTCCTGGGAGGTATAAAAGAATAAATCAGATCCTCTCCTCAGCAGTATAAAGGTTAGAAGAGAAAGGTAAGTAAATAAAGAAAAGGCTCTGGGGGCTATGATGAAAACCCTTGCCTGCTGTTGGATAGTGGTAAACTGCCTGACATTTCCTGTGGCTTCACTCAACCACCTCAGGGCGGGGCTTGGCTGTGGGGGTTGCTATGGCTAGCAAAAGTGAGGGGGAATGTTTTACATCACAAGTAAACAGAGGCTTGATTCATGTTTTTCTATCTACCATAAAAAGACTCTTCCCCAGCCTTGGGTCCTGGAATACAGGGGCAAATACAGGAACCCTGACTGATTTCCACCTGCAGTGCAGAGCACAGCTTCAACCCACTCTGCAGCCTTCGAGTCACTAAGCCAGTGAGAAAAAGCACCACACCCATCATTTGTGTTTGGAGTTGTTACTGTGGCAGTACCTGACTATTAGTGATGGACTTAGAAGAATACATGCTCATTTCTACCTACTAAGAAGACAGACTAGTCAGGGACTTTCAAAGCTGGTACAGCCAGTAGAAGGGTTGGGCAGTATCTTCCTCAACTTGCGCTAACATCACAAAACACCACAGGGAGGGGTCTTCAACCACAACGGAAATCTACTCCACAGTGCTGAAGGCTGAGAAGTTTCGTGATCTGGTTCATGATTTGGAACAGCGGCTCATTGCTGTGCCTATCACAGTAGAGAGTGAGGGCTCTCTTTTGTCTTTTCTTACGGGGCAGTAATCGAATTCATAAGGGCTGTACCTCATGGCCTTATGACCACCTGAAGACTCCTGTCTCCAAATACTATCACACTGGAGATTAGGTTTCAACACATGAACTGCTAGTAGGGAGTGGGGGATATGGTTCAGTCCATAAGAGTAGGTTTTGAGGCAAGGTACAAAGATCTAGATTGCCAATGGCCTGGTATCACTGGCTAAGCGGTTTGTGCTGTGTTCTGTAGCCAGGGGCCTGTAAAAATCATTAAAGCAATGGAGCAAAAAGGAGCTAATTTGCATTTCAAAAAAATTTATTTAGGGTTTGGAGGTGTAACTCAGTTAGTAGGGTGTTTGTTTAATATGCACAAAGCTCTGGGTTCTATCTCCAGCACCACATAAAGAGGGATGGTGACCCATGCCTATAACCTCAGCACTTGCAGAAAGAACTTCAAGGTCTTCCTCAGCAACCTCGTGAGTTCAAGGCCAGCGTGGGATACACGAGACCCTGTCTCAAAAAATAATAATAATTATAATGCAGTTGTGTGGAGGATGGATTGAAAACTAAAGATGTTAGAGGACAAAAGGGGGTCAGAGGAGATCCCGGAAGTGTAACAGAACTGCTGCACAGCACCATGGAGCACCCTGATTAGCACTGGAGGAAGGGTCAAGAGCAGCAGGAGGCAAGATGAGTCATAGGGTAGGACATCAGAGTAGGAGACTGACATTACAGGATGTGAGGTAAAGGAAGGATCAGGGAGCAAGCCCCAGATTTCTGCCTTGAGTAGCTTGTTGGTAACACCACTAACCAGCACATGATACAAATGACTAGAAGGAAAAGGGGAGGGAGAACAAACTCTTCAGTCTTCCACATACCGCACTGAGGATTCTCTGGGATACCTTTTGCATCGCCAGCAAAAGGTACGAACTGGAAGTCCAGTTGTGGAAGGAAAGGGATTTCCTGGGAATGTGCCCAGAACAGGGGCCAACAGGCCCCAGGGCGACTGACGCTGAAGCTGAGAGAAACTGGAACAGGCAGAGTTGGGAGGGGCAGAGGAAAAACCAGGAGAGGGTAGACACTGAAGATCCTGTCTTCTAAAAAACACTGCAAAGATGGGAGTTCTCTAAATGGAGGTGAGAAAGAGCCTCGTGGGACCAAGTGACTCTTCTACAGCCACGTTATCAAAGCCCGAGAGTAGACCAACTGTTGCCACAACAGCAAAACAGATATTGTTGTCTTAGTTTCTGTGTGTCAGGAATTAAGCAGTGGCTCAGGTTGTAGTTCTAATCCATTCTTCTGAGGCCACAGTGAAGATGTCAGCTTGGGCTTCGGTCACTGGAGGCTTCACTGGTTGTGGAGGATCTGTATGCATATGGCTGCTGGCTTAAAGGTCTCAGTTCTTTCTCTATAGGGCTGCTTGAGAGTCCTCAAACATGGCCACAGTTCCACTCAGAGCGAGCAATCCAAGAGAGAGGGGAAGAAGCTACTATCCTTTCTGTCATATTTGTTAAAAGTACTTCAGTAAGTCTTGCCCCTATTCAGAAGGAAAGGAAGAAGCTCAACTTACTGAAGAGTGCTAAGGATCGTGGTCACCTTACAAACCACACTAACTAACCAAATCCCTCCCTTAGGCTCAGGACATCTCCCTAGCAATTGCCCCTCTTTTTTTTTTTTTTTTTTTTTTTTTTTTTTTTTTTGTCTTTCGCGACAGGGTCTCCCTGTAGCCCCAGCCATCCTGGAAACTCACTCTGTAGACCAGGCTGGCCTTGATCCACCTGCCTCTGCCTCCCAAGTGCTAGGATTAAAGGCGTGTGCCACCACACCCAGCATTGCCCCTCTTTTCTACTGCAACATCCATATTCACATCTCTAGCTTCATCATTAGACAAGCGCCTTCTTATTTTCCTACCTTTAAGATTCCCTTAGATGCACTCTAATGTTTTTCTCACCTGTGTAACAAATTCCTCACACCAGTGCTTCCATTAGTGTCCTTCACTAGCCCTTTTTCTAAAGGTTTCCTCCCCCCAGAACTCATGGATACGCTTCATCAACAGACTCAGTGTTGCTAAATCTAATGGGTCATTTTGAGCCTCATCTCACTTGAAAATTAGTACTAGTGATCTCTCCTGTCTTCATCGGCTCCTCCATCTTCTCTGGGTTCTGCTCTCCAACTTCTTACTGCTGCCTGCAATGCATCACGTCTAGGGCCTGGCTCGTGTTGTTTCATTACCCACACTAGTTCTCTTAGTGCTAAAACATAATCTCCTGGCTTTCTCTGTTACCATTAATAGGCCATGGCTTGCATCTTACATCTACTGTATAGACCTCTAATTGAACTCTTGATTCACATATTTATTCAACTGCTTTCTCAGCTTCTTCTCTTACATGTGTGACAGACACCTCCAAATAATTTCTCAAACTGATATTTCTGTCTTGAACTACAAATCTGCTTTGCATTCAACCTTTATCATCTGAGTTAATTGCTGATACAGCCTTCCTGTTGCTCAAGCAAAAATCTGGAAGTTATATTGGACTCCTTTTAGTCTTCCACCCCACATCCAAACCATCAGCAAATCCTTCTATTCTCCTGTTCAAGGTGTATGTAGGACATATCTTCTTTATGTAGTTTCCTCTATCATCCAGGTCCTCTATGTTCTTTCTCAGATGCCACCTTCTCATTCCTATCAACCACCCTACTTTAATGGCATCCCTCACATCTAATCAGCCTTACCCTGCTTTAGCCCCAACACTCACCATAAAGTACATATCATCTAACATACTGCATTTGTTACTTTTCCATGCAATGGTAAGACACCATGAACAAAGGCAACGTATGTATTCTTCCATTTAAGAAATGAATTTATTTCAGCTTGTGGTACAGAGGTATAAGAGTGAATCGTGGCAGGGAGGCATGGCAGCAGAAGCCAAAAGCTGAGAGTTCACGTCTCCAACTACTCACCGGAAGCAGAGAGAGCAACTGGAAGTGGGACAAGGCTCTCAGTTCTCAAAACCCTCCCCCCAGGGCTTTTTCCAGCGAGGCTACAACTCCTAAGGATTCTATAACCTTCCCCCAAACAGTGCCACCAACTGGAAACCCATAGGCCAAATGTTCAAATATTTGAGTATTATGGGGAACTTTGTAGTCAAACCATCCCACATACTATATAATTCACTTACTTATGACAGTAGCTATATTTCGTCCTTTGTTCATTACTGTATTCCAACTGTGCTTGCTTTTTTTCGCTGGTATGTCTTCTAGGTCTGTGTGCTTAGAAGTGTCCATATCATGTGTTATGGTTTAGGGACAAGATGTCCCCGAAAGGCCGATGTGTTAAGGGTTTGGTTCCTAGCTGGTTGGTCTTATTGAGAGGCAACTGGAAAATGAGGAAGCTAATGTCATCAGTGGGTTAGTTCATTGAGCTCACAGCTGAATGGGCCACTAGACCATGGGGCCTGGTTCAAAGAAGTAGCTCACTTGAAATGTCTTTGCAGGACAGGCTTTGACCCTGGCTCCCTCCTGGTTTTCTCTGTTCACTGGATGGCACAATGTGAACAGCACTGCTCTGTCATGCTCTTCTTCCATATGTTACTGTCTCACCATAGTCCTAAAAGCAACAGGGCCAGTGGACCATGGTCTGTAACCTCTGTAACCATAAGTCAAAATTAATTTTCCTTCTTTAAGTTGTTTTTTACCATAATAATGGGAAAAATTACCAATATCATACATAATATATGCTCAGTAAATATTTTTATATTTTTAAAAAGACCCCTCTAGGTGCTGTATGGATACATACTAATGGGGGCAGAGTAAGAAGATACAGCATGTGGCAATATTAGCAAGTACAAAAATCTGACTCTTTGAATTAAACAGATCAGAGTTATTTCTCACTAAGAGCAGGATGCCTGAAAGTGTGACTTCTTGGTCTAGGATGTCAAGGCTAATTCTACTGCCTTTTTTCTTTTATTCAACAGGCTGCAGCAGCTGTAGCAGCTTCAGCTATCAAATCTGCATTCCAGCAAGGAGAAACAGGAAGCCAAACGGAGTGTTGGGAGCAGCCAAGGACCTTTCCCACTAGTTCAGAGCAGGTGGAGGAGAATAAACACAAAGTTTCAATACACTTGTCACTTATTTTTAAAATAGTTTTCTTCTTTGAAAGTTCCATACATTTATATGATGTATATTGATCATATCGGTACCCACTACCTCCTTCCACCTCTCCCATCACTGTCCCAGCTTCATTTCCTCTTTTTATTTTCTGTTTTTATTATTAATAACCACCTATGTCCAGTTAATGCTGTCTCTATGAAAACAGCCCTGTGGCCATCTACTGGAGCATGAACAACCTACCAGCAGTCATGTCCCCAAAAGAGAGTGACTCTTCCACCCTCAGCAGCCTCAACTTTCAATAGCTCTTCTACTAGGAGAAGAACCTCGGGGACCCCTCTCCCTCTATGCTAGAATTTTGACTGGCTTGATCTTGTGCAGGTCTCGTGTAGGCAACTATAGATACTGTGAGTTAATATTTGCAACAACCATGGCATGTCCAGCAATCAGCATTTAACCACTCTCCCCCAATCTACTAGGTCTTACATTCTTTCTGCCCCTTCTTCCTTGAAGTTCTCTGAGCCTTGGATGGTGACAGGTTGATATACAGATGATCCATCCACAGCTAAGCACTCAAAGTTAGTTATTCCCAGCTCTTTGACCAGTTATGTCTTTGTCTTAGCTACTAGCCAGCACAAAAAGAAGCTTCTCTAACCAAAGTTAAGAGCATCACTAATCTAGGGGTATGAACATAAATATTTAGAATGCAGTTTGACACCATGACCATTAAGACGAATGCTTTTCCTGGTCATGGGCTTTTGGCCAGGTTTATAGTACCAGGCATGAAACTATCTTGTGGAGCATATCTAATATCCAATCAGAAAGTCGTTGGCCACCCTATGTCATCATGCCACTATTGCACCAGGGGAGACACCTTGCTAGTGGTCAGTATTCTAGCATGCATGTCCAGTACTAGGTAAGACCACTGAGTTCTTTCCTCCCCCAGCAGCTTGCACAGTGTCTTCTGGCTTATGTAAGCTGGCCAGGAGAGAGAGAATTTCCTGGTTAGTTTGAAGTTGATTTCTCTATCTCCTCTATCTAAAGTAATTGGTATCTTCAGCAATAGGGTTTTACCATCCAGTAATGGTGGGAAAACAAGAGTAATGAGAGCAGCTTGTGCTGTTTCTGGTGCCTCTAGCTATTGTCAATGTGTTCTTATTTTAAGTTTGGACATAGTTAGAAATGGACAACACCTAAGCTTTTTGTATGTGCAATCAGGTGAACAGTGGATATATTTACCCAAGTGGCTCAAATTCAAGGAGAAATAGATCAAGGGAAGAAAAAATTATCAAGACCACCAATGTGGATGTAATAAGTGTATGTACAAAATCGAACCAAAGTGTAAAAAAAGCACAAATGCTTCAGAATTGGGCAAAATGTGAAAGTTCTTTTAATTTAGGTGCTCCTCCATCATCTCAGTGTGGATTTCAACTAGACATTTGGATATATAATGAGGGAGGATTGGCTGGATGTGTACATTGGAGAGTCATGGGCATAAGGAGGATATTAGGTCATCTTCCTGAATAAGATCACCAGGAATCAGAGCAACATCCAAAACTGAACTACGGTAAAAAGAGGAGGAAGAAGAAGATCAAAGAAGCCAAGAAGTGGGAGAGGGAAATGTTATGTCCTTTGAAAGGGGAAAGCAGAATATCTAAGATGAGAATTATTTGACCTTTAAAAAACCCCAGTATTCTCATTTATAATACAAGGCAAAAAAAAAGCGGCTATTTCCTAGGGTGTTTATGAGTATGAAACGTTCAGTGTATGCAAATGTTGGCATTGTGACTCATGATAGGACGTGATCAATGTCTGTTACCCTCTCTTTGGCTGTGTTACCAGCACATGGGGAAACAGAACTTTCTAGACCACCTGCTTATATTCTTGCAGTCCATGTTGACTCAATATGGTAAATAGCTACTTGTCTGGGAAAATATTTATGCAAGATGAATAGGACAAATATTGATTTTGTTTTATCCTGGTATCCATTATAACTCAAGGACAAGGGAGGCTCAGTGCATGAATTTTAGAAACAGTAAATGTGTTGTTCCTATTCTCAAGCCTGTCCTAGTAATGAATGAATTAACACTTGCTCAATGAATAAATGAATGGAAGAGTCAAATGAAAGGAAATGACATCATGTCTATTCTAGGACAGCATTAACATATTTGTTAGTGTATGTGTCTATTAATTATCTTTGGGTGGTTGGCATAGTTGTTTCCAGAATGGTGTTGTAAAGTTAGTATCACAGAATCACTTCTTGCTTAGGCCCCACACACTATGCGGTTCCTAGCTAGCAATGTGTCAGTGGCAAACCTATCTCCACTACAGGAAACAGAAGAGGGGATATGGAATGCACATGATCTATATAAACTAAGGACACACTAAAATACCACTTTGTGCAGTGCTACCTGCAAGACGACTTGGGAATGCATCCCTATGTCTTGTCAGGTAAGGTAAATTCATAGTTTAGTACAAAGGAGTGCAGACACACCCCCCTCCCATTACCAGGAAATATTTTCTCACTGAGAGCCAAGGGAATGAAAAGTCTAATAAAATATCAAAAGTCTACAATTTGAAGTGAGAATAGGATTGGAGTTTATTTTATTTATTATATCATTTTTGAGTTTCTGGAGCCAAACATTATTTCCTCATCTGCTAGTGCCTTTTTGGATTTTCTTTTTACTCTTTTACCCTCAGCTTGTTTTGAAGCCACCTTAAGGCACCTCATTTCGATGGTCAGATGGAAGATTAAACTCTGACCCTGTGTAAAACTATTCTGGCACATGGGGTGCTGGTATGTGACAACAGTTTGTAATATTTAATTTACCAACCCTTTTTTCTTTACTAGTGAATGCCTTTCCTGAAGACTTCAGGGGATCTGGCTGGCTGGTTCTAAGACCCAATTTAAAGTTGCTTTTAAATAGCAAGAAATGTGTGCTGGGTGAAGATCTGTCTGGCAGCTGCCTACAGCCATCTTTTAGGAAATCATTCTTTCTCTCCGCCATCCCCACCCCCGTGCAGCATCTCTAGAAAGCCATCCATTCACCAGACAGAGGCAGCGAGCACTCCCACAAGACAGCAGCTGGTTGTCCACTGACACATATTGGAAGCACTGTTCTGTGGTTCAAACATCTGCTTCACCCTTTATAACTTGGCAAGTAAAGGCAAGGCCTCACAGACCGCATTCCCAGAGTTCCACTGGCAGGACTGATAAAAGAAAATGAAGAAGGCTGTAAAATCAAGAACGTATTGCTAGTATTGGAGTTCAAGAAACCCTGGTCAAAAATTTAATGTTTGCTAAATGGAAAGGGAAATAACAGTCTACCCTCCAGTGTCTGCTGAAAACGTAATGATTTTCCTGGCTTGCTTTAAAGGAAAGGGGAATGGTAGTTCCAAGTTCAATTTCATACGGCCTCTTGAGAACAGAGACTGGAAGCAGCAAAGAAAAAAAATCCCCATCAGGAGCAAGAGTTTCACTGAGAATTCTCCCTTCCTACCATGTGAACCAGGAGAAAACTGAATATTATCATCTTCCCCTCAATGCCTTTGGGAGGCAAATTAACCCAGGTGAGGTGTTGAACTGCAAGGACTTGAAAATTCCATGCTAAGCACTAGACAGGTGCAGTGGAAAAGACTGCCTGAAACTGGTCAACACTGTTGCTGATCAGCCCACATTGGAGTTTAAATTAGGAGGAAAGAGTGGACACCTGGCCTGTAGATCACAGACAGCTTGGGGGTGGGTCTGAGTCTACCGTCATGCAACAGCAGTTAATGCTTTTTGCGCACTAGTTACACCCCACATATTTAACCAGCTACATTCCAGAGTTTTGTTACTGTTATTATGAGTAGTAATAGTAGTTATTGTTTTGTAGAGATTCGTTACACTTACAGCTCCTGGCTGACAGAGGAAGAAACTGAAGCTAAAATAGGTAAAGATTCTTGCCAGAGTCGCCCCTTGCAGTGTTAGTGAGCCAAGACTCAAATCTAAAAGATACTATCATAGAATCTGACCTGCTAAAAAGTAGTGCAGAATTAGATCTCCAGAACTTGACAACTCTCTATATTGGGGTGTGGCAGTGACTCCCCCACCCCATTTCTGTTCTCTATTTCCTTCAGCTGTTTTTCTGTAGCCTGGCTGTTCCCAGGCTCTAATGCACACCTGGAAGAGCAATGGTAAGTGGAAACAGCCCAGGAGAAATGTCACCCACACGGGACTCAGGCTGCTGGGGACAGGACAGTGGGTGGGAAAGAGGAAACCCTACTTCGTAGGCCATGCCAGCTACTTAGAAATCTGCTGGCTGGGCCGGGAAGATGGCTCAGTTGGCAAAAACACTTCTCTGCCTAGAAGCACAAAACCTTAAGTGCAACCCTCAGAATCCATGTAAAAACAACTCTGTATGATGCCACATGCTTATAATTCCAGTGCTAAGGAGGCACTGGGGCTTGCTGGGGTCACACTGGGGCTTGCTGGCCAGCCAGCTAGCCTACTGGGAGAGTTCCATGGTATGAGAGATACTGTCTTATAAAAGTGGATGGTGGCTGAGGAATGATACCTAAGATTGTCCTCCAGTTTCCACATGCATATGTACATGCATACTTGTGGACTTACACATGAAGCATATGCACACATAATACACAGATAGATAGATGAAAGATAGATAGATGATAGATAAATCATAGATAGATAGATAGATAGATAGATAGATAGATAGATAGATAGAGGAAGAGGGAGGGAGAAAGAAATCTATTGCCTTTGACTTCAAGTAAAATAGTCCCTTTCTCTATACTTCTTCCAATTGTTTAATCAAGGAACCAAAATAATGAAACTGGAACAGAATAATAGTCAAATAGTGAATCATAATCTCCAATATGGACTGGCTTGTCTAACAGCCTCATTCTCATTGGCTATATTTTTAAAGGAGTACAGCTAAGCATGCTACAGATCCTGCTCTTCTAATGCTCAAAGAGCTTAGGCAGTGAAAGAGTCCATTGCTTCCATGTGGCTTCCAGGGCTGTTGATTCTGACAGGAAGATCTGTCCATCCTGAACAGCCAACTCTACTCCCACTCTGCTCAGACTCCACTCCAGCCCCAGCTACAAAACAGCTAGATCACTGGTCAAAACTTGGCTGCATACTGTAGTCCCCTGCGAAGTCTTATGAAATGCCAATATCTTGGTTCCACTCCCAGAAATTCTTCATTGATTTGGAGTGTAATCCAGACCTTGGGGGCTTTACAGCCTCTCAGTTGCTTCTCATATGCTGAGGGGGATCTCTCATAAAGAACACTCAAGAAGGTGGTAGGTTCAGATTATTCCCAAAGTCTCTGTCAATTCTAAATTCTTAAATTGCCAGCTGAAGCCTTTCTCTGTGCTTGCTGTTCCTGGTGGTTATTGATGATTTTATGATCGATTATTATTGAATGAGGGCTATAATATTATGTAGCAAACTAACAAGCTATACACAACAAAACAAAACATATCCACTCTATCAGATTCCCATCTTTCCAAAATTACGTTCAAAGAAAAGAGGCTAAGAAAATGCATGATAAATTTAGAATGCTATTAATCAGAAACCACCCTTTGTCTCTGGCCCTGTGTCCTGGCACAGGATATTCTGCAAACAAATCCTAACAGTGTTCACAAATAAACTTGCATCAGGGACATATAATCTAATTGTTTCAAGGGGAAAAGAATTTTTGACAGAATCTTCTAGAAGGGGAGGGAAGAGTATGGGGGTACAACTGCTAGTTGAAAAGCAAAGGAACTGAGCAAGCCTATTTCTATGTTTCATACACTTGTCATCTTGTAGCTCTAAGTATTATGTTTGGCAGACATTGTCAGAATCCCTTCAAACATCAGTCTTTACACAAGAGCCTGAACACATTCCACAAAGGGACTTCCGATCCTGGTTGCCAGCTGACTGTTTAAAGATAGAAGTGCAGGGCTTGTACTCTCTTGCTTCAAGTAACTTCAAGGAGTCCTGCCTGCTAGAAACAAGTTCTGGGTCTGATGTTAGCCTGCCACAATCCTGCAGGGTGACTTTGGACAACTATGGCCCCCTTGGCACTTCAGTAACCTTTGTTCTGCAAACACAGACCTGCTGACTCACTCCCACAGGAGCATTGAGAAGCCCAGAATGTCTCCCAGAGTGGCCCTGTACTGGCCACACAAAAGGAAGCTAATGAGTTTAAAGTCCCCAGAACTTTGAACTTGGTGTGGCTTTGTGGTTCCTGCTGTGGGCAGAGCCGTGGCAGACAGTGGAGTTAAAATGGAGTTGAGTGGCACTTGTGCCTAGAAAGATCCTGAAACTCAATATCTAGAATATTGCTGTCCCTAAATCGAAGCATAGAAAACTGCACTGTTCCTCTGTGGGTAAAGAGTCAGCACGCCATGTAGCTAATGAATCAATTACAAACTGTTCATACCGAACTTGACAACATTTTTTGGCAGGAGGAGAATGGGATGGCAAACAATTCTCATGTATATGTGTTGGGGGGGGGGGAGCACTAGGAGGTGAAGGATTCTGGGAAAAAAATGTCACTCATATATGAGATTAAATCTCTGAGGTCTCAAAACTATTGGAATCAGCCTCTCAGGCAAGTAAATGAGACTGGCAAGGACAGAAGGTGGTTGTTAATGAGCCATCAAGTGGCCCATGAAGGCAGCAAATGATGGAGAAACCAGAAGGAGGCCGGAAAGGAGGGAAAGCAAGCCAGAGTCCCTCATTAAGAAACAGGGATCACCCCTGATCCTACCACAAGGTATGAAAGGGAAATACATTTTGCAGGAGGGGTTACAGCACATGGAACAGAGCGCCCCAACACTGCTCAAAGAGACACTGACCTTCATAAGTATAATTTCCTAAAGAACAATCTGGCCCTTGATGCACCATCTCCATTTACTGCTCTGACTCTCTCTTGCCCTTGCCATTTGGCTTAGTCTCCATCTCTCACTGCTTTTCAATTTTTGTGTCCACAGTGGGATTTTGTCATAACACATATACCAAAATCACAGCCATCACAATGGTTTCCAGCTTCTGCTGGGCTCACGGGTCTGCGTGGCAGGTTTTCCTTGCTCTGGTCAGCTCTTAGCATCAAGCTCCGCTATTCTGCCCTCAGCCTGACCTGTCTATTCTCCCTATTCCACACAGTTATCCTTGCCCCACACGCATACCATCTCAAAGAAACGAAGTCAAGAGGTATCAGTTCCTTAGGTTCCAAGCCTCACCATCAAATTCTTGTAGGTCTGCATCCATCCTCACCCATTTCTCTGGGTCTAGAAGGGAGAAGGGGCCTTGTACATCTTGGATGCTGTCAAAACTGTGACATCCTCCTGCCCTGTAACCTTTAGCCTGATGCCCCTCATTGCCCTGGCTTCCACTCCTCAGCTTTACCTGTTCAAAATGCTCTGTTCCTCCAAAACCAGCAGGCATCTCTGTGGCTGTCTTCACTGCCTCAGCTCCTCGAATGGCCTCAGTCCTTTCTTTCCTCTCCAGCTAACCTCCTTTAACATTGGTATCTAATCATTTCTTCTAGTTCTTTTCTTTCCTCTCCAGCTAACCTTCTTTAACATTGGTATCTAATCATTGCTTCCAGTCCTTTTCTTTCCTCTCCGGCTAACCTCCTTTAACATTGGTATCTAATCATTGCTTCCAGTCCTTTTCTTTCCTCTCCGGCTAACCTCCTTTAACATTGGTATCTAATCATTGCTTCCAGTTCCTTGCCCTCCTCGTCACACTTTGACTCTTGGACAGCTGAGCTCACTTGCTTCACTTGGGCTAATACTCCAGCTAAGATCACTGGTGAACGACTTCCTCTAGATCAAGGGACAGGTTATTGTTTCTGTTTTAGCTGAACTTCTTCTACTCTGTGATTTCTCCCTGGATGCCAAGAACTCTTCTCTGCAGTTCTTTCGCCTCCCTTGCATCCAGTTGTTTACCCCATTCACTTGGATTTCCTTGATGTTCCCCAGATGTTGCCCCTGTCTTCCCTGGCACCTGCTTGCTATCTTTCCTCCATAAAACCACCATGGAAACAGGATCCTGTTAACACCCCATCGAAGTTCTCTAGTACTTCCCAGTGTCTACAGGACACAGGTCCCTCTTGTGGCTGGAAAGGAAGCCTCTTCCTCTTAGAGCCTGGCTCCCTTCCTCTACTGGACAGGCTGCATCTCTTTTTCCTGTTGAAAGGCATTCGATACTACAGCAGTTCTGAAAAGCCTGTTTAAGACTTATTAAATAAAAACAAAATATGACTTCCTCAAGACCTCCCATGCTCATGGATTGGAAAAATTAATATAGTAAAAATGTCCATTCTACCGAAATTGATATACAGATTCAATGTAATCCCAATTAAAATCCCCATGAGTTCTTCACAGACATGGAAAAAAATCTTTAAATTCATATGGAAAAACAAAAGACCCTGAATAGTCAAAGAAATGCTGAATGAAAAGAGCTATACAGGGGGGATCACTATACCAGACCTCAAACTATATTACAGGGCTATAGTCATAAAAACAGCCTGGTAGACCAATGGAACAAAATTGAAGATCCAAACTTGAGCA
>VZQC01014549.1:4897-33924 GCA_009823505.1 Rhizomys pruinosus
TTTTCAAGACAGGGTCTCCCTGTAGCCCCAGCTATTGTGGAACTAGCTCTGTAGACCAGGCTGGCCTTGAACTCACAAAGATCTGCTTGCCTCTGCCTCCCAAGTGCTAGGATTAAAGGTGTTCCTAAATGTAAGCCAAACTGAGTAACATTAATACTTTATTTCTTTTTATGTAAAAGCGACTGTGCTCTTAGAATGTGAATCCCTTAACAGGCTCCAGAATCAATGTACCACTTATTTTCAGACTTTGTAATTTTGGGATATGGGTGGGAGGGTATGTATGCATATCTTAGAGTAATATAAGAAGGAAAAAAAATGTAAATACCCAAATATGATTTGGAAATAGCATACAGTTTATTTTTGGATGACATGATTTTAGTATAGGTGTCACACACACACACACACACACACACACACACACATATATATATATGTATATATATGTATATATGCATATGTTGAAGCAATATGCACTGGAGGGAACAACAACAATAAAAGAACTGGGACAGGGGACCGACTGAAGCAATAAATTTCTCCCCCCAAAGTAATCCTCTGCTTTGAAAAACTTGAAAACTCTCATCAGGGGATACAGGACCTGTATGGCAGACTACATAAACTCTGGAGTGGTAGGGCACTTGGAGGGGAAAATGAGTATGGATTGAACTGAGAAGTGGTGTATGAAATGCACAAAACTTCAATAAAACTATTTTTAAAAGATATTGCTAAAGAAACCATGTATTTGAGTTAAAGGACATGGAGAAATCATGATGGAATTAATCTGAAAACTTCCTTCCTATCTGGCTAGAATTCTTAGTGCTGGAAGGTGTGGTGAACACTTCCAGAGGAGAAACACAATCATTAATATTATCTAGCTGTGAAAATTGGGAGCTACCATAAAGATTAGCCTGGGAAGACATGCCCACAGGTGCACTAGTGGCACAAACATCATGGCAATAGCCAACCACTTTCTGATTAGATTTATGACCTGCTCCATGAAATGGAAACCATACCTAGAACTGTGATTGGGGCAGAACCTGCGGCAAGACAGGTCATAGTGCAGAGGAAAGAATCTCTTGGGATTTCTAAATTTTATTTTAGTAAATGTTTTTTTAAAAACTTGGCTTAGACTCATAAAACAGTACTGGGTGTATTTATTTGCAAATAGTAAGCATAATAACAAATCAAATTACTGAATGTTTTAACAAGCATCATAAGAAACAAAGAAGTAAAATTTGCTAAACACTCATTAAGAATAGAACGTTAAGCCAGGCGTGGTGATGCATGCCTTTAATCCCAGTACTGGGGAGTCAGAGGCAGGCAGATCTCTGTGAGTTCAAAGCCATCCTGGTCTACATAGAGAGTTCCAGGACATCTGGGGCTACAGGGAGACCCTGTCTGAAAAAGAGCAAAAAAAAAAAAGAATAGAACATTAAACACTTTATAAATTATATTTCAGTATCTTCTTTAATCTTGATAGTGCCTATAATAGGTAGTTTTGCCTACTAATGGATGAGAAATACAGCTTTTAAGTGTACTATATGAGCGTTTTAAATTGACAGGCCTTCTTAGTGGCAGAACATATAATCTCATGAAGACCTAATTTCTAAGTGCAATTTGCTATTCTACAAGAAAATACTTCAACATTGTATAGTGGTCAATAACAACTCAATTTAAAGTAAATAAATATTGCTGGGCGTGGTGGTGCATGCCTTTAATCCTAGCACTAGGGAGGCAGAGGCAGGTGGATCTTTGTGAGTTCAAAGCTAGCCTGGTCTACAGAGTGAGTTCCAGGACAGCTGGGACTACAGGGAGACCCTGTCTCAAAAAGACAAAAAAAAAAAAAAAAATAAAAGGAAATAAAGTAAATAAAATGCATTTTCTTGAGCTTATTCTACATGGAATTTTAGAATAAAGGTTTTCAATGGAATTAATAATTATAATGTAATCTAAAACACAAGAAAATGTTGATGTACACATATGAATTATCCTTACTTGGAACAAGCTTATGAGGAAGTTGTGCATTTGTGTAATGTCAAGAGGTCTTCTGTTAATATTTGGGAAATGAGTATGTAGAAATTATTCTAGTGATAAAGACAACAGCTTCAATTTTATAGCAACTTGCAACTGAGTTTTAAAAATCTGAAAATTGTGCTAAAATATGTAAGTACACAGGGAAACTGACTTTGAGGAATATTAGATAAGCTATATCCAGAAATGGCTTTATATATTTGAGGTTTGTTTCCAGTATGGTGTTAAGAACAATTTGGAAAAAAGAAAAGGATTAGTTATTTTACTTCCATAATTCACTGGGAAAAATAATTCTAATAAATAAATATAGAAGAGAGTGCAAAAAGTCATCCTTATGTGGTGTAATGGAAATTAATTTGTTTAGCAGGGAAACAAGAAGGAAGTACTAAGGTTATAAAGTTGGACCTCGAACATTCCATTTCAGCTCAGTCTTTGTATTAAATGCATAACAGTATATCTAGTTAATTAGTCTGTTAATTTGATAAGCATGGCTGACTGTAATTTATTTAGGACAAACTAATAATGGCTTGCTTATTAAGGAAGGTTTAAATGGATGCAGAGGAAAAGCAGGGCATGAAACAGTTACAAGTTCATATTAATCAAGGTTCCTGGTGGCAAAACACCTGTAAGTCAAAGTCAAAATGAATTTTCAAAGAAAAGTAATTCACTAGATAGGGAGCATGTAGTTTATAGAATTTACAGATTTGGTATACAGGTATATATTAAAATGGGACAAGACCATGTAGTCACCAGACAGCCTCTGGCAAAGCCACAGCTATCAAGTCTCACACTTCCATACATATGGCCCAGCAATAGGTGTGAAACACACATGGCATTTGAAGACAACATGAAAAAGAGAACTTGATTATTTTACAAATATTAACTTATACTAATACTTGAATATTGGTTATATATTGAAATAATATTTAATCTATTGGTTCAAATAATATATATATATATATTTTTTTTATTTCTGTATGTGTATGAATGTACTGTCTGCATGCAAGTCTGTGCGCCCGTGTCCTGCAATGCAGCGGAGGTCAGAAGTGGGTGTCGGATTCCCCTGGAACTGGAGTTCTCCTGGAATTGGAGTCTCAGACGGCTCTCAGCCACCATGTGGGCACTGCGGATCGAACCCGGGTCCTCTGCAAGAGCAGTCGGTGCTCCTAACCACTAGGCCATCTCTCCAGCCCCAAATAATATATATTTTTAAATTAGTTATACAAACCCTGCTTCAAAAGCACAAAAATATTCAAACATGTTTATTTTTATAGCTTCTAACAAGGCTATAAAAATCTTAACAGTACAATGTGGTTCTCCTTTGTCTCTTCTGTGATATTTCTTTTGGAGTTCTAGCTACTGTCCTGTATGTGAATATAGGTGTTTATACATATAAGGAATAAAAAATAATTGGGTCAAAACTGACAATAGTACTCAGCTCTAGCATTAAACTACTTTTGCCTTCTCTTAACTAAAAAATATCAGCTGTACCTGACAAAGATTGAGTGGAAGGATCAGAAGGCAAAATAATATACATTATGAAGACAGCACAGAATACGGGTTTCCAATAGGCATAGGGAACAGTATATAAAAACATCAAATGTCCACTTGAAATTAATGAAAAGAAAATGATAACTAATATGAGGCTAGGGGAAACCTGTGTGCTTGTTTTTGGGCTTATTATTAAATTTTCTAATATTAGTTCAAAATTAGACCAAAGATGAAGGAAAATACAATGAAAAAATATCATTTATCTTCCTACAGCATAGTAAAAGAGCATGGACTTATTCCTTTCATACTTCAATTTTATGACTCTGTAATGGGAACTGAGGACAGTTCACAGCAAAAAGAGAAACTATTCCTGCTACTTGCCATCAGACTTTTAAACAGCAACAAATGTACTTGGCAAAAGAAAATATTTTAAATGTACATAATAAAATCTCATTTTTTTCAAGAGCAGTGGTAACGTTCAAATGCTGACCTGAGGTTTCACACAATTGACTCCAGTTCTTGTTATGCCTATTAAAGAAAGAATTGAGGAAGAAAACAAACAGTTTATGAGAGACAGAGCCCAGCTGAACTTAGTGTTGCCTCTGGCCCAAAAGGAAAGAAAACCCTTTCTAAATTTTCTAACCCTATGTGGTCGTCATCTTGCTGAATGTGAAATCTTCCTCCAGCAATTCCCTATAAAGAAAAGTCATTATCTTGGGTAGCTCTTTTTGATTATTGTGCATTCCAATTCATCAGCTAGTTTTCGAGAAGCAGATTGGAAGATGACTGTAATGCCAGCAGCAATTATCAAGAAAATTGATCTTGTATAAGCAAGTTGGATATCATTCCAGCAAACTGACTTTCTACAAATAGGACTAGAACTTTCCACACTTAAATATTGCAGTAGATATAAAACAATTATTGTGCCCAGGTGATTGAAACTTCATAGATCAAAAATGCTACATTGATAATTGAAAGAGATAGGAAAGGAAATACTTAGATCGATATGGACAACACTCAGTTTCCAAAGAATAATGGCTGATAACATCCTTGCTTCAATATATTTTCATCAAGTATTATAACCAGTAGAGATTAGATTTAAGCTCTTCCACCGAGGGTCATGACTTCCTGGTTTCCTATTGTAATCACATAGAAGTAGAGAATAAGCTAAATTCAATCCTGTGTGTACTATTAATATAACTCAAATAACATGGTCATAGCTAATGGATTAAGTAACACTCAAAATTATATAAGTATGTATTGATGTTTAAGACTATCAGCCAAATGAATGCATGACTAACTTGCAAAATTCTTTATCCCAGAGGGATTTCTGAGATGCACTTTGAGGCACTGCTGTGAATATCCATGGTCATCAAGCCGAAAATTACAATTGCCAAGCTAATCTGAACAGTCCAGATGAACTGCTCTTGAGTACTTGAGTATGTTTATGGCATCAATTTCTGATTATTTTAATTGAATAATGGCTCTTTTACCATGAGGATAAAGTTACAGAAGGCTCTCAGACACAAGAAAGTGAGGACTTTTCTTAGCCCTCCACGTCTAGTAGCAGTATTTATAGCAGCCAAGAAGAGGTCAAAGAGTTTGAGAAGGATGAAGCCCAAGACAAAGAAAGGGTGGAATCTAGTGTCGCCCTTAATGTAAGTGAACCTTGTGTGATTTGCCAGAGCCGACTTAGAAATGGTTGCATTGTTCATGGGAGAATATGACATCTTATACCATGCTTCACGTGTGCAAAGAAACTAAAGAAGTAGAATAAGCCCCGCCCAGTGTGCAACCACTTCAAATGATTGTGCTGACTTATTTCAACTAAAGAAAAGGAGTAAGTCCTGCCCAGTATGCAGATAACCAATTCAAATGATTGTGCTGACTTATTTCAGCTAGCTGACCTATCCATAAACATATAATGATATATTTCTAACTGTTTCACCCTAAAAATTGGGTTGAATTTTATTTGCATATTTTTTTAATTAATTTATTTATCTATATATTTTTATCAAATCTAGACCCATGTCCCTCCATCCCCCCACCCCACCAGAGCTCATGCATTCTTCCAAACATGCTTTTCATCTCTTTCTCAGTCATTCTCAATATTCTTCATGTGGAAGTTAACTGTTTTGAGCAGAAGTTCAATATTTCAGTCAGTTCTTCGATGCAGTCCTTTCTGTTGTTGTAGTAGTAGTTGTTGTTGTTGTTGTTGTTGTTGTTGTTGTTGTTTCCAATATGCATCACTCCCAAATGCTTTGGACAAAAGCTCAAGGGGCTGTGCACAAGAAATACTTACAACTAGGTAATTGACACTAGCATCCACAGATGAGGGATACCATTCGTCGTTTGTTTTTCTGGGACTGTGTTACTTCACTCAGCAAGATGTCCTCTAGCTCCAGCCATTTTGCTGCAAAGCTCATGATGGAGTCTTTCTTTACTGCTGCACAGAACTCCATTGTGTAGATGTACCACATTTTCTCTATCCACTTATCAGTTGCGGGGCATATGGGTTGGTTCCAGCTCCTTGCTATTGTGAAGAGAGCTGAAATAAACATGGCTGTGCATGTATCTCTGCGGTGGGGTGATCTTGAGGGTACAGTGCCCTCAGGAGTGATATGGCTGGGTCAGTGGCAAAGTTCATTCCAAGTCTTCCAAGGGTTCTTCATACACTCGGCTTTCCATATGGTTGCATGAGTTTTACATTCCAACCAGCAGTGATGAGTGTTCCCCTTTCCCCCACAACCCTCTCCAGGCCAATTGGTTCATTTTTTTTCCTTTGATCCTAGCCAGTTCCCTATTGGAGTCGATGATATCTTATAGTGATTTTGATTTGCATTTCCTTAAATGATAGTGAGTTGAACACTTCTTTAGGTGTTTCTCAGCCATCTCTAATTCCTCACTTGTGAAGTGCGTCCAGCTCTTTTTTCTTTCTTCTTTGTTTTTTGAGTAGTTTATATATTTCTGGAATCATGCTTTTGTCAGATGTTTCTGCAGTGAAGATTTCCTCCCACTCTGTGGGATTTCTCTTCATGTACTTGATCTTTTCATGTACAGAAGCTTATGAGTTTAATGATGTCCCATTTGTCACTTGACAACCTTAATTCTTGCGCAGCTGTTGTCTGATTTAGGAAGGCTTTTCTTATGCCTAGTCTTGTAGACTGCTGAACTTGCTTACTACAGCCTTCAGAGTTTGTGGTTTCACGTTGAGGTCTTTATTCCATCTGGAGTTGACTTTTGTACAGGGCAAGAGGTAGGTGTTTGAATTTCATTCTTCTACAAGTGGTGATCCAGTTTTTGCCAACACACTTGCTGAAGGATGCTGTCTTTCGCTCAATTGTGTTTTCTTGGCCCCCTATCAAATATGAGATGGCTGAAATTGTATGTGCTCAAGTTTGGATCTTTGGTTTTGTTTTCCATTGGTCAACAGGTCTGTTTTTTGTGCCAGTACACAAGCTGTTTTTATGAGTATAGCCCTGTAGTATAGTATTTTGAAGACTGGTATAGAGATCCCCCCTGTGTAGCTCTTTTTGTTCAGGTTGTTTTGGCTATTCAGGCTCTTTTGTTTTTCTTTCTTTTTTCTTTTTTTTTTTTTTTTCTTTTTTTTATAATTTTATTTATTTCTGTATGTGTATGAATGTACTGTCTGCATGCAAGTTTGTGCACCCATGTCGTGCATGCGCGGAGGTCAGAAGAGGGTGTTGGATTCCCCTGGAACTGGAGTTCTCCTGGAATTAGGTTTCAGACGTTCCTCAGCCTGCCATGTGGGTGCATGGGGATTGAACCCGGGTCCCTATAAGAGCATGTCCGCACTCCTCTTCTCCCCCCCTCTTGTTTTTCAATGAAATTAAGGACTTTTTTCCAAGCCGGTGGAGAAACTCTTGGGGATTTTGATGGGATTGCGTTAAATCTATGCAAGAGTTTAAGTAGAATGGACATGTTTACAATGTTAATTTTCCCAATCCATAAGCATGGGGTTTTTCCATCTTCTAGATGTCTTCTTCAAGTTTTCTTTAAAGTTTAAATTTTTGTTGTGAGATTTTGGTATCTTTGGTTAGGTTTTGTTCCTAGGTATGTTATTGTTTTTTGAGGCTATTGTGAGTGGGAGGTCTTTTGAATTCTTTCTCCAGTTGCTTGTTCTTTGGTGTAAGAAAGGCCATTGATTTTTTTAGGTTAATTTTGTATCTGCATCATTTACTGAAGTGTTTTAATTGTTTCTAGGAGTTTTCTGGTGGTTTTAGCATCCCTTAGGTAAACAATCATACATCAGCAATAGGGATAGCTTGACTTCCTCTTTTCCAATTAGTACTCCTTTAGTTTCCTTTTCTTGTCTTATTGCTCTAGCAAGTGTTTCAAGTACTATACTGAAGAGGAGTGGTGACAGGCGGCAGCCTTGCTGAGTTCCTACCTTTAAAGGGAATGTTTCTGTCATTTCCCCATTTAGGATGATATTGGCTGTGGGTTTCCTGTGTATGGATTTGATTACATTGATGAATGATCCCTCCAATCCAATTCCTTCTAGGACTTTAAGCAGGAAGGGATGCTGGATTTTGTCAAAGGCTTTTTCAGCATCAACTGAGATGATGGTGTGGTTTTTGTCTGCCATTCCATTTATGTGTTTGAAGATGTTTATTGATTTTCCTATGTTGAACCATCCCTGCATCTCTGGTATGAATCCAACTTGGTCATGATGGATGATCTTCTTGATGTGGGTCTGTATGCGATTTGCCAGTTTCCTGTTTAGAATTTTGGCAACTGTGTTCATTAGGGAGATGAGTCTACAATTCTCCTTTTTAGTTGTATCTTTGCCTGGTTTTGGTAATAGAGTGGTGCTGGCTTCATAGAAGGAATTTGGGAGAATTCCCTCTGATTGTATCCTTCTAAACAGTTTCAGTAATAATGGTTGTAGTTCTTTATGAAATGTTTTGTAGAATTCTGCCATGAAACAATCTGAGCCTGGGCTTTTTTTAGTAGGGAGGTTTCTTTTTGCCTCTTCAATTTCTTCATGTATTATGGGTCTGTTTGAGCTTTGCTGATTCCAAGGATTTCAGATATTCATCCATTTCTTCTAAGTTTTCAAACTTGGTAGAGTATAGGTTCTTGAAGTATTCCCGTATGATTTTCTGGATCTTTTCCTTGTCTGTTATGATATTTATTTCCCTTTTCATCACAGATTGTATTGATTTGGAATTGTTCCTTCTTTGTTTTGGTTAACTGGGCTAGAGGTCTGTCTATCTTGTTTATTCTTTCAATGAATCAACTTTTGGATTCATTGATTTTTTTTTGAATTGTTTTGTTTCTATTTCATTGATTTCTGCTATGATTTTTGTTATTTCTTCCTATCTCTTGCATTTAGGGTTTATCTGTTGTTGCCTCTCAAGTGCTTTTAGCTGTAGTGTTAAATCATTCATTTGTGCTCTTTCTGTTTTTCTAATGTAGGCACCCAGGGCTATAAACCCCCTCTTAGGACTGCTTTTCAGATATCCCATAGGTTTTGTTGTGTTGTATTGTCATTGTCATTCAGTTCCAGGAATCCTTTTCTTTCTTTATTTATCTCTTCCTTGACCCATTCATTATTCAAGAGTGTGTTGTTTAGTCTCCATGTGTTCTTGTAGGCAGTAGGGCTTATCCTAGTGTTGATGTTGAGCTTTATTGCACTGTGGTCTGATAGAATGCATGAAATTATTTCAATCTTTTTGTATTTGTGGAGGTTTCTTCTGTGTCCCAGTATGTAGTTGATTTTGGAGAATGTTCCATGGGGTGCTGAGTAGAAAGTGTATTCTCTGGTATTAGGGTGGAATATTCGGTAGAGGTCTATGAGGTCCATTTGGTGTATCATATCGTTCAGTTCAGATGTCTCTCTGTTTATTCTTTGTCCTGTTGACCTATCCAAAGGACTCAGTGGGGTATTAAAGTCCCCTACTATGAGTGTACTGGGTTTAGTGTGTGACTTGTTGTCCGGAGAATTGTCTTTAAAAGTTTGGTGCACCAGAGTTTGGGGCATATATATTCATAATTGTGAAATTCTTGGTGAATTGTTCCTTTGATAAAATGGAATGGCCTTCTTTGTCTCTTCTGATTTCTTTTACTTTGAAGTCTATTTTTCTGATATTAAAATAGCAACACCACTGCTTTCTTTTGGTACCATTGTGCTTGGAATACTTTTTTCATCCTTTCACTTAAAAGTGGTGCCTGTCCTTGAAGGTAAGATGTGTTTCTTGTAGACAGCATATCCATGGATTCTGTTTCTAAACCATCTCCCAGGTCTAACGTCTTTTGATTGGGGATTTAGTCCATTAATGTTTAAGGTTTATGTCTGATAGGTTTTGTTTCTTCCTTTTGCCTTATTATCCATTTGTGTTTGGTTTTCGGTTTCTCTTCTGCAGTATATAATTTTATTGATTCTCTTTCTAGGTGCCTGGGGATGACTGTGCTCTTTCTTCTGTCCTTTGAGTTGCTTCAAGTTTCTCTGAGGGTTGGTTTCCGGATGTATTCTTTCAACTTGTTTATGTCATGAAGGTTTTTTTCTCTCTACTTCAATTATAATCGACATTTTTGCTGGGTATAGTAACCTGGGTTGGCATATTGTCCTTTACACTGGAATGCTTCTCCAGTTCTTCTTGCTTTCATAGTTTCATTGAGAAGTCAGTTGTAATTCTGAAGGTTTCCCCTTATAGGTCACTTGTTGTTTTCTCTTGTGGCTTTAAGGATTTTGTCTTTGTTTTGGGGTGTCTAGCATTTTTAACTAGATGTGTGTGGTGGAGAATTTCTTTCTGATCTTGTCTGTTTAGAGTTCTATGTGCTTCTTGTATTTGTATTGGTTTGTCTTTTTGTAGTTTTTTTGGGGAAGTTCTTTCATCTATTATTCTGTTGAAGATCTGATCAATACCTCTCTTGGGATTTCTTCTCCTTCCTCTATCTATGATGCAGAGGTTTGATCTTTTAATAGTGTTCCCACAGTTCCTGGTTGTTCCACTTTTGTGTATTTTTAAATTTTTCACAATCTTTACTTGAGTGTTTTAGTTGTTCTGTGTTATCTTCCAGTTCTGATATTCTTTGTTCTGCTTCCTCTATTCTGTTTCTGAGGCTTTTTCCATTCCTTTCCTCTTGATTGGATGAGTGTTTGATTTCCTTTTTCATTTCCTCTTCTGATTTGTTTAGTATTTCCACTTCTGTTTGGAGCTTCTCAATCTCTTCCTTTAGCTCTTTTCTTCAATGGTTAGTTTCCTTATCTTTTCAGCATGGGATCTTTTCAGTGTTTCTACTTCTTTCCGGAGTTTGTCATTCTCTCTCTCTAGGTCCTTCTTGAGTTCTTCATTCTCTTTTCTTAATTCTTTGATTTGCTCTTTATAATATTGTAGTTCTTTAAATATGTTCCCAATTGTGTTTCTGATATGTGTCCTGGACCATCCCCAGGGGGATCCCACTGTAAGAATCCTCCATAGGTTTGGTAGAGCTTGGTGTGGAATTATTCTGTCCCTTTCCTTTGTTGTCTCTTCTTCATGTTCCTGGCATATGGGCTTTTCTTTGCCTGTATTTCAATGTGAGTCCTAAATGCCTCTTCACTGTGTTGAAGGCTTGTTTGCTTGCCTCCTTCAGATGCCTTCGTAATCCCAGTTGGTGGTGGTGGTGGCTCTTTAGCACACCCTGGTACCTGTGCTTCAGCTGGTCTCAGGAGATCTCAGATCTCAAGACTCACACAACCCTACCTTTTATACCAGCTGGGACTATAACTCCACCTCCACAGCCTCAAAAGCCAATTAAGCCAAAGACAACTGGATTAATGGATTACCTAGATTAAGTGAATCAACAATGAGCCTTGCTGAAGCATCCAGCTCCTACCTACTTTCCTATGCTTCAGCTTGTCTCAGGAGATTTCAGATCTCAAGACTCACACAACCCTACTTTTTATACCAGCTGGCAGGACAATGCTGCCTGCACAGTCACAAAAGCCAATTAAGCCAAAGACAACTAGAGTGACTATATTAAATCAATCAACAATCAGCCTTGCTGAAGCACCCAGCTCCTACCTACCTTCCTGTGCTTCAGCTGGTCTCAGGAGATCTCAGATCCTTATTTGCATATGTTAAAGCAAGATAAGTGTCTTATTCCATGTGAAGTTCCTTGTGGTATAGTTACTGTCCTTGGTTGTAAGAAAAATGGGCATTTACTTTTAGGAAAATTTCACTTCTGTTCATATTTTACATTTGAGTTTTAATGTAATTTGCCTTGTCTATATAGCTCAATTTTTATCTTCACCGAGTTTTAAATAATCTCTGCTTTGAAGGACTGAGACTGACTATTGGAAGTGTTCTTAGTGCAACAAAACAAATCCTCTCCTACCACACTTCCACAGATTTTGGGGCCTTCACAAGAAGTACAGGATTTCCTTTCCTTAAAATATAAGAACATTTAACTTATTTAGTACACTTCTTGTAAGGAGCTAGAGGACACATGAAGGATTGAATATTTAAGTTATTGACATTATGAATCACATAACCAGATACATCAAGTTTAATGTCTATGACTTAAGTGTTAAGTCCATGAGAATTTCAGTTACCAGTACTAAGCCTTTCTCTATCACTTTTCTTTCTTTCTTTCTTTCTTTCTTTCTTTCTTTCTTTCTTTCTTTCTTTTTTTTTTTTTGTCTTTTCGAGCTAGGGTCTCCCCGTAGCTTCCACTGCTGGAACTCACTCTGCAGACCAGGCTGGCCTTGAACTCACAAAGATCCACCTGCCTCTGCCTCCCAAGTGCTAGGATTAAAAGCGTGCACCACCATGCCCCGCTCTATCACTTTTCTTATGGTTTAGATGAAATATACTGACTAAAGCAGCTTTAAGAGGAAAAGGTTAGCCTTGATTCTCATCTCCAGGGCATAGTCTCCCATGCAGTAGGAGCTTGCTTCCCCTGGTCCCCCTGCATCTGCATTCCTTAGGACCCCAGCATGTCTAGCCTCATCTCAGCTAGCACAGGTCTTATCAGCTCTATTAACCTAAATATATAACATAGGCAGGAAAATTAAAAAGGAGTGAAGAAGATTTTCAAAACTCTATTTTGAAATTTATTTTCATACCATCCAGGGTGATAAATGTAATGTAGAGAAATCCAATGAGCACATCTGCTTTTTAATCCTTATGATTGATTTTATATTTTACATCATGAGCTAACCTTCTGATGATGGGCTGCATAATCATTTTCAATAAACCTTAAAACAATTGAAAATGTCCATATTTCATTTAATCCTGTCTTATGGAATGGATATTTTAAATTGACATTATCTTACTTTCTTATCATAAGTGTTTCCACATTCATTTAAAATCAGAGACTGTAATTTTACTTATGTTATGCCTAAACATATGAAATTAGCTATAATTTTACTAGCAAATTGGTCAGTAATTTTCAAGACAACCACTAAAATTTGAATACATTTCGAATGGTTATAATCTAATGTTATGCACTATAATTTCCTCCCTTGAAAGAGTCTACACTAATATTGCTGTACTTTACTGTGTGGTTGGATTTTAGGAGAGCGCCCTGGTGCAGTTATGTGTGTGCATAGTCCATTGGTCTCTGTGCATGAAAGAGACTGACAACTGTCCTTATTTACTCACCAGCCACTGTGTTACTGGTGTTTAGACTTTTTTTTAACTGTGTTGCATTTTCTTTATGGGAACTATTTGTCCACCTGAGAATAAATCATACAGTTCAACTTTTAGGAGGTAAATTTAAATTTTATAATTTAAGGAACTAGAGAGACAGCTCAGTAGTTAAAAGCACTGACTGCCCTTGCAGAGGAAGCAGGTTCAGTTCCTAGCACCCACATGGCAGCTGACAACTCTACTTCCAGAGGATCTGACACTCTTTTAACCTCCATAGACAATGCACGACAGGGGTGCACTTACATACTTGGAGGTAAAACACTCAAATACATAAAATAAAAGCAAATAATATGCTTAAAATTATGATTTAAAATATATTAATTCATTTGACTTACAATATATGCTGTCATTGATGTTAAACACACTGATGAGTACAATATGTTTCTTTCAGACTCAAATATTTTAACTTTATTTGTTTTTATTCTTTAACAAATGTCTAGCTTCCACTTATGGTTGCTATGTCTCTAAACACATCTTCTTGGAAAGCTTAGGCAAGAAAATTTTAAATTTGAAAATGCTCTGGGGTACAGAATAAGTTTGAAACCAGGCTTGGAAAGTTAGTAAGCTGTCTCTACACTATGTAGATTTACAAATTACTGAGGTAAATGTACAAACTCTGCATTCAAATAGAGAAGCACACAAATCTATCATGTATCATCTATCTGTCTATCTAACTAATCTATCTATCTAAGATTTATACTATTTAGTTAATTTCAATACCAATTATTTATGGACACTTTAATTAATGAATTTTCAAAATTCGTCATATTTGTCCATCTTCGTGTCAAGTAAAATTTAACTTTGAAATAAGACATTTTGCAGCAATGGCTTCAGTTATTATTTTACCAAGTTCATATACCTTAATATGAGGGTTTTTCAGATATAAGTAAAATATTTCCTCACTTTCAGAACCATATCAACAGCGCAGTCAAAGATCATAAATACGCCGGTTGATTTGTCTACCTGTATGTGGACATTATACACAAAAGTGCTAAAAACATAATGAAGAAAACTAACTTCTATGAATCAATTGTTTAAGAACATGTGATGTGTTAAAACAACGAAACCAAAGAAAATGAAAACAAACATAAGATTTAACAAAAAACACAAGACAAATGTTTCTCTGGGACAGGAGGGACAGGATGCAAATGCAGATGCAGTGCTGGCGCTGGTCCACGAGCTCCGTTCTCCAGAGGATCAGCCACGGTTTTCCCTCCCGTGTTGCTCTCCTGAGAACCAATTAAAAAGGAATCTTAAGGAAACTTCTGAAGCTATAACCTATGCAAAACCATTTGGGTACAGTAGAAAAGCATAGTAATTAACTCACCATCTGGGGACAGCTATAATTTCTGCTTAAAGTGCTAATCTTTAGTGCAATTTTAGAACAGGGCTTACTTTACCAAGATTATTTAGATTCACAGGTAAACATAATGTGGAGAAACATAGACTTAACACCAAGTGTGTGTGGCTTCTTCACTGAGCAGTCCTGGCTCTGATCGGCTCAAAGATCATCTGAACTTGCCAGAAAGACTCTGCGTGAGACATGCATGTGTTCTGTTCAACTGGAAGTAGTCACGACTAGAGCATGTTCTTCTGGAAGCTGATGATGAAACGGGACTGGGGAGGGGAGATGATTCAGCTAGAGGCGTGCTTGCTGCGTGGGCGTGAAGACCTGAAGTCGATCCCCAGATGATGCACAATCATAATGTCTGTCACTGGGGAAACGGAGGCAGACAGAACTGAGGCTTGAGTTTCAGGTAAAAATGGGAACACTTGCTACTGAAACAAGTGGATGGCATCCTGAGGTATAACATGAATTTGAACTCTGGTCTCCACATCTATGTGCGCACATGTGCATAGAGTGCAAATGTAGGTACACACCCAAGCACACACACCACAAACTTAAGCATACACACACATAAAAATTCTGGATGGCAAAAATGGAAGGGTGAAAGTTAAGAATCTTGAACACATTTGATGGTTCCAGTCTGCTAATAGTCTATTACAAGACAGGAGTGATGTCAACTTGAAGAGGCCTCGACTCTTCTTCAGAAGGGCAGCCATACCACAGGAGGACCAGAGGGAACTAACTGCAAGCTCTGACTTATTGGGCTGTTCTTAGAATTGGAAAGAATGAAAGAGCAACCAGAGACTTGGGGAGTGTGTTTTGTAACTATTAATATCAACCACGCTAATGTCATGAATAATATTTAATTTTATTGTCATATTAAGAAAATTGAATTCATTCTGTATTTTAAATGCAACATTACAAACATGCTTTGATAAAGAATATTTTATTCCAATGTTGCAATGTTTAAATATACTTGTAATTAACTGCTGAAAGAAGGGAACAATAATTTAATGAAGTGAGTAAGAGGGGTGCTTTAAGACTAGACTTTCAAATGGAATTGATTACCCGGGAATGCCAAATACCCAGAAATACAACTGAAAGCTTACTATATAGTGGGTTCTGCTTAGGCAGTGAACTACAAATTGAAACCATGCATACAGAATTAGCCTTTGCACGCACAGACTTTCACCATTTAAAAAGGAAAGTTAATTTGCTTTAGGAATTAGTAAATATGATTTAATTATGTGAAATACATGAATATATGAAGCTCAATAAAAACAATTGCTAGTAGTTCTCAGTTCTTTTTAAAAAAAAATATTTCATTTACATGGTCCATGCAACAGTTGGAAATGCTATTTTATCCTCCAGTAGTATCATAATCAGCTAGCTTTCAAGGGATTAAAATATTCCTTTCGGCCCTTCGCTTTCCCTTTCCCAGCTGCCAGATGGGATGCCCGCCCTGGCCTCTACTGCAGCAGCCGCAGCTCTACTTAAATTCTGCCGAGTGCTGAGTACTCCATTAACCATTGCCTTCTGCCCCATTTGATCCAGGCACATTTGCCACTTTGATGCCTTCATAGTACAAACAAGGTACGCTAATCAAAGCTTCCCTGATCCAGCCTGTGAGAACCGGTCATCATGGCCACAGTCTCAAATATGGTGCACAACATTACCACTTCATCTTGTTTCCTTTGATCCTATCCGCCTGACACTTTGATCCCTGCATCACACCAACGGGATTCATCAAAGCTTTCAAACTTTTATTTTTGATGGGCAGTGACAAAGATTCCTGCAAGAAGAGGAACTGTTACATTTCCAGTTTATTCCAGTTGAATTTCGACTCTCAGTTACTTCTTACATAATTTTGGCTCTATAATGTTGGTTAATTTTATTAGTGCTGTATTTAAAAGTGTGTTTTTACTTTTAACTAAAGCTTGCCAAAAGCAATTAAACACATCCAGAGTGGAGTTGTATATCTCATAATTGTTTAATGCACCATGAGTGTTTAATCAATGCTCTTAGTATGCCAGTACCTTAATGGAAATGACTACTGATGTGTGAAGCGACTGAAGCAACAGTACTGATACCAAGTAGAAGATTCTAGATCTCTGTCTTAGTAAAATACTATTCATCTAATGCCTTACCAGCAAGTGGTGATTTTGTCCCCCTGTTAAAAAGTTATTATGGTTTCTGGATGTTCTTTAAATATGCTGATCAATGAGGCAAGAACTGAAATGTTTTCAGGATAAGACAGCTTTTTTTTCTCCAGTTTCCTTTCTTACACTGACTTTTTCCTTGGAGCTGGGGTAAGGACTAGAGAAATGGTTCAGTGGTTAAAAGCGTTAGCTGCTCTTCCAGAGGACCTGAGTTCGAATCCAAACACTTATGTTGGGCTGCTCGAAATCACCTGAAACTCAGCTCCAGGCTATCCAATGCCCCTTTCTGACCTCAGTGGGTACCTGCGCACATGTGATTTAAAAGCACAAAGACATATTAAAAAAAAAAAAAAACAAGGTCCTGCTGGGCATGTGCATGCCTTTAATCTCAGGACACAGAAGGGAGAGGCAGGTGGATTTTTGTGAGTTTAAGACCAGCGTGGTCTACATAGCGAGCTCGAGGCCAGCTGGAACTAAAAGGGAGACCCCGTCTCAAAAAGACCAAAGACTAAATAAATAAATAAATAAATAAATAAATAAATAAATAAATAACCAAGATCCTCACTGTGCCCCTCTGTGGTATAAATAAATAAATAAATAAATAAATAAACAAACAAACAAACAAACAAATAAATAAATAAATAAATAAATAAATAAATAAATAACAAAGATCCCCACTGTGCCCCTCTATGGTACAGAGTGTCACCTGGGCAACATTAAGCTTCGTAAGAGAGAAAATTCATTTCTAATAAGTTGTTCACAGCTTATTACTTCTTCCCACCTGAAATCTGCTAGCCTCTATCCTTAGTTAGCCTCTATCCTTAGTTACATCCTCAGGAGAGGGGAGTAAGGGGAAATCATTGTATTTAGTAAGAAATAAAGATATTTAGAGGACACTGGATGGTTATGGTGCAGTAAACTTGAGCAGGACTTTAGGCTGATCTATGCTCCTCCTCACTGCTGTGAAGTGGGAGTGGCTAGACAAAGGGTTCCTAAGTCTTTTCTCTGCCTGTCTGTGGAGATATGGTTGACATTTGCTGAAACATCTTAATTTCCACCCTGTTACTGAGACATTTTTAAATGTCTATTATATTTCTATGTTTAAAAACTGTGTTCTAAGAATTATAATATATATATATATATATATATATATATATATATATATACATATATATGTGAAGACTTTACCTATATATTCTCATTTTTTTCAAGGTCTAGTCTAAAGGTCTATCTAAAGATTTTACTGAGGTACAAGTTATTTTTCTTCCTGTGTTTTATTATTTGTAATTGAACACATTTGCCAGGATGTATCTAAATCTAAATCGTCCCCAAATTTCCCTTTACATGCTGTAAATCTTTCCATTTAAATATTCAAATTACTTTTAATTTATGTCTTCTTTTTTTTTTTCTTTTTTTGGTATTTTCCAGACAGGGTCTCGCTGTAGCCCCAGCTGTCCTGGAACTCACTCTGTAGACTAGGCTGGCCTTGAACTCACAAAGATCTGCCTGCTTCTGCCTCCCAAGTGCTAAGTTTAAAGGCGTGCACCATCACGTGCACGGCTATTAAGTCTTCTTTTCTATCCTATAAAACACTGAAGCCTGACACATAGTAAACCAGACATCATTAACAACACACCTGGCTTTTTATAGACACTTATTATACATGTATAAATGAATGAAGAAACAAAGCAGTACTATTTATAAGTAAATCCCAGATGTGAGTAGAGACAATAAGAGTATATTTGTGGCACAGTTACTCACATGCATGAACTCGAGGATCATTGGCAAGGTCAGTTTGGAAAAATTCCCCATGTATTAATATTAAAATTGCTAAGAGTCTATTGTCCAATGTAGACCTGTGAAGACAAGTTTAGTCTGAAAACTCAGGAAAAGAAGGGTCAGCAGTCCCACAGGACAGGAAGTACTGGTGTTCTCTCTGTAAATATAAAAATCAATAGCTGTGTTAACAAAAGAAAAACAAAGTCTAGATCAAACTTTGATTTTAATAGGAACCCCTGTTTATAATAACTACACTGAATGATGTTATTGATATAATTTTGCTCTTTTGACTCAATGTCTTTCAGAACCTAACCCATGTCCTATTATCCTTTAATGATGTAGTTTTTTGTATATCATCTATATTCAGTATTCCTGCACTATCTCATTTTTTCCACTCTTTATTTCCTTCTGCACTTTGGGATTTATAACTGTTGATATTTTGGCTTTGATTTTTAAATATCAATTAGTACTTTAATGGAAGCATAAAATCATAAAATGATGCATTATCAACCATTTTTTCCTTTATATGCTCCCAATTTTCTGCCTACTGTATTATTATCCAGTGTATAGAATTATGTATTAGATATACTTCAGAGTTATGCTTTCCTTCTTTCTAAACCTCAAATGACTTTAATGGACTTGTCATTGGAATGATATTAAATGTTTTGCAGGCATACTGCCTTGTGTAGTCCCTTCTTCATTTCTTTATATCCTTCTGAATTTTAGCAACATGTACATCTTCCTTTTTCTATAACTTTCCTATCAATTGCTACCTTTTTCATAAAATCATTCTGGCCAGTGAATTTCTCATTCATTTCATTTCCTCTGATTGCTGCAAGGTTCCCTATTTTTGAATGTCTGTTGAAAAATGATAGATTGGTGTCAGAAGCAAAGGCATTCTTTTCACTTCAAAACTGGCTTTTGGGGGGTCTTGGTTTTTTTTTTAATTAATAATGTAAGACTTGATTCTTTAATTTTTTAAATTTTTCCTTTGTGTCTCAGTGTTTTTTTATTATTATTATTTTATTATTATTATTTTTTTTAGTTTTTTTTTTTTTGGTATTTTTTACATTTTTTTATTGATGCTTTGTGCATTTCATACATCATTTTCCGATTCAGTTCAGGCATATTTCCCTTTCCCTTCCCCCACACCCTCACCCCATCCCAGATCATGTACTCTGCCATATCTGTCCTGCATCTTTCTCTCAGTTTTTTTTTTTTTCCATTTTTTAGCTATAAGTGATAATCCATGAGTACAAGCATCCGTCATGTAAAACCAATTTGCAGGCTGTTGTGCCCAAACCCCCACAGCCCCACCTTCCAGCAGAGGGTGAGGGGTGGTATGTTCAATCAAGTTGATCAAATGAGTGTCCAGACTACATTGCTGTAGTTTCACCATTCACCCCAATCGCAGCCCTTACATTCTACCACACCCCCTCTTCCGTAGATTGTTCCCTAGGCTTAGAAAAGGGGCACAGGTGGATGAGAAGCAAAACAGTCCACTCTCTCTGGAGCTGTTGTCTTGGACTCTGGTCAATTCTGGCTGTTTCCTTTCATGAGCTGATAGTTTGTCCAGGAATAACCTTTCGTCTCAGTGTTTTTTATATTTCCTTTCAAACTATAATTCTTATCAGATCATCCAGTTATAACAGGGGTTTTAATATTTTTATTGAATTTTTATGCTTTTCATACATCATTTCTCAGTCCAATCTATACTCATTTCCCTCTCCATGGCCCCCTACCCCACCTGAGTTCATGCATTCTGCCATACATGTCTTCTATCTTTTTCAGAGTCTTTTTAAAAATTTTCTATGCAGAGAATTATTGTTTGGGGGAGAAGTTTATTGTTTCAGTCAGTTATTTGTCCCATCTTTTTGTTGTTGTTGTTCCCTCCTATTTGTATTGCTTCAAAATATGCATATATAAACATATTTGTCAAACATAATACTAAAATTATGGCATCTGAAAATTGACTGTATGCTAATTTCAAATCATATTTTGGAATGAGGACAAATATGTACCACACTCATAAAGTTAAAGAGATAAGTGTCTTTTTAACATCATGTGAACTTATAATAAAATTTACAATTAGTCAAAGAATATTAACTTCTGTGAAAGACACTAAATATTATTTTGTTAAGTTCTTAGGAAACATGTAGATATTTATAGTCCTGTCTTTAAAGTATGCATGTTTTTGTGGTGCTGTTTGTCCTTATTTTTAGGCTGCCATTACTTAAGCATCCATAAAATATTATATTGATATTTACTTATTTATGCATTTATTTGTTTATGTGGTTAAACACTTTCTTTTTATTTATTTTTAGTTTTTTTTTTTTATTTTCAGCCTTTATCAAACACTTTCTCATGCATGTTTGATAGACTAGGGTTGGACTCTCCAATACATACTACAAAAATTCTCCACATCCCATAATCTCAAGCATAGAATGAAATGAGTATTTTTCAAATACACTTCGGCATGATAAAATATCTCATAATTAGTATGTTTCATGCAGAAACAAATTGACATAATCACTTATTTTATAATTTACATCTGAATTTTTACATGGAACTTAAGTAGGCATTAAAATAAATGTCATCTGAATTGGTATGGATATTTGGAGGCCTGGCTTTAAACACCGTTTCTAGATAAAAACTACAAGAAAAAAACTAAACAATGTTTTGAAAACAACATTTTGTTTAAAGTAACTTAAATTGACTTACTTTAAAAAATTTATGTTTGTTATTGAAAACATCTTTGAATGATTTGGACAACAGTATTTTAATTCAATAAATGCCACAACCTATTTCTGAATGAAAACTTTTGTCCCCATGATTTCTGAATTAGTACTTGAATCGCATTCAAGTGCAATCCAGAGCTTGGTTTATAAGCAGAACAGATTCACAGTCGGTGAGATGGCTCAGCAGTTAAGGGCACTGGCTGCAGAGGACCCAGGTTCAGTTCCCAGCACCCACATGGTGGTTAACAAAAGTCCATATCTCTAGTTCCAGAGGATCCAATGTCCTCTTCTAACCTCTGGGAGCATGGCCCAACATGGGCACTTACGCACATCCTGGCCATAAAAATAATAAAATATTAAAAAATAAATGGAGCATATACACACATGTACTCACAGACACATGTGCACATACTTAGACAGTACACATACATATAAAAATTTAATTAGTCTCAGGGTACTTTGGCACATTAGAAGCAGAAGAGAAAATCCAAAGAAATTCTTATCATTCTCTGTGGTTCAGCAATACTTTATTTCATAATGATAACATTAGGTGAATACCCATGTTTTCCTTTTCAACAAAGCATAAACCTAGGTCCTTCTCAGTGCTGTAAAGAATGGAGAATCATCAGGCTTGAGGTAATATGTTCATAAAAAGTCAAAACTAAATTCAAAGATACTATGTGAGATAAATCATGGTGGAAGAACTCTCAATAAAATCTTCATTTGGCAACTGCTTTTTAAGTGATAGAAGTGAAATTGCTTTTACAATAACAAAAAGGAGGCTGGTGCTTTTCCTAGAAATCTTTTTGAATATGTCAATAAATTTTGTAATATAAACTTGATAAATATTTATAAATCTTCAGAGATTTACAATCTTACCATTTAAAACATTTTCAATGTAGCATGCACACTTTTAGATTTATGAACAGAATTCAAAGAATAATGGCACATATGGGACTAAGATTTTTTTTAACACTAGATGATTTTTTAAATTTATTTATTTATTTGTTATTATTTTTTATATGTGTGAATGTACTGTCTGCATGTATGTTTGTGCACCCGTGTCGTGCAATGTCAGTGCCGCGGAGGTCAGAAGAGGGTGTCAGGTTCCCCTGGAACTGGAATTAAAGACAATTCCTAGCCGCCATGAGGGTGCTGGGGATTGAACCCAGGTCTGCTGTAAGAGCAATTGGTGCTCTTAACCGCTAAGCTATCTCTTCAGCCCAGGACTAAGATATTATTAATATTTATTTGCAGTATTTTTAACTACATGTATGTGTGTATGTGGTATATGCATGAGAATACAGCTGTCTGCCACTAGACGTATCAAGTCTCTTGGGGGTGAAGTTATCAGCATTTGTTAATCTGGTCCTTAACAAGAGCAATATGCACTACTAACCACTGAGCCGTCTTTCTAGACCTTGGACTATTGTCTTATTTCTGCTGTTAGAACTCCAGGCAGCTCCCATCATTGCTGCACATCGATTCTTATAAGCTCTGCAACAAACACTTTGTTGACATTGCATTATTCTCTTTTGTCTCTACTGACCTTGCCAATGATTCTCAAGTTCGTGCATGTGAGTAACTGTGCCACAAATATATATGACAAAATTTATCTTTGTGTAAGTGCATATTTCTTTCTTTCTTAAGGACAAGTTTATAATTATTTGACAAATTTTTATATATTGGATTTTAACATCAATTTTTACCCAGACTGAATTGTGAAACTGTGCATTTAGTACTACACAGAATGAAGGAGAAGTATGATGAACAAAGCATGGGTTTGGGGGCAGATAGATACAGGACCCTAATTCTCTACACAGTGACTGTCCTTGTTCCTGCCCCAACCAGGCAGTGGTCTGTGTTAATAAAACCTTTGTACAGATTTTACTGCAGTAGGTAGTTTGCTAAGTTGAGAGCAAGGACTTTATTTCTAAAGAGGATTAAATAATTTTCCACTTAGCAAGTAACAAAGAGTGAGAAAATTTCTTACTAGAATTCAGTGTACTGGGAACATTCACCCTTAAACTAGTTGTACCTATTTGGAGAGGCTATGGTGCCTATTTGCGAAGCCAACTTAACATGTCTATGTGTATTTTGTTGTTGCTCCATCCTATTTCACTTTTATGATTTTTATTGAACCTTTGTGTATTTCATACAGAACATCTTAATCGTCTTTTTTATACCTACTTCCCCATTGACACCTTCCCGTAACCACCCCCAAACTGGCATTTATGCACTTTGTAATTTGTGATAAGTCCTATTCACTCAAGTTAGGTTCCCCTGACATCCCTCAGTGGAATTTCATCCACTGGGGTCTAGTCAGCCTATACAGAGCCTCACCCTATAAGAAGACCAGCTCATCTTCACCCAGCAGTAATCAGGTGCCAATACCTTTCAGCTAAGTTGGGCCTGCTGCCAATTTCCACAGTGCTGTGCTGGGCTTTTGTGAGTTTGAGTTTGCATGGTTATTGTGCTTGCTGAGATCACGCTGTCGGTTTATATGAGCAAGGTCTCAGGAGCCTGTAGGACTCTATGGTTCATACACCTCCCTCTTTGATCTTACGATCTTTCTGCCTCCTTTTCTGTAATGTTGCTTCAGCCCTGGATGACTGGAGTTTAATATAGGAGTCCTGTCACACGACCCACCCTCCGCATACTCTTATTATCTATGCTATGGCAATTTGTGTCTTTTGTGTTCTTGGCCTTCTTTTGCATGAGGGAGCTTCATTGATGAGAGTTGAGAGTTGCATTAGGGTTCTTTCCACCCCCTTTCCACAGCATTCCATGAGCCTTAGGTTGAAAGGTTGTATTGTAGATGTGTCACTTACATTTGGGCAATTTACATACAATCTCGTTGTATGAGCAATTGTGGTACTCAGTAATAATCTCCATCTGTTGCAAAAGAAGCTTATTAGAGGGCTGGAGAGATGGCCTAGCGGTTAAGAGTGCCGACTGCTCTTACAGAGGACCTGGGTTCTATCCCCAGCACCCACATGGCAGCTGAGAACCGTCTGAAACTCCAATTCCAGGAGAACTCCGGTTCCAGGGGAATCCGAGACCCTCTTCTGACCTCCGTGGCATTGCACGACATGGGTGCACAGACTTGCATGCAGACAGTACATTCACACATATACAGAAATAAATAAAATTAAAAAAAAATAAAAAGTTTAAAAAAGAAGCTTATTAGATAAGTGTTGACTGGAATATTTGTCTGTAAATATAAGGATCCATATTTTGTACATAATAATAAATTACATTTGTCTAGGATTGTGACAGCCTTGGGGTTTTCTCTAAGACCTAAGACCTCTCCAGCTATGTGTATTTTGTCTATGTTTACAGTACCACACACGAGTCTCCTCCCATTGAGTTGGCTTTGAGTCCAGTTAGGTATCTGTTGATTATCCCCAAGATAAAATCTGCCAGTATTTCCCAGTATAGTTTGTTGTGCCTGTGAACTGGGGAGGGTGTAAAGGTAGGGAGGGAGGGAAAGAGGGAGAGAGAGAGAGAGAGAGAGAGAGAGAGAGAGAGAGAGAGAGAGAGAAGTTAATACCTAGCTAGTCTAAAAAAAACATACAGACTCACTGTAGTCCAAAAACCTACTGAAAACTGCACATGTATTATGTCTACATGAGTCCATGTGTACAGCTGAACGCTACACGACAAGAAATAGTGGCAGACAGGAGAACCTGTCCTTTGAGTCATTGGCCAGAGAAGTCCAAAAATCTCCTAAGAATTACACAAGCTATTACCACAGCACTTGATTGCCTCCTATAACTTGAAGGTAAACCTCTATTACTGAAGTCAGGATGTCCTTTCGACACAGGAATTGAAGCAGTGGAACTGGAACTGACTTAAAAGACATCTCCCATGCAGTGAAGCTCTAGTAGTTTTTGAAAGCCCTATGCAAGCTGCTAAGTGAGAATATCAATCAATGGTCCAACCCCAGCTTTGAGTGTGCGTTTATATTGACGGACCTTAAAAAATAATCCACCTGAGACTTCATTGTTTCAATCTCTCTTGTACTTTCCATATTCATCTAAGAGTGTATAGCTAGTAATATTTCTTTTGATTAGAATGAAATATTCTATCACATTCATATACAGATTTTATGCATAGTATTGTCAGGAATTATAAACATTGATCCCTGCAATTTGAGTTCAACAACATGTGAGTTTTTATCATCGGTGGCTAGGGAACAGGACTGTTGTCTTAACAATTTATTAAAAGCATGCTAATTTGCTCTGTCTCAATCTTGTGTTCTCATCTTTGAGAATCCATTGGCCATGAAGTTACATCCTACTGGGGCTTAATTTACATTGATCACTAAGGTAAGTGATAAACGCGTATTCTATGGTATGACCTCTTTTGTATTGCAGAAATACAATTTTACTCAATTTTCAACTGTGTCCCACTATTTACTTTCACTATACATTACTTTATATTTGACTATTTAATGATGCTTTGTATGAATTCTTTGTGACTTCAAGTATTTTCCCTTGTTTTATGATTTTTATAATGAGGCATTTTAATCTAAATGTAATTGAATACAATACTCATTTGTGATATTCTTGGACTAAGCAGCTTCTAATTTATTGAGCATTCTAGCTGGTAGAAGGCAACTTTGAGACTACTGAGCTATTGATTATATGATCTAATCTGATAATCCATAAATAAAACACATATAATAAACCATATATCATGTGTATCATATCTGTAAATATAAATATCCATATGTGTGTGTGTGTCTTCAAATGATTTGCTTTCTGTGGAGTATCCTAACAGATGCTTCCAATTTTATCTCATGTTTCCATGCTTAATGTTTTCGTGCTCAGTATGTGTGTGTGTGTGTGTGTGTGTGTGTGAGTGTAATCATGCATTTGTGTGTGCTCATCACACCATGTATGTGGAGGTCAGTGGACCATCTCAGGTGTCAGTTTTTGCCTTCCAGTTTTGTTCTTGGTCACAGTCGAGTGGCCTGCCGATGGCCTTTTGTGGATTTTCTTGTCCCCACCTCCCACCTTGCTTAGGAACATTGAGATTACGGACACTCCTTACTGTTTCCAGCTTTTAAGAGGGTTTGGGCATCAGAACTCATTTCTCAAGCTTGTACAGCAAGTGTTTTCCCCACTGAGTCCATACTCCTTGAAAAATGTTTGCAATTTTTAAGGTATAAAATTTATTCCAAAATTTAGTGACTTAAAAGAGAATATATTTTCTATGTTATGGCTTCAAGGTTTCAAAAAATAAAGTATAGTTTATTCATGAGCCTCTCAAAGTTTTCTCTGAGGCTGGGCTTAGGGAAAGTCTCTTTACAAGTCTACTCAGGTGATAGTTGGTAAAATTCAGACTCTCCAAATAGTTAGACAGAGGTGCTCGGTCTCAGTGACTGTTGTTGGATGAGCTCTTGCTATCAATTACCAAATAAGCCTCCCTATGGCACAGATCTCAAAACAGCAGGTTATTCCAGGTCTTTGAAGCTACGAAGCCAGAGAGGATAAACATGGTAGATGAATGTAGTCTCTCAAATGATAGTCCATGACTGGATGTGTTCTTTTAATTCTGTGAAAATTGCCAGGTTCAACACACACTCAAAGCTGATACCAGCAATCTCTTAGAGCTTCCTAACAAACTTTTCTGATTTTAGATGTAATATGTTATATATAATATCATATAAATATATATTTAATATCATTTACTTTACTTATGAGATTAACCTCTAAAAATTTATAATTTTTCTTATTTTTGAATTCGAGACAAAGTGTTTAATCAATTCATTGCCTTTTAAAGAACAAAAGCAAACTTCGTGTCTCTAAGATTAATGGCTATATGTATTATTTTTTTCTTACTGTCCTTACTTATGTCCCTGTTAGTATTCTTCCTGCATTTATATTTTCAAAATCTTGTAGTCTTACATAATAATGTAAGACTATATTTTTATGTAAATAATGCCTTAATTTTACACCTAAAGTTCCAGCATGAAACATTTCTTATTGTTATTCTGATCTCAGAATTTTATAATTAAATTAGAACTTATTTCGTTCATGACTTTTAATGTATATTTTATTATTCTGATTAGGATTTTTCTGAATATTGCTTTCTTTTTTTGTCTTGGAGTTAGTTTGTTCTTGACATTAATTCAAACAGCACAGTATTAAAGCAGAATCAGTGTGAATCTTTGTTAAATTGCCTTTTAAAACCTTTTCTACTATTGTTATTAGCATATATTAGTTATATAAATTGATGTGTTTCATTGTGGCAATTCCCCACATTCACACATTGGAATCCTATTTTGATTATCTTTATTCAGTGTTAGCTTGAGGCAATTAGGTATTTTCCGTTTATTTCCATACATACAGTTCAAAGTATTTCCATCCATCGTTTTACTGATTTTTAATTGCACTAATAGTACATTGAAGCTCATCAATGTGACAGCAGAGTTTGCATGAGTCATGCTCAGGATGACGTATTGCCTGCCTTAGGTCTTGCCTGCAGCTCCCACGAGACGCTGTGGCACTGCTCACACCTTAGGTCCTGACTGCAGCTCCCACGTGACGCTGTGGCACTGCTCACACCTTAGGTCCTGACTGCAGCCCCCATGTGACACTGTGCACTGCTCACACCTTAGGTCCTGACTGCAGCTCCCACGTGACGCTGTGGCACTGCTCACATCTTAGGTCTTGACTGCAGCTCCCACGTGATGCTGTGCACCACTCACACCTTAGGTCTTGACTGCAGTTCCCACGTGACACTGTGGCACTGCTCACACCTTAGGTCTTGGCTGCAGCTCCCACGTGACACTGTGGCACTGCTCACACCTTAGGTCTTGGCTGCAGCTCCCACGTGACGCTGTGGCACTGCTTACACCTTAGGTCTTGGCTGCAGCTCCCACGTGACGCTGTGGCACTGCTCACACCTTAGGTCCTGACTGCAGCCCCCACATGACGCTGTGGCACTGCTCACACCTTAGGTCTTCACTGCAGCCCCCACATGATGCTGTGGCACTGCTCACTCCTTAGGTCTTCACTGCAGCTCCCACGTGACACTGTGCACTGCTCACACCTTAGGTCTTGGCTGCAGCTCCCACGTGACGCTGTGCACTGCTCACACCTTAGGTCTTGACTGCAGCTCCCACGTGACGCTGTGCACTGCTCACACCTGAGGTCTTGACTGCAGCTCCCACGTGACGCTGTGCACTGCTCACACCTTAGGTCCTGACTGCAGCTCCCACGTGACGCTGTGGCACTGCTCACATCTTAGGTCTTGACTGCAGCTCCCACGTGATGCTGTGCACCACTCACACCTTAGGTCTTGACTGCAGCTCCCACGTGACACTGTGGCACTGCTCACACCTTAGGTCTTGGCTGCAGCTCCCACGTGACACTGTGGCACTGCTCACACCTTAGGTCTTGGCTGCAGCTCCCACGTGACGCTGTGGCACTGCTTACACCTTAGGTCTTGGCTGCAGCTCCCACGTGACGCTGTGGCACTGCTCACACCTTAGGTCCTGACTGCAGCCCCCACATGACGCTGTGGCACTGCTCACACCTTAGGTCTTCACTGCAGCCCCCACATGATGCTGTGGCACTGCTCACTCCTTAGGTCTTCACTGCAGCTCCCACGTGACACTGTGCACTGCTCACACCTTAGGTCTTGGCTGCAGCTCCCACGTGATGCTGTGGCAATGCTCACACCTTAGGTCTGACTGCAGGCTCCCGGGAGCCGTGCATGCTCACACCTAGGTCCTGACTGCAGCTCCCACGTGATGCTGTGGCACTGCTCACACCTTAGGTCCTGACTGCAGCCCCCACATGATGCTGTG
>VZQC01014549.1:36887-107564 GCA_009823505.1 Rhizomys pruinosus
CGTGACGCTGTGGCACTGCTCACGCCTTAGGTCCTGACTGCAGCCCCCGCGTGACGCTGTGGCACTGCTCACGCCTTAGGTCCTGACTGCAGCTCCCGCGTGACGCTGTGGCACTGCTCACGCCTTAGGTCCTGGCTGCAGCTCCCGCGTGACGCTGTGGCACTGCTCACGCCTTAGGTCCTGACTGCAGCTCCCGCGTGACGCTGTGGCACTGCTCACGCCTTAGGTCCTGACTGCAGCTCCCGCGTGACGCTGTGGCACTGCTCACGCCTTAGGTCTTGACTGCAGCTCCCACGTGACGCTGTGGCACTGCTCAAACCTTAGGTCTTGACTACAGCTCCCATATGACACTGTGGTATTGCTCACACCTGCCATGAGGAAGCAGTTTTCTCCTATGCAACCACTTGGTAGAGTATCTGGATTCGCCTTTGGGTGACCTGAGCAATTACCCACTTTGGGGCCAGCAGCATAATTCCTTCAAGCAAGAACCTTAGCTGCTCCCTGAGAATACAAATAGGTAGCAGCAAACAGATGCCATGTTCAAGGTCATGATACTCAAGAAGACTGCCTTGGAGGGCTGAAAAGAACTGTAAGCCCCAAGAGTTATGAAGCCTGGAAGAGAATTATCCTCCTTGCCTGCCAAAGACCTCAGTTTAGAACTTGCAACTGTAACTAGTAAGCCGATGCCTTCCTTGGAGGCTTCCTTGGAGACTCCAGATCCTCTGGAGACTGCTGGGGAACCCTGAGCAGGGCCTAGGGTTCCCATGTAATTAGGTGAGCAAGGCCTCGTCTCAGGAATCCATTTAAGGTATCCAAGATGACTGTACTGTGTTCAGTCTAAAGAAGTGTTTGGTCTTTGATCATAGTACAACAGCTGATTGCGGTCAGTGTTAATAGAGTTGATTATCCAGCACAGCACATTTTGTTTATCAACTGTTCTGTTTACTTGACAGATGTTCAGACACCTGAGAGGAAGGTGGTTTGAAAAGGTTAGGGAACAACTGAGGCTGTCTTCTGCCTTCTTCAAGGCCCATGGCATGGTGATCATTCTGCAATCTGACCTGTAAGCAACAGTATGGATTCTAATTAATGTGAAATGGATTTCTTGTCAAGTACCAGGATTGGGATTACAGTCTCACTTTGTTATCTTTTATTATCAGCATGTCTTATTCAGTAACTGAAACTTCACTGTTGTAAGAATGCCCCTTGTCTGTACTAGACAATATATCTAGAAAGATTGTAAAAGAGACAAGAACTTGTTTAGTATTGATTTTCAAAACTTTTGCTACATTTATTCATTGTGCGTGTATGTGTATGTGTGCACACAAGCATGCATGCAATGGCATGTATGTGAAGATCAGAAGACAATTTGTAGGCATTGATTCTCTCCTTTATCACATGGGATAAAATTCGGGTCTTCAAGCTTGACAGAAAGTACCTTCACCTTACAACCCATCTCACTGTTCCTGCACAAAATTTCTTAAAAATAATAACATTTTTCATACATATTACTGTAAGAATTGGTTAGGAGAACAACATGAACTTTCAGAATACTTCAAATGCATTTACATGATTTCCCCCTCTCTTGTTTGATTACCATGATAACCTCATGAATTGATAACTTTACAAAAGAACTGAAAGGAATGCAGGTCCATATTATACTCCTATGAGCCAGTAATATTAATGACTGAAAAAGAAGAGGGAAGATACCCTGATTAAAAACATATAGGACAAGGGGCTGGAGAGATGGCCTAGCGGTTAAGAGCGCCGACCACTCTTGCAGAGGACCCGGGTTCGATCCCCAGCACCCACATGGCGGCCGAGAGCCGTCTGAAGCTCCAGTTCCAGGAGGGCTCCAGCTCCAGGGGAATCTGAGACCCTCTTCTGACCTCCGCGGCATTGCACGACACGGGTGCACAGNGGCTGCTCTTTTCACAATATCGTAGAGCTGGAACCAACCCAAATTGCCCATCAACTGATGACTGAATACGATGAATGTGGTAATCTCACAATGGATTCTATGCCAGCAGTTAGTTAAAGAAAGATGCATCATAAACTTTGCAGGAAATGCATAGAATAGAGATATTATGCTATTTGAAGTAACACGGTTCCAGAATAGCAAATGATGAATGGTCTCCCTCATTTGAGGATGCTAGCACCACGCACTGAGTTGTAAGGCAAAATTTAGCAACATCCACGTTAATTACCCCTTTCCCTGAAAGCAAATGTGAATTGATAATATAAATCCCCTAACAAGCTCTAGAATTAACGCACTACTATTTTTAGACTTTGTAATCTTGGTCTATGGTTGGATGATAGATATGCATTATTTTAGAGTATTATAAATTTAAAAGAAAAAAAATGGAATCCTGAGAATGGATATGGAAATGGAAGTTGTATTCTTACATATGATATAATTTTAATATAGGTATGACTATATACTATATATATTTATCTATATATATATTATATAGTTATATCTATATAATTATGTATATATAACTATATAAAAAGAAAACTATAAAAAAAAAAAAAAAAGAACTGACTGAAATAGTAAAGTTTCCCCAAGGACAATAATCACTCTGCTTGAAAAAAAATTTTGAAAAGAATCAGGCAGGGGATGGCAGGGAGGCATGAACTCTGGTGGGGTGGGGGGCATGGAAGACAAGATGAGTCTAGATTGGACTGAAAAACAATGTATGGAAGGCACATAACATTCATTCAAAAAAAAAAAAAAACTTTATGCACCGGCCTTCTAGGGAAAGTTTCTCCTTTTAGACTCACCAGTTTGGATGGCTGCAGGCTGCCCTTTCTGTCTTCATGCCCCATGGGGCTATGTAAACAAAGCTGGACATTTAACAAATCCTCTCAGGGTAAGAGCCTCCAGCAATACTTTTACCTTCTGGGATTTCTGCCAGAACATCGGTCCAGATAATGGGGGAAGGGAATAAAACAGGAGCAGGTAGCACTCTTTCTGGGCCTGCCTCTGCTCGAACTGCCGAGCTTAAGTGACTGAGATCTTGACTGTTATTTCCATGTTTAATGGTTGCTTTAATTGATTAATAAAACACCTGGCAGCTCTGCACACCTTCTCCAACTCAGCTACACTGCTGGAAACTGGCACAGAGAAAAGACTATCTGAATAGGCTCTGGAAAAGCAAAAGCCTGAGCCTCCCACAGGACCCTTCTGGAGTCCCCGGAGAAATCTAGAGCGGAGTTAGCATACTGTCAGTGAGTCTGAAGGCAAGCAGCTTTTTAAAAGTGCTCGCAGAGAATCCCAGGCACCTCACAGAGACCGGGACTTTTGAAGTGCTGGGCATTCTGGCTGAAAGCTAGATGTTTAATTCCCAAGGGAGTGCATTTCTCTCTCTTTAGTGTGATCTTCCATCTCAGCATCTGGTAAACTCTAGTAGGGAAGTAACGGCCATTCAGGATAGGCTAGGGGCTAATTCCCTTGCTACTGCTTAGCGTCACCCACCAACGGGAACAGTGAGAGTCAGGAGCCCCTCCACGCTGCAGTTCCCTATATTTGGTACAAGTGGAGGGCACCAGATGTTTCCTTCTTCTGAAGGAAAAGACAATGATTACAGAGCCCTTTGCTGCCACACCTCAAAGGGACCTTACAGATTTAGTTATATCCTTCCCAGATGCACCACTCAGCTCTCACAGGCCTGTGCAGCACCAGCCTGTAGGAACTCTGCCCCGGGATAAGATTTGCGCCTCAGCCAGCTATCCCAGCAAGGTCTCCTCTGGCTCCTTATGTCCAGCCCGTTCCCACCTCCCCCTCAAATGGCCCAAATATGTTGTCTTTCCTTGGTAGTGATGAGGGAGCAGAAGTCCTTTGAGAAGATTCAAAATCAGTGAAAAGTTACAAAAAATTCCTCTTCTCTATCATTTGAAACGATAGGGCACAGATGACTGTATTTCCTACAAGCTCTGGCACTAAATCCGAGACTGCACTGGATGTGAAGCAAGAGCCGCCAGGACCTCTGCTCAAGCCTGCTTATGGACGGACAGATCCTTCTGGCCACTGCAGTTCTCTGTTACTAAGCCTGCTACTGTTGAACGCTTTGCTAGTATTGATGCATTGTCTATGTGCACTGCTGCTAGTTTTTGCCCTCAAAACCAATGGAAATGGATAGTTAAGACAACTCCAGAGGGTGAGTGGGAAATAAGTACCTATCTTATCCCATTGGAAAACCTTAAACTGACTTATAAAAGAAGACATTTTGTTAAAAATTAATGAATCCTCTTAGGTCAGTGGTTTTTGTTGTTGTTGATGGTGGTACTTATGTGAATCCTCTTCAGAGAAACCCATAGGCAAATAAAGGGAAACCTGTCACCTCATCAGTTCCTGCTTGCCGGGTGAACAGAGACTCAAGTGTCCTCCATGACAGACCAAAAGGATGTGCAGCAGATGGATTTCTAAGTGCGTTAAGAGCACAGAGCATGGGGATTCAGACCCTGTCAGCCCTGTGCTATACATACGGGCTTGCACTGCCTTCAGAAAGGCACTGAACTGTATACACAAGGTTTCATTGCCAAGCCCAGGCAAGGACAAGCCCACTGGCCCAATAAATAAATAAGGATGGGGCTGGAGCCGCCTCCTAGCTCTAGGCCCCAGGATGTCCTTCCACTAGGAAATTATGTTTGGTGCCCTTTGTCTCGCAGCCATCCAGGGGGTGACCACCCCCAGAGCGGTGGGGGTGATTACCTGATCCGCGCCGCGGGACCCATTTCCTTCTTGGCTTGGCTAGGCTTTTTGTATTCGTGTCTTTAGTGCTTGCTGTGCGCATTTCTACACCCCCCCCTCCACTCCATGCCCGTGCCTACACCACTGAGGCTGGTGCTTTTCCCACCCTTTGCCGTTTTTTTTCATTTCTATAGTCGCATCTAGAGCTCAGATTGCGTGTTTCGTCTACGGTGTCTTGTCTATTTAGGTTCTGACGCGGTTTCTATATGGCTGCACTCTCGTCGTTGTCGGAATTCCCCACCTTGGTGTCATTTTCCGTTGTGTGGTCGCAGCTGGGATCGGGATTTCCGGTAGGTACTAGTTATAATTGTCTGTTTACCATGGGTATTCGGATTTGTAGGGCCACGTCACCTCTACCTCAAATACCCCATCTCCCCATCATATTTTATATTTTTGTCTCTCTACTCTCCTTTTTCTCTTTTTTTTTTCCCCCTTTTTTTTTTTTTTTTTTTTTTTTCTATTTTCTATTTTTTTCCTTTTCTTTTTTTTTTTTATTTTATTGCAATATTTGCCTTCTATTTTATTATATTTTGCTTTTATATATATATTCTATTTATATATATATATATTTCTCTGATGGGCAGGTTTGGTCATTAATGTATGAATATAAAAAATAAATCAAGTAGGATTTCAATTGTATGAAAAGTATTATGTAATGGAAAACTAATATTAGGTTCTCCCAATGTCCTGTGAGGGTGGTGATTCAGTAAGGTTTCTGAAGACTAATATGAGTGGCAATGAGATGGGGGACTCACATACGTGAAAGCCAAAACTAAATCCTACATACTGGAGTGGTTTGGGTACTGCCCGAATAGTAGGGCCACCATTGGCAGTGGTGGGCGTACAGTCCCAGGGCCAGTGACTGTGGAGTTCAGTGGAGGATGGCACAGCTGCGGGAAGGTGTTGGGGAAGGGGAGGACGACCTTTCTTGGTCATGGTCCGCGCTCTTAGACTACATACCATAACCTATTAGCACTATGAACAGGGATGAGGGTTTGGAATCAGTAGGGTTCTGGAATACTAGTATCAGCTTGATTTCTTGTTCTAGAGCTCTCTATGTCACTATCTTCAGATTAGGGGCTTCCCATCAAATTTAGTGGGTAACCCGAAGGCAGTGGTTGGTGGTATTGTCCCCGTGTGTCAAGCCTCCTTGGTGCCATATTGGTGTGTCTCCTCTTTTTTCCCCTCTTACCCTTTCTTCTTCTTCTCCTTTCTTTTTCTTTTTTTCTTTCTTTTTCCCCTTCTTTCCCTTTTTTCCTCTTTCTTCCTTTTTTCTCCCCTCTTTTTCTTCATTTTGTTTTTTTTTTTTTTTTCGAGAAGGAACAAAAAGGTATCATCAACCTTACCCAGATGTGAATCCTATGAACTACAATAACTGGCCTGGGAAGGTACGCCCACCACTGCAATGGTGGCAATACTATTAGGGAAGTAACCAACCACTCAGTATTTGGATTTAAGTTTTGCTTCAAGGATGGAGCCCATATCTGACACTCATATTAGGCTTCAGAACCTGAGGCTAGACACCTCACAGACAAGGGGAGAACCTAATATTAGTTTTCTACATAATACTTTTCATACTAAATTGAATTCCTACTTGATTTATTTTATTTTTATTATTATTTACATTAATCAACCTGCATCAGAGAAATAATTCTTATATATATATATATATATGCAATAGAGTGCATTAAATTTGGGTGGGGGACAATATGGGGAGATGGGTATGTGGGAAGTGTCCTAAATACCATGAAATTATATTATACAAAAAATCACAAAAATTCAATTCAATAAAAGAATGCAGAACCTAAATACAGCATTGAGCATCTAGATGGTGTGAAACCCTGCAGTGGTGCTGTATGAGAAGCCTATGCCAAGCCCAAGAAAGTATGTCACCCACGCCTGGGTGTGGTGAAACCTGGTGGCTGGGACAAGGGCACAACATAAGTTCCTGTGAAGGACATCCTGGCCTAGGATCACCAAATCTATTATTGGCCAGTGGGCTTGTCCTTGCCTGGGCTTGGCAATGAAACCTTGTGTATACAGTTCAGTGCCTTTCTGAAGGCAGTGCAAGCCCGTATGTATAGCACAGGGCTGACAGGGTCTGAATCCCCATGCTCTGTGCTCTTAACGCACTTAGAAATCCATCTGCTGCACATCCTTTTGGTCTGTCATGGAGGACACTTGAGTCTCTGTTCACCCGGCAAGCAGGAACTGATGAGGTGACAGGTTTCCCTTTATTTGCCTATGGGTTTCTCTGAAGAGGATTCACATAAGTACCACCATCAACAACAACAAAAACACTGAAGTAGAGGATTCATTAATTTTTAACAAAATGTCTTCTTTTATAAGTCAGTTTAAGGTTTTCCAATGGGATAAGATAGGTACTTATTTCCCACTCACCCTCTGGAGTTGTCTTAACTATCCATTTCCATTGGATTTGAGGGCAAAAACTAGCAGCAGTGCACATAGACAATGCATCAATACTAGCAAAGCGTTCAACAGTAGCAGGCTTAGTAACAGAGAACTGCAGTGGCCAGAAGGATCTGTCCGTCCATAAGCAGGCTTGAGCAGAGGTCCTGGCGGCTCTTGCTTCACATCCAGTGCAGTCTCGGATTTAGTGCCAGAGCTTGTAGGAAATACAGCCATCTGTGCCCTATCGTTTCAAATGATAGAGAAGAGGAATTTTTTGTAACTTTTCACTGATTTTGAATCTTCTCAAAGGACTTCTGCTCCCTCATCACTACCAAGGAAAGACAACATATTTGGGCCATTTGAGGGGGAGGTGGGAACGGGCTGGACATAAGGAGCCAGAGGAGACCTTGCTGGGGTAGCTGGCTGAGGCGCAAATCTTATCCCGGGGCAGAGTTCCTACAGGCTGGTGCTGCACAGGCCTGTGAGAGCTGAGTGGTGCATCTGGGAAGGATATAACTAAATCTGTAAGGTCCCTTTGAGGTGTGGCAGCAAAGGGCTCTGTAATCATTGTCTTTTCCTTCAGAAGAAGGAAACATCTGGTGCCCTCCACTTGTACCAAATATAGGGAACTGCAGCGTGGAGGGGCTCCTGACTCTCACTGTTCCCGTTGGTGGGTGACGCTAAGCAGTAGCAAGGGAATTAGCCCCTAGCCTATCCTGAATGGCCGTTACTTCCCTACTAGAGTTTACCAGATGCTGAGATGGAAGATCACACTAAAGAGAGAGAAATGTCATATCAAAACCTTTGTTGCACCTAGAAGGTATAAGTTTCATTAGGACTCATTATAGATAGTTGTTACATGTAGGATCCACAGAAGGGTTCGATGTTTATGGCAATCTGAGGCTTTTCTTCCTTTCAGTGTTCAGATGGGTCAACCTTTCAGTTGCCACTTTTTGGTACATCCTACTCAATGCAAAGCTGTATCTTTTCTTTCTCAGCCGTTAAGTTGGTGACATTTTGTCCTGTTGGAACAAACAAATCTCTTCCCATAGTTAGTTTTAAGATTTGAATTGCAAGGTTTTGACTCAGAAGGTTTCATGTCTGTCTGTACCCCCCCCTTTTTTTTAACCCATTTGAGTCTCCAGAAGACAGTTGTATTTACTAACTAGGGTGGAATCAAGGCACAGATTTTCATCAACTTCACCCATGTTGTTTTGGGTGACTATCTCTGATTAACTTTGGGATGCAAACTTAATTTTTGCTTTAAATCATCTTAAAGAGAAGGCTACAAGGTGATACTGTACAACAGAGAAATATAAAGAACCATTTGTATGTGCCAATCCCAAAGTTAGTGCTCTAGATTTTGGTGTAAAAAAAATTGGACAACAAGCAATTTATATCATATCTCATTAACTAGATGCCAATAAAATAAAAACTATACCTACCTTTTATCAGGTCTGTAAATATGGTTGTTTAATAACACATATTACTTTCTTAAGTCCTAAAAATCCATGTATCCTGTAGACAGTGCTAGGTGAAACTGAGTACTTGGGAACTCACATCAATTAAATAGCCTTGATTGGAATATACATCCGTGTCCCTCTCCCCCTCCCCCCTTACCAATTACACCATTTCATGTCCCATTTTTCTGATGAGTCTTTTCTGTGTTGTTCTTTTACTATGGCATCCTCTCCAGGAAAATATTTATATCTGGGTTGTTGGTACTAGCACCAAATATGAGGAACCCATTTTGCTTTGTGTTTTTCTGGGACTGTGTCTTCACTAAACTATGTCGTTCGCTTCCAGCCATGTGACACTGCAAAGTGCAATGATGGGTTGCTTTCAACTAAACTTTCTATTAACTGCTGCATAGAACTCCTATTGTAACAGCTTACCCACATGTTTCTCTATCCACTATGTCAGTTGAGGGCAACCTGGTTGGTCCAGCTTTTTGGCTTATTGTGAACAGAGCTGCATATAAACACTAAGCGTGCATGTACTTTGCAGTCAAGTTGTGTCTTGCCCCCCCCACAGCACAAGGTAGGAAATATGTACGATGATGAGGTGTTTTCCAACTGTAAAGTTGGAGACAATTATTATAGAGGTAATCTCTTTATAAAACCGTGTCACAATGATCCTTCTTTAATTGACTAATAGACATCAAGAAATGGAACTTGTGAAAAAGATTATACTCGTTCAGAACCAAATATAATATGAAAGCTCCTTGGGCTATGCACTTAGGCAAAGTATATTAATTCAGGAGCTCTCTGAAATCACAAAAAACGTGTGCATTGTTCTACAAGGGGGATGTTGGCCAGGGGATCCAGGGGCCCCACAAAAGGTAGGGGCCTCCTTGCCTGCCCATAAATGGGATATCCTGCAGGAGGAGGGCGATAAGACCCTGCTGCGCGAAGACCTGACGTTAACAGGGAGGGATGTATTGAGACGCACATGCAAGGGTACAGATGGGCCTCTGAATGCCAGAGAGTGTTCCCCAAAGCCACAGAAACCATAAAAGCAATACGGTCTCACTGAGTCAAGCACAGACTCTCACCATATGTCACCAAGACTACACGTCACACTGCCTGGGAATACTAGTGGCACAGAGCAAGCGCAATGTGCCTGTATTATCCCAATCTAATGGATGTTGGCTCTCTCCTTGGAGGAAATAACCCATGGCATGATTGCCATAAGCCTCACATCCTCTAACAGGTAGAGATGTCATAAGCCACATAGACGCCCTGTATAATATTTATCAGGGGGTAAAAAATGTAATTCATGAATTACAATCAGCCAAACATATGTGTCTATCCAAAGTAACCTACCCATAACTTATTAGTGTCTGTTAAATACCCTATATATCTAATTGCTTGTTTTTTTTTTTTTTTGTCTTTTATGAAGAATAGTTATCCTGTAAAGATAAAAAAACGGAACAGCCAGAATTGACCAGAATCCGGTCAACAGCTCCAGAGAGAGAGGACAGTTTTGCTTCTCAACCACCTGTGCCCCTTTTCTAAGCCTAGGGAACAATCCTGCGGAAGATGGGGGCGTGTTAGAATGTAACGAGCTGCGATTGGGTTGAACGGTGAAACTAAAACAGCGGATGTAGTTCTGGACACGACTCAGTTGATCAACTTAGTTGAACAAACAAACCTGTCAACCTCCACTGAATGGTGGGGATCTGTGGGTGTTTGGGCACAACAGTCTATAATTGGTTTTGCACGAAGGGATGCTTATCTACTCATGGATTATCACATTAACTAAAAATGAAAAAAAAAAAAAACTGGAAGAAGGCAGGACAGTTATGGCAAGGACTAACATGCTGGGATGGGGGTGGGGGTGGGGGGGAAGGGAAACGGGAAATATGCCTGATCTGAATTGGAAATGATGTATTAAATATGCACAATACACATCAATAAAAATTAATAAAAAAAAAAAAAGAGAGAGAAAATGCACTCTCCTTGGGATATTAAACATCTAGCTTTCAGACCAGAATGCCCAGCACTTCAAAAGTCCCGGTCTCTGTGAGGTGCCTGGGATTCTCTGAGAGCACTTTTAAAAAGCTGCTTGCCTTCAGACTCACTGACAGTATGCTAACTCCACTCTAGATTTCTCCGGGGACTCCAGAAGGGTCCTGTGGGAGGCTCAGGCTTTTGCTTTTCCAGAGCCTATTCAGATAGTCTTTTCTCTGTGCCAGTTTCCAGCAGTGTAGCTGAGTTGGAGAAGGTGTGCAGAGCTGCCAGGTGTTTTATTAATCAATTAAAGCAACCATTAAACATGGAAATACCAGTCAAGATCTCAGTCACTTATCTCTGCAGTTCGAGCAAGAGGCCAGGCCCAGAAAGAGTGCTACCTGCTCCTGTTTTATTCCCTTCCCCCATTATCTGGACCGATGTTCTGGCAGAAATCCCAGAAGGTAAAAGTATTGCTGGAGGCTCTTACCCTGAGAGGATTTGTTAAATGTCCAGCTTTGTTTACATAGCCCCATGGGGCATGAAGACAGAAAGGGCAGCCTGCAGCCATCCAAACTGGTGAGTCTAAAAGGAGAAACTTTCCCTAGAGGCCGGTGCATAAATGTTTTTTTTTTTTTTTGAATGAATGTTATGTGCCTTCCATAACCATTGTTTCCAGTCCATCTAGACTCATCTTGTCTTCCATGCCCCCCCCCCACCAGGTTCCTGCCACCCTGCCTCCCTGCCCTGATCTTTTTCAAAATTTTTTCAAAGCAGCAGGGTTATTTCTTGGGAGAACTTTACTATTCAGTCAGTTTCTTGGATCCGGTTCCTTGCTGTTGTTCCTATCCACCCAATTTGCGTATCCACAATATATGATTATATATAGATAATCTATATATATATATACACCAACCTATACATATATGTCACACACACTAAATTAAACTTATATCATATGATTACAAACTGGTCAGTTTCCATATATACTTCAGGATTCACATTTTTCTTTTTAAATTTATATTATTCTAAAATAGCCTATCTGATCCTCCACCCATATACCAAGATTCCAAAGTCTAAAATTGAGTAGGTGGGTTAATTCTAGAGCTTGTTAGGGGATTATTATCAAATCACGTTGCTTTCAGGGAAAGGGGGTATATAGATTGATGTTGCTAAATTTGCCTTGCAACTCAGTGCTTGGTGATGCATCCCAATGAGGGTACCATTCACTCATTTGCTATTCTGGGTGTTCTCTTCACTAGCATAATATTCCTAGTTCATGCATTTACCTGCAAAGTTATGATGCCATCTTTCTTACTGCTGATAGAATTCCATGTGTGTGTACTCACATTATCTCTATCCACTCATCAGTTGAGGGCTTTTGGGTTGGTTCCAGCTCTTGCCTATTGTGAAGAGAGCTGCAATGAACATGGACTGTGAATGTATCTCTGCGACGTAGGATGAGTCTTTGGTAATATACCCAAGAGTGGTATAGCTGGTAGGTGGTAAGCTCATCGTGAATCTCTTCAGGTTTCCATACTGCTTTCCATAGTGGTTGACTGAGTTTACATTCCCACCAGCCGTGGATGAGTGTTCCCCTTTCCCCCACAACCTCCCCAGCACTTGGTACCATTTGTTTTCTTGCTCCTAGCCAGTTCTTATGAGGAGTGAGATGTTGATCTTAAATTGCATTAATGCATTTCCTTAATTATTAATGATGTTGAATATTTTTTGGATGGTTGTCATCCATCTTTATTTTCTCATTTGAGTCTCTCTCGCTCTTTACTCCATCTTTTGAGTGAGTTATTTTTCTTCTGTTTTTTGAGTAGTTTATATTTCTGGAATTCATGCTTCTGTCCTGATGTAAACACTGGTGAGGTTCCTCCCACTCTGTGGGTTCTCTTCACTTACTGATTTTTTTTCTTTTGCTAAACAGAAGCTTTTGAGTTTAATGATGTCCCACTTGTCAATTGTCAACCTCACTTCCTGTGCAGCAGCTGTCTGATTTAGAAGTCTTCTCCTATGTCTTTGTCTTCTAGGTTGCATCCAACATTTTCTTCTACCATCTTCAGAGTTTCAGGTTTCATGTTCAGGTCTTTGATCCATTTAGAGTTGATTCTTTTTATTGATGTTTTGTGTATTTCATACATATTTCCAATTCAGTTCAGGCACTATCCCCTTTTCTTCCCCCCACCCCACCCTACCCATCCCAGATCATGCATTCTGCCATAACTTTTCTGCTCTTTTCTGTTTTGTTGTTTTGTTTGTTTGTTTTGTTTCATTTTTAACAGTAGGTGATAATCTGTGAGTACAAGCACCTTCCATGTAAAACCAATCTGCAGCAGTTGTGCCCTAACCCACACAGTCAGGGTCCAACACAGCAAGGGGCGGGGGGCTTGTATGTTCAATCAAGTTGAGCAAAGAGTGTCCAGTCTCTATTGTTGTAGTTTCACCTTCACCCCAATCGTAGCCCTTACATTCTACCATGCCCACCTCTTCCGCAGATGTTCCCTAGGCTTAGAAAAGGGGCACTGGTGGATGAGAAGCAAAACAGTCAACTTCTCTGGACGTGTTGTCTTGGTCTCTGTCAATTCTGGCTGTTTTCTTTCATGGGCTGCCAGCTGTCCAGGCATAACCTTTCAATCCTACTATGAAGCACATGCAATTAGTATATAGGTACTTAAACATATAAATTGGAGCCAGCTGTTATAGAGGTATTCTCTTGTAAAATCAGTAGAACTGCCTTCTTGATTGACTAATGACATAGAAACTTGAGGAGGATGATTCTCTATTCAGAACCAAATATCAATGCTAAAGTCTCCTTAAGCTATGCACTTAAGCAAAATTATTAATACGGAGCTCTGACAACAACAATGGATATTCTGCAAGGAGATGTTGGCCAGGGGATCCAACCCCCACAAAAGGTAAAAAGGCTCCTTGCCTCCAAACTGGGATATCTGCAGGAAGAAGGGCGATCCGGCTGCTGTTGAAGACCTGATATAAACATGGGAAAGATGTATGGAGACGCACTTGCAAGTATACAGATGGTCTCTGGAATGCCAGAGAGTGTTACCAAAGGCCACTAAAGCAAATATAGTCTCCTTGAGTCAAGCAAGACTCCTCCGTCAGCACCAGCTACCACCTCATCTGCCTGGAAAAGCTGGGCAGCAGTGGCAGCCATATGTCTGTATATCCAAATCTAATTGGCTATTAGCTCTCTCCTTGGAGGAATAACCCACTGGCTGATGCCACAAGCTTAATCCTCTAGGTTAGGAGAGTTATAAGCCACATGAAGACCCTGTCATACTTAACAGAAGAAAATGTAATTCATGGCATACCATCCAAACATCTGTATCTATACCAAGGTAAACCTACCATAACATTAGTACTGTTTAAATACCATTTATATCTAATTGCTGTGCTTCATTGTAGGATTGAAAGGCTAATATTATACTGTTTAAGTACCTATATTTTTCTAGATTGATTTTATACAGGGTGAGAGGCTAGGGGTTATTTTATTCTTCTATAAGTGGTGATCAGTTTTGCCAAGTAAATTGGTGAAGATGCTGTCTTCCTGCATTGAGTCTTCTTGGCCCCTTTGTCAAATATGAGGTGGGTGAAATTGTGTGTGCTAAAGTTTGGATCCTCAATTTTGTTCCATTGGTCTACAGGTCTGTTTTTGTGCAAGTACCAGGCTGTTTTTATCACTTTAGCCCTGTAATATAGTTTGAAGTCTGGTCTAGTGATCCCCCCTGTATTGTTCTTTTAACTCAGGGTTTCATTGGCTATTCAGGGTCTTTTGTTTTTCCATATGAATTTAAGTATTTTTTTTCCAAGTCTGGAGAAGCTCATAGGGATTTTAATTGGGATTACACTGAATCTGTATATTGATTTGTGTAGAATGGACACTTTATTATATTAATTTTTCCAATCCATGAGCATGGGAGGTCCTTCCATATTCTAACGTCTTCTTCAATATCCTTTTTCAGGGGTATGAAATTTTTGTTGTAGGAATCTTTGGTGTCTTTGGCTAGGTTTGTTTCCAGGTATTTTATTGTTTTTGATGCTATTGTGAGTGGGAAGTTCTTCTTATATTCCTTATTCAGTTGCTTGTTGATGATGTAAGGAAGGCTACTGATTTTTGTAAGGTAATTTTGTAGCCTGACAATTTACTGAAAGTCTTGATTGTTTCTAGCAGTTTTCTGGTGGAATTTTTAGCATCCTGTAGGTAAACTATCACGTTATCTGCATAAAGTTTTATATTCAATCTAACAGCAAACCAGAAATAAACCTACTAATACCATTCATAGGATGAAAGATGTCCCTAAACTGGTCTTTTAGCTAAAAAGTATAAAGTAGGGGTTGGGGTGGTGGGACACACCTTTAATCCCAGAACTTGGGAACCAGAGGCAGGCCGATCTCTGCTGAGTTCAAGGCCAGCCTGGTCTACATAGTGAGGCTCAGGCCAACTGGGGCTACAGGGAGGCTCTGTCTCAACAAGACCAAAATAAATTTGTGGAAATAACAGTAGGTGTGGCCATGCCGTGACTCATCAGTAAAACATTTACAAAAGAATTATTGCATTTAAAGTAACATTGCACTTATAATGTATCGACCCAGACATGTAATAAAAATAATCAGAATTCCCCAAAGACAGAAGGGAAGAAACAGTGAACAAAAAGAGATGAGCAAACTCCTTAAATATTTAATCATCAGTATGTTATATAATAACTATGCTTTCTATTTCTAAAAGAGAACTGTAGAGCTTGAATGCATTGGAAAGGAGGTGGTTTATATGTGCATGTGCATAATTATATGTACATATATACAAAAGAAAACTAAACCTCTCTTTAAATACAGATAGCACATAATTAAAATGTGCAACTTTAATTGCAAGTACTTTTGGATGTCAGAAAGGTTTGAAGTTTTCTACACTTCAAGAGATATATAGAAACATGTTGAGGCTGTTAATTAATTTTAGAATTTGAATCATTAAGTGTATATTCTGAAATGCCCACACCACTTACTAAAAAAGATAAAAGTCCCTATGTACTATTTCTAAAGTAATACGTTGAAATAAGACTCAAGAGAGTAAGCAACTGGGACCCCTGAACTCGACCAGAAGACACAATGAGTGATATCAAAGAAAAATAAATACTAAAGATGGAGGGAAGCAGGTTGATAAGAAGAAACACTGGCCAATCAAAAACTCAGAATTTGTTTGAACACTTAATCACCACATGGTTACTTTGATATTTTGCATCATATTGCTTAAGAAAAAAACAGAAATATATTTTAATTGCCACCAGGATGAAGAAGCTAAATATTTTGAAGGTAGCACTGATCTTATACTGTTTTCTATTTTCCCATATAACAAATAAACATTGTGGTGTACTATTTTGGAAAGCTAAGTGAATCTTAGACAGCAGCTTATAACATTAATGTTCAACTTCTGTTAACTTCCCTGGGAACACTAATCATGAGAACTGTACACATTTTTCACCATTGATCAGAAAACAGATCTCATCCTTTCTAAAACATCTGCTGATGCAGACTTGTCTGTAGAGAGAAAATCCAGATCTGAATTGCACTGTTCACACCATTGTCAGTGTTCAAGTAATAGCTAGTTCCATTTCTGGGACTATACTTAAGTATTCATTCTTGATTCAAGTTGTCTTGTTCCAAATACAGAAGTGAATTTTTAGATGTCCTGGCTAATTTTCAAGTCAAATTTATCATAGCCCGCTGCCCAGTTCTTCTAGAATTGACCTCTATTTAGAGCCCTTGTAATAATATATGAGCCTAAGTTACTCCTTTAATGATTTGCTTGCTAGGATTCTCTCACACATCCTTTATAATTGAAGTAAGCTTGATACAACAACCATGGGCTTATTCCAAGGTTATTTTGATTGTGTACTCAGTAGTTACCTTGATGTCTGAAAACACTACATAAATACTGAAAACAAGGTTCGAACAATGCTCAGCGGTTAAGAGTGTAAATTTTTCTTGTACTGGACCTGAGCTCAGACCCCTTTACCTGGTATCAGGCAACTCGGAACTGCCTGTAACTCGAGTTCCAGTGCCCAAATGCCTATGAAAAAAACCCCAAAACTATACTTGCGTGTTCATAAACCCCACACAGACACACGTGAATATACTTAAAGTAAATTTAAAATAACAAGTGCTTGAATTAATATTATGATAAAATAAATGATAATGAAAACACAACTGGGATGTATTGCAGTCATTATCTTAGGATCATGCTAGGTAACTTTATCAGTCATTATCTTAGAACAATGTCAGGTAACTTTATCAGTCATTTCCTAGAACCATGCCAGGTAACTTTATCAGTCATGTGTTCACTTTTCCTGTTTGTTGTGGAATATTCAGAGACAGATTTTAAATATGACTATAACATATAATAGCTTAATTTTATTTAGGGGGAGTCTAATAAGCTCTCTGAGTAATCATTTTATTAAATGTCCAATACCTCAATTGAATCAGGTAATTTATTTTAACGGCAAACACACTCTTGGTCTGTGTGCCTAATTGTTTTCTGAAGACAAAAGTTTTTATTCTCTTCATTTAACGGGATGTGAATTTATAAAATTTGCAAAGTGCTCCCTTTTTGCTATGCTCTAAAATCAGCCATTTGAGAAGTAAATGGAAAAATGAAGCTCTCCATCCAGTTCTGTTTTGCTGGGGTGCACAGTAACTGGCATTGGTTTACCCTGGCTGCTGTAGGAAGACAGAGTGGGCAGATTGCACATGTGAGGTTTGTTTTCCTAGAGTTTTAGAAGCTGAAATCTGAGCTGATAGCATGCGCAGGTTAGTGGTTTCCTAAGGCTTCAGTTCTTAGCATGCAGATGGCTGCCTTCTAGCTATGTCCTCATGTGGCCTTCCCTGTGTCCTTATCTCCTCTTATGAGGACACCTGTCAGATTCCATTAGCACATGCTCTAGCATTTTAAGTTTAACTGTATCAACTAGGCACAGTGTGTAAACAATATCACATTCTGAGATACCATAGATTTCATGTGAACTTAAGTGGGGAAGGTCACAATTCAGTCCATAACATTGTTTAAATATGTAGGTTTTAAAATTTGAGATAAAAAGGTATAAATGTATCTAAATTAGGCATTACTTCAATATCTGTGAAACTATTTTTCAGTGGTTAAGGAATCAGGAAAAGGACACAATTATTTACTGAACAATATCATTTATGTCTTTTCCTAAAGTATGAAAATTCTATTTAAATGTACTCTTAAAAACATATCATAAAATATCACACAATTTAAAATGATACATTTTTAATATTTAATGAAATTATTGCTAAGAATGTCTCTTTAAAGTGTAAGAAAAAAAATTAAAATATCCTTTCAGTATCAAGAACTGTATGGGTAAAGTGAAAGGAAGTGAACTGCTAAAATTTAGGAGAAGTTTTGAGTAACTTCAGTTTGCATAACTCATACTGAATAGGAGATTAAAGGACACCAGAAAATTTTCTATCAAACAAGATAGAAATATAGCTTATTGCTGCCTGGTTCATGCAAGGTATTTGTCCTCCCATTTCCATCTGTTCTCCAGGGTGAAGTCAGGGGCAGAAGCATCCAAGGTCTCGGGTTGTAAGTGGAGAGGCAGCAGTGAGGTGAAGACAAGTGGAAGGGGCTGCCTCATGCCTGGAGCTTCTCAGTAGGACTGTTCTGAAAAGTAGCTTTTTCTCCTTTATTTTTCTTTATCTGCAACTGTTAGAGTCCTTCACTTAAAGCTGCCTGCAGGAGACAGGAAGAAACATCACTGTGTGGAGAGCAGACATCAGGCTTCTAGAAGGGGTTGAGATCCCTGGGATTAATGAAGTTCTTTTGCTTTCATAGTAGTGAAGACTTTTTCAACTCCTAACAGCTGAAATTCATTTTCCATTCATTTCCAATGGTTGATTCTTTTTGTGTGTTATCACACACTTTAAGGAAGTGAAAAAAAAAATTTCTGTGTGTCTGTGTTACAAAAATTGATATAACACAAAATTGTACAATTGTTTTGATATTGGTTTAGGAATGGTTAAAGGATAGGTATTGAGTAATATTCCCAGAGGTGATGGAAAACATGAGAAAAGAAACGTCAATGAAACTAAAATATAAACAAAAATAATCAACGGGTTTCTTAAAGTGAGGAGAGCTTATTGGAGTAACTGAATACAATGTTGAATTCTTGTGTCGCTATAGGAATCTGGGGAGATGTATGAAAAACTGGGTGATTTAAGCAACAGACATTTATTTTCTCATAAATTCTAGGCTAGAAGAGTGGACTCTCCTCAGAGCATATGTCGGGCAGCAATCTTGTGTCTTCACATCACCTTTGCCCTTTCCAATGGATGTAAATGGGGAGAGTGAGACAAAGAGGAGGAGGAAGAGGAAGAGGAGGAGGAAGAAGAGGAGGGGGGAAAGGAGGAGGAGGAGGACAAGAAGGGCAACAGCAGCAGCATCTCGACCTCCCTGGGTCTTCTAAGGACACTTAGATCCTATCATCAGAGTCCCAGCCTCCCTGAGTCTCCTAAGGACACTAATCCTATCAGCAGAGTCCCAGGTACTAGCATAAGTATTTAATCACAGTAAATAGTAAAATGAACTTTTTATTAAGTTTCAAATAATAGAAGGGGAAAAAAGAAGAGCAAGAAGAATGTCCCATGCCTCATTCATTATATTGGATGACTTAAACTAAATTATGAAAACCTCAATTACATAAGAAATATTTAGTGTTACAACATTTTGACTAAAGAAGAAACACACATATACATTATATATGTATATGTATGCATATATATATATAAAATGTATAATGAAAAGTATATACTTGGTTGAAATAGTAAATAATTTTAAATCAATGCAAATCTTAGGCAAATTCAAATTCAAGGTTGAAGGTAAATATTATCATAAAATGAAATTAGTGTTTAAAGGGATTTAAAATTTTCAAAAACAATTATTCCCCCTCTTACTAGATATTAAAATTTAATTTGACACTAAAATGTATTTTCTACAATCATTGTTTATCTTGATGCTTAAATATTCTGGCTAAAATTAATGGAGATTTTCAATAACAATGTTCCCTGCTCAGCTTTTTCAAAGGGCATAGCAGAATCAGCATTGACTTCCTTTGTTCAAACCTCTCTTCCCACATTGTTTGGCAGTTGATGGCTTATTAAATTGAACTCTGGCCTCTATAAATGCACATTAGTTATCTCTTAAATTTTGTGCATTGGCCATGCTTGTGTGAAAAGGATCACACTTAAAGTGTAAATTTTGGGGCTGAAGAGATGGTTCAGCAGTTAAGAACACTGACTGCTCCTTGAGAGGACCTGGGTTCAAATCCCAGCACCTGCAAACCATCTTTAGCTCCAGTTCCAGGGAATCCAATGCTCTCTTCTGACCTCCACAAGCATTGCACAACACAGCTCCATTTGCATACATGCAGGCAATAAACTCACACACATAAAAATTAATAATACTATAACATTAAAAAATGAAAATGTAAATTGATAAATTTTTGAAACAGTAAAAAAGAAGTTAAAAACTCAAACATTCATCAAATTTGAATTATTATATAAAATACTGTGTAGCTTTTTAGAAATGTACTAAAAATTAAAAAATAAAGAATAAAAAAAGAAATGTACTATATATGTTTACGTATATATATCAACAAGAATATACCACATAAATATAGTATTTGGGTTTTCTCAAAATAGTTTCAGGGAAATTAGTATTGGTCAAAATCAGCTGGTTCAAAATTAAAACACACAGAAAGTAAATGCATGAGTCCCTGTACAGACAGAAAGTACAAAGAACCATCTGGAAAGAAGGGTAGTATCCAGATCTTAAGTTGGTCATCAATATAAGAGAGAGGAGGGAAAGGATAATTTCTGTTGCTCAGTCCTGCACTGGGATGCATACCTAAAACTTCAACACTGTGAAGGCTGACACTGAAGGATAGCCATTAATCCATGGCTAGTCCGGTTTATTCAGTGTGATAGATAGATAGATAGATAGATAGATAGATAGATAGATAGATAGATAGATAGAGATAGAGATATGTAGATATATACTGAGACACTGTCTCAGCAAGAAATAAAATAATTCCTTTTGAAGAACTAACCAATATATTTCAAGGTTTTCAGTAAAAGTTATTCTTATATAAATTTAAAAGTATCAATGTCTTATTTGCATCTGAAAATTTAAATTAATTCATGTTTTTAAATTCAAACCTATCCTACTAAAAGCATGGTGTCTTACACAGTTTATACATATTTTTAAATCCTACCTATGACTTTCTACAATATAGTATTGCATCATCCATTTTTCTGATTCACTTACAATGTGTCTCAAATATTCTGGTTTGTCATATATTCCTATTACTAGTCAATAGCTATGTATGCTAGGATAATCAACATATAAGCTTTTCTTTTTTTATTTAAAAATTTTGTTTTATTTTATTTATTTCTGTATGTGTATGAATGTACTATCTGCATGCAGGTCTGTGCACCCGTGTCGTGCAATGCTGCGGATTAGAAGAGGGTGTCAGATTCCCATGGAACAGGAGTTCTCCTGGAATTGGAGTTTCAGACGGTTCTCAGCTGCCATGTGGGTGCTGGGGGTCGAACCCGGGTCCTCTGTAAGAACGGTCAGCGCTCTAACCACTAGGCAATCTCTCCAACCCCAGCTTTTCTTTTTTAAAAAAATTGTATTTTATCTGTACGAATGCACTGCTTGCAAGTGTGTAAGTTTTTATCTGCCATTCAATGCCTGTGGAGGTAAGAAGAGAGCATCAGAGTCTCCTTGAACTGGAATTATAGACAGTTGTTAGATGCGATGTGGGTGCTGGTAATCACACCCAGGTCCTCTGTAAGAGCAGCCAGTGCTCTTAACTGCTGAGCCACCTTTTCTTATAGGCAAGTTTTACTTTGAGATTGAAAAAAAAAAAAAATCCCATGGATATCAGAATCTCTAAGAGGAAAAGAGGCTACATAGGATTAAAATATATCTCAAGTCATAATACAAATTTCAGGAAGTATCAACTATAAAATATTTATCATCAGTAAGCATTTCCAGAGGATTAATTTTTCACTAGCTATGAAAAATAAAACTAAGCTTATACAATATTGCTATGACTCAATCTAAAAATATCATTCAGTTCTCAAAACTACAGAGAGTGTCAACTCTACCATCAGTTTAGCAAGTGTCTTCATTGCCCTTAGAGAGAAGTTCTATTTTGCTTTCTGCACTTTGCCTTTTAGTTCACTTCCCTCAATGATCTTCTATATCTAAACCTTTCATTCTTAAAGCCTTCATTACAGTGAGAGAGTACTTTTCCTCTATAAAGTGTTCAGACTCAGAAAACAATTAAATAAAAGCCAGAAAAAAATTGAACTACATTCTCCTGCCCAAGACCCACACTTACTCTGCCTAACTAGTTAGACCCTCAGCACACTGTCCTGATCTCTGCCTTGGACCCCATCAAATATCCAACCCATGGTATAGATTATACTATAGGGAGAACTATCTGGAAAAACCCCAGGACACAGAATTTAAAAGAATAATCATAAATATTATGAAAGTATTCAATGACTTTAAGGAAGTACACCCAAAAATCTTAAAGAACTCAAAGACAATAGGAATAAAATTCTGACTGAAGCTCAAGAAAATAAAAATATATGGCTGGATGGAATGACAAAAACAACTCAGGACTTGAAAAGTAAATTCGCAAAAGAGATAGAAATATTAAAGAAAACTGAAGCTGGAATGAAGATGGAACTGAAAAACTCAATAAAACAATTTTAAATGGCAGGAGAAAGTCTAACAAACAGAATAGATGAAATTGAAAATAGAATATCAAGACTAGATGGCAAACGGAATGGATGAAATTGAAAATAGAATATCAAGACTGGATGACAAAGTTGAGGAACTATACCACACAAACATAATGAAAAAATTAAAAACATAGAAATGGAATATGGAAAAAAATAGGAGACACCATGGTCAATAAACTACAACTGGAAAATCATTAAAATAAAAAGCTTGTATAGAACAAAGTACCCAACCAATTGAGTGAAGAGGAAGCTTACAGAGTGGGAGAAAATCTTCACCAGCTACACATCCGATAGAAGATTAAAATCTCCAATATACAATGAACCCAAAAAACAAAAAAAGTTAAAGAAACAAATGACCTAATTAAAAGATGGACAATGGACCTGAACAGCGACTTCTCAAAAGAAGAAATAAATATGCATAAGTAATACCTTAAAATATATTTAACATTCTTAGTAATTAGGGAATGCAAATTAAAATCACTTTAATTTTCCATCTTACTCCAGTCAGAATGCCTAAGATCAAAAGAACAAGTGACATGAAATACAAATGACTATATGAAGAAAAGGCTAATGCCCATTCACTGAAGGTGTGATTGCAAGCGGTGCAGACACTATGGAAAACTGTGTGGAAAACTATTTAAAAGCTACAAAATAAATCTACTTTATCTCCTGGTTATACACTCCTTGCATTACCCAAAGGGCTCATCCTCTGCACAGACACTTGCAGTCATGCTTGCTGTTGCTCTTCTCACATTAGCTAAGAAGTGGAAACAGTTTAATTTTTCTTCAACTGAGAAATGGATGATGAAAATATGGTTCATTTGTTTACATGATGGAGCTTTACTCAGCAGTCAAGAGAAACAAAACCTTGACATTTGCAGGTAAATGAATGAAATACAAATACATGCTAAGCAAAACAACACAGACCTAGAAAAACAAGTGAAGTATGTTCTGTTTCATTTGTGGATCTTAGCTCCAAATCCTCATAAATGAATATGTGTGGAAAGGAACCCTGGAGATAAACAGAACAGAAGAAACTGGAGCAAAGAGGACAGTAGGAGGACAGCAGAGGTCAACAAGATGAAATGGGGGGAAAGGGGATAGTAACTGAGGAGGGTACTGGGGGATAATTAGAAACCAGAATTATCAAAGGGAAATGGGGAAAATGAGTATATTTAATGGATGGGGCGGAAGAGAGAGAGATTGAGAGAGAGAGAGAGAGAGAGAGGAGAGAGAGAGAGAGAGAGAGCTTAGATTACTATGAAAAAAAACAAACAAAAAAAAAAAAGAAGAAAGCTGAGCTTACATGGAAAATACAATACAATATCTGTACATGAGTGTATGTATAAGCTGAAGATATATATATATATATATATATATATATATATATATATTAAGAAACACAGTACAGACAGGAGAACCTCCTTTGATTTGTTGTTCAGGGTAGTCTAGAGACTTCCAAAATAACACAGAGCTACTACACAGCCCTTGATTTCCCCCAGAACTTGAGTTGAAGACCCTATTGATGAAGACACAACATACTTTAGACAATGTTCAGAGCCAGTGGAACTCTCACTGAAGACAAGCTCTAGTACATAGTTTCAAAGAAACTATTTAAGCTAAGGGAGAAAATCAATCAATTGTCCAATCCAGCTCTAAATCCTAATAACCACTACAATAAATGGCACAGTAATATCTCTTGGTGCAGCAGTGGCACTTTTATCTTGGGGTATAACAGCTGTTAGTTGGGACTAAAGGCTGATCAATGGTGGGGAACTCATTTGTGGTACTGTCAACATAGCCAAATACACATAGTGGAGAGGGTCATAGATCCTTAAGCAAACCCTACCTGTTTCATATCACTAGGCATACTTAATTTCTTACTGTATACTATTTATCCTTACATTTATAAACAAGTGTACTTGTCACCACTCATCAAAGAAATACTTATTGCAACAGATGGAGACTATTACAGAGATCCACATCGGGTCCAACACAAAGAAGTGTGAGTGAAATTCCCTAAGTGAAACATTTATATGGAAACTCCTACCTAAGGCTCAAATTACATAGTTGAATAGGAAGTAGAGAGCATACTAATGTGTCTCTCAACTCTCCCTAGATAAACTTCCTCATGCAACAGAGGCCAAGTAACACAGAAAGTCACAACTAGCTATCATGTAGAAAATAAGAGACTAGAGAGTGAATATCTCTGGATAGGATCCCTTATTAAGGCTCTCTCTATCCAGCTCTGGACCATTGTCAGAAGGGGTGGAAGGATTATAAGAGCCACTGGTAGGTGGTAGATGACCACAAGGAAAACAGGGGTTTCCAGGCTTCTGGGAATATTCATATGAGCTTACAGCAATAGTAACATCATGTAACAAAAAAAAAACAAACTAGACAAAAACCCAGCAGATGGTAATGGTAGAGAGCCCTAACACTTAGCTGAGGAAATATTGGGAGGCTGATCAGTGCTATATGAAGAACATCTGGTCTGCTTTAGAAGTGATGCTAACCAGGCTCCATGCATGAACTCACACTGAAGGATATAGGGTACAAACATGACCTTTGTAGGCTGTAACATAGTGTGACAAAATGCATGAAATCAGGTGGGGTACTATGGGGAGGAAACAGGTAGGGGAGGGCACCCAAATCTGATTAAGAACTAGTGGATTAAATGCAGAAAAAATTCAATAAAAAGGTTTATTGAAATAAGTTAAAAAATAAATGAAAAAGAAAAGATACAAATCCTTAGAATAAATGACAGATAATTTAGAAATCTACTTGAAATAAATCTGATACAAAGGGATAAAGCAAGACTATTGTGTTAAATAATTTAAATATCAATACATTTGTTTGAGAAAACATTTCTTATAAACATGTGGGATTCCAATGAGTAGCAAAACAAAACTTGTAAGGAGGCCAGGGTATAGGAACAGCTAATTCATTTCTGTAATCACAATTTTCCATGTAACACATATGTACATATGCTTTCCAATGTAATATATAGCTCTGTGTGAGGAAGACTACAGTGTGTCATCACTAAACTCTGGGACCTTCCTTCTGGGAAAATGTAGGTTTGTGTGAGCTGTATCTCAACTATGCAGAAAAGCTAATGTTTTCATTCTAGTCATCCTGATACAGGGGTTTCTAAGTGTCGTTCAACAAACACTTTCAGAATGTACTCCAAAGTAAGTATCAGGAAATTTTACTAGAATTTTAAACAAGTCTTCAGGGGAGCCAGGAGGTGGTGGCACCAACGCTTTTATCCTAGCACTTGGGAGGCAGAGGAGCGGGTCTCTGTGAGTTCAAGGCCAGCCTGGTCTACAAGCGAGTTCCAGGCCAGCTGGGGTCAGGGAGACCCTGTCTCCAAAGACCAACAACAAAAAAAAAAAAAAAAAAAAAAAAAAGTCTTCAGGGAAAACAAACTGCAAAATTGAATTTCTCTCCTGAAGAGGAGAATGATAAGAGAGAATGTAGAATAGAAGGAAAAACTGTCCTTAAGCCAAATTGGTGTACTGCCCACATGGAAGTCTGACTGGAGGCTGACTAGCAGCTACAGGGTAGGAAATGGCAATTTCAAAGTGAAACCAAAATGTTGGGGTAGCCTAGAATGCCAACGTTAGGAAAGATAAAAAGAAGAAAAAGAGGATTATGACATTTTCCCAAAGAATTCAAAAAAGTGAGGAGACTTATCAAAAGCAACATATCTGTAGCCCAGCCATAGCACTGCACTAATTCACCTTTTTTTTTTTAATTTTATTTATTTCTGTATGTGTATGAATGTACTGTCTGCATGCAGGTTGTGCACCCGTGTCGTGCAATGCTGCGGAGGTCAGAGAGGGCGTCGGATTCCCCTGACTGGAGTCTCCTGGAATTGGAGTTTCGGATGGTTCTCGGCCGCCATGTGGGTGCTGGGGACTGAACCCGGGTCCTCTGCAAGAGCAGTCGGTGCTCTTAAACCGCTAGGCTATCACTGTAGTAGCATTCTGCCATCTCCTTTAGCAGATTAAGGTGAACCCACATTCCTAGGGATGATCCTGTGACCAGGTGATGAACTTGGGAAAACTGGAAAATCCATACAGACAGAGATTTTATTTTCTTGAAGGTTCACTTTTCTTTTAAAGGGCTTTCTATTGTAACAATCCTTCAGCTCAGCTAAAATACTGCTTTTATCATGGCAGAACATGTATTTCCATTCACAAGAGGGCTACTTCTTTGACTTTAAACTGGGTCTTTGTCTTTAAACTGGAACCCAATAGTGACTTGTACTGGCATTCCTTGGCTTAGGCAAAGGCAGTTACGTGGTCTGGATCATACCATTGTAGGCACGAAATGAAGAACTAGATCATTAGATTTCAGATCGGGCAGAGTAGTTCGAGAGGACGCTGAGACAGATGACTGGGGTCTGAAGTGTTTATTAGACACATAGAGAAGTAACAGCATGGTCTGGGCACCAAGTAGAATTCAGGTCTCAGTAGGAGAGAAAACATGGCAGGGCTCTGAATATAACTGGAGTCCATGAGGATGAAGAGAAAGCCTCATGTTTGTACGATGGAGGAGGCTCCCGGCAAGAGCGCAAAGCCAGGCTCTCTATTTCCAAAGCAGGAGGCAGGGAAGGGGTGGGGAAAAGGAATAGGTACCACTTGGATGAAGATTAATTTCTGGTAGGGGGGAGTTAGCCATTGTCTGTGAGAAGAAGCTGAGGAGAGGTTAGATTCTCACAGTGCTCTCGTAGAAGCTTGTCTGCCACAGGTGCTAGTCCCGGTGCTTTGATCCGTTCTTTCAGAACCACTCCTTGTTTATAAAATGGAGGATTAGAACATCTAGCCCCTCTTGCTCCAAGGAGAAAGGGCAAGTTAATCATGCTTCTAGTCAATTGTATGTCCTCCAAAATGGGATGCAGTGTATACCTTTCAATTTGATATAAAAATAAAATGTCAAACATCAGTAGATAATTATCAATGGAATGTATAATTGAATTGTGGTCCTGACACAACTAGGTGTTAATTAATTTCCCCACAAGCAATATTTCATTACATGAGTCTTAATGCTCTAAAATATTTTCAACGTCTCTTGTTAATATTTTCACATAGACACTCATTCCTCTTATAAGGAAAAATGCATTGTTACTTTGCTTTGAAAACAATAGGGAATGTGAACACAACAAAGTCATTCAGAGGAACTTCTAAAGTTTACAGAATCAGGAGAGAGGAAAGCAGAGCCTACAGGCTGGAGAGACAGCTCGGCAGTTAGGAGCACTGGCTTCTTTTGCAGAGGATCAGGTCCATCCCAGGCATCCACATGGCAGCTAACAACCATCTGTTATTCTCCATTTCCAAGGGATTTCCACCATACTTACATTCATCCATTTCCAGCAGCTCACAGCTGCTGGACTCATGGAATCTAACAATTTCCACAGGCCACTGATAGCAAGTGGGCACAAGTATGTGCAACCACATAGGAATACACACATACACATGATAAAGTACGTTTAATGTGACTGAAGGTAAAAAACAAACTGATAAATGTATAATAAGAAGCAAGGGGAAAATGAATGTCAAGAACTGGGAAATTGCCAGCTTGAAAATATCCTGTTAGAATGTTTCCGTTAGGTGAGAAAAAATGATTAATGCATTTAGCAGCAAAAGAGAATAAAATCAAGCAAGATCACTTTCAATTTAAGTCGCTACCCGCTGACTTGGACAGTTCTATTTACGTCAACCTAAGGTTTCGGTACAGTACTGCGGCCGTTATTCTATTTATTTATTATTTATTTATTATTTATTTATCTTATTTTTGGATCCAGTAAACTGTTAAATTGAATTCATATGGAATGTCGTTCTTGGGAAATGTGCCCTGATCAGACAGGCAGGATTGTAAATTGTAACTTTTATTTTCTCATCATGAAAACCCTTGATATAAATAAAAGCTTCATTGATCAGATATAAAATTACAACATTAAATGTCAGAATCAGTGAAAAAAAATGCTTCTGGACAAGTAGGATGGAATGAAATAAAATCACCTTTGCCAGGCATGCAAATCTCAAGAGTAATATATTTACCACAATAATGTCTCCCGTATTTCATGATTTATATGGGGCTGTGAAATTATTTTTAGATTTAAAATGTTTTGAGGTGACAGAAGAGCAATGAAATATTTCATTGAATCCAAGAATGCATAGACTCATGTGGCACAAATGGAATTCTTTTCAAAGCTAATTGTCAATTTTCTTTCTCTTAAGAAAGACATGAGGGGATATGCATCCAGCGTCCATATGTCACGCTTGTGCATTTCTAAGCCTTAAAACCCCTCAAAAGCTGCTTCTAGTGTAACCGTATTATCTAGGAGTTTAAAACAAGGGACTGGGCAGCTGCATTACTTACTCATTTTCCAGCAATATCTGAACAACACTGCGACTGTACCTTATTCCAACTGTTTAGAAGCGCCAAGGTTTCTGCCATGTGCCCCTTCCTTTCTTGCCCAATCTAATATGGCTCATTTTCACCTCGGAACCTGGAATCAGCTTTTCTACTCAAATGTGAGTTCTGTGGTTCTAAAAAAGACTTTTCAAACAGTCAATGGGTTGGGATTCATAGCTCAACTTCCATGATGGATAAATGCTACTTGACTTAGTTTAACGTCAGAATGAGGGCTTAATAACACATACATTGTTGACAAACACAAGGGTAAAACATGATCATAATTTTAGTCATTTGGTGTATGGTTTTAGTCACATTACTCAATTTGATGTATTGTTAATTCATTTTGGTAATCCCTTTGGCTAAATCATTAGAGTTTATTTCTGTATGTACAGATTTTGTCTTAATTATTACTGCTTATTTATAAAATAGAAACATGAAGAATAGTAAAAATTTCAAATTGTACAGGAAAAAGTATATATATATATGTATCTATTTACAGTAAGCTGCATTTTAATATATGAGTACATCTTAGAACAGTCAATGTTTTTAACACAATGAATTAGTCATATTTCTGTTGCTGTTGAATAAGACACTGTGACCATGGGGACTTATAGAAGAAATTATTTAACTCATGACTCCAGGGGTATTAGAGGTCATCATGCAGGAGGTATGGAGACAGGAAAAGGCTGGAACAGGAGCTGAATGCTAACCACTTACAACTTCAAGAAAGTACAGGAGGCAGAGATGGTACTGGAATCTGGCACGGCTTGAGATGTCTCAAAAAGCTGGCCCGCTAGGTGACATGCTTCCTCTAGCAAGGCCACGCTGCTTAAATATTCCCAAAATAGTGCCACAAACTGATGACAAATTGTCCAAATCCTTGGAGGAGGGGGGGCAATGCTCATTCAAGCCACCACATACATGTATTACTTCTCATTGTTATTCTGGGAGCTTGGTGGGAAGACTTACATTCTATTAGAGAATTNAGAATTTAAAAGAATAATCATAAATATTATGAAAGTATTCAATGACTTTAAGGAAGTACACCCAAAAATCTTAAAGAACTCAAAGACAATAGGAATAAAATTCTGACTGAAGCTCAAGAAAATAAAAATATATGGCTGGATGGAATGACAAAAACAACTCAGGACTTGAAAAGTAAATTCGCATAAGAGATAGAAATATTAAAGAAAACTGAAGCTGGAATGAAGATGGAACTGAAAAACTCAATAAAACAATTTTAAATGGCAGGAGAAAGTCTAACAAACAGAATAGATGAAATTGAAAATAGAATATCAAGACTAGATGGCAAACAGAATGGATGAAATTGAAAATAGAATATCAAGACTGGATGACAAAGTTGAGGAACTATACCACACAAACATAATGAAAAAATTAAAAACATAGAAATGGAATATGGAAAAAAATAGGAGACACCATGGTCAATAAACTACAACTGGAAAATCATTAAAATAAAAAGCTTGTATAGAACAAAGTACCCAACCAATTGAGTGAAGAGGAAGCTTACAGAGTGGGAGAAAATCTTCACCAGCTACACATCCGATAGAAGATTAAAATCTCCAATATACAATGAACCCAAAAAACAAAAAAAGTTAAAGAAACAAATGACCTAATTAAAAGATGGACAATGGACCTAAACAGAGACTTCTCAAAAGAAGAAATAAATATGCATAAGTAATACCCTAAAATATATTTAACATTCTTAGTAATTAGGGAATGCAAATTAAAATCACTTTAATATTTCATCTTACTCCAGTCAGAATGCCTAAGATCAAAAGAACAAGTGACATGAAATACAAATGACTATATGAAGAAAAGGCTAATGCCCATTCACTGAAGGTGTGATTGCAAGCGGTGCAGACACTATGGAAAACTGTGTGGAAAACTATTTAAAAGCTACAAATAAATCTACTTTATCTCCTGGTTACACCACTCCTTGCCATTTACCCAAAGGGCTCATCCTCTGCACAGACACTTGCAGTCATGCTTGCTGTTGCTCTTCTCACATTAGCTAAGAAGTGGAAACAGTTTAATTTTTTCTCAACTGAGAAATGGATGATGAAAATATGGTTCATTTGTTTACATGATGGAGCTTTACTCAGCAGTCAAGAGAAACAAAACCTTGACATTTGCAGGTAAATGAATGGAACTACAAATACATGCTAAGCAAAACAACACAGACCTAGAAAAACAAGTGAAGTATGTTCTGTTTCATTTGTGGATCTTAGCTCCAAATCCTCATAAATGAATATGTGTGGAAAGGAACCCTGGAGATAAACAGAACGAAGGAACTGGAGCAAAGAGGACAGTAGGAGACAGGCAGAGGTCAACAAGGATGAAATGGGGGGAAAGGGGATAGTAACTGAGGAGGGTACTGGGGGATAATTAGAAACCAGAATTATCAAAGGGAAATGGGGAAAAGGTAGTTACTTTAATTGGGATGGGGGAGGAAAGAGAGAGAGATTGAGAGAGAGAGAGAGAGAGAGAGAGAGAGAGAGAGAGAGAGAGAGAGAAGAGAAACAAAAGAAAACAAAAAAAAAAAAAAAAAAAAAACAAGAAGAAAGCCTTTACTGGAAATACACATACAATATCTGTACATGAGTGTATGTATAAGCTGAAGATTTATATATATATTAAGAAACACAGTACCAGACAGGAGAAACCTCCATTTGATTTGTTGTTCAGGGTAGTCTAAGAGACTTCCAAAATAACAGGCTGTTATCACAGCCCTTGATTTCCTCCCAGAACTTGAAGTTAAGACCCTATTGATGAAGACACAACATACTTTAGACAATGTTCAGAGCAGTGGAACTCTCACTGAAGACAAGCTCTAGTACATAGTTTCAAAGAAACTATTTAAGCTAAGGGAGAAAATCAATCAATTGTCCAACTCCAGCTCTAAATCCTAATAACCACTACAATAAATGGCACAGTAAATTATCTCTCTGGGTGCAGCAGTGGCACTTTTATCTTGGGGTTAACAGCTGTTAGTTGGGACTAAAGGCTGATCAATGGTGGGGAACTCATTTGTGGTACTGTCAACATAGCCAAATACACATAGCTGGAGAGGGTCATAGATCCTAAAGCAAACCCTACCTGTTTCATATCACTAGGCATACTTAATTTCTTACTGTATACTATTTATCCTTACATTTATAAACAAGTGTACTTGTCACCACTCATCAAAGAAATACTTATTGCAACAGATGGAGACTATTACAGAGATCCACATCGGGTCCAACACAAAGAAGTGTGAGTGAAATTCCCTAAGTGAAACATTTATAATGGAAACTCTACACCTAAGGCTCAAATTACATAGTTGAATAGGAAGTAGAGAGCATACTAATGTGTCTCTCAACTCTCCCTAGATAAACTTCCTCATGCAACAGAGGCAGAGTAACACAGAAAGTCACAACTAGCTATCATGTAGAAAATAAGAGACTAGAGAGTGAATATCTCTGGATAGGATCCCTGTATTAAGCCTCTCCTATCCAGTGCTTAGAGACCATTGCCAGAGTGGGGTGGAAGGATTATAAGAGCCACTGGTAGGTGGTAGATGACCACAAGGAAACAGGGGTTTCCAGGCTTCTGGGAAATATTCATATGAGCTTACAGCAATAGTAACATCATGTAAAAAAAAAAAAAAACAAACTAGACAAAAACCCAGCATAGATCTGGGTTTTTAGAACCCCTAACCTTAGCTGAGGAAATATTGGGAGCTGATCAGTGCTATATGAAGAACATCTGGTCTGCTTTAAGAAAGTGATGCTAACCAGGCTCCAGTGCATGAACTCACACGGAAGGATATTAGGGGATACAAACATGACCTTTGTAGGCTGTAACATATGTGACAAAATGCATGAAATCAGGTGGGGTACTATGGGAGGAAACAGGTAGGGGAGGGCACCCAAATCTGATTAAGAACTAGTGGATTAAATGCAGAAAAATTCAATAAAAATGTGTGTTATTGAAATAGAGTTAAAAAATAAAATGAAAAAGAAAAGATTACAAATCCTTAGAATTAAATGACAGATAATTTAGAAATCTACTTGAAATAAATCTGATACAAAGGGATAAAGCAAGACTATTGTGTTAAATAATTTAAATATCAATACATTTGTTTGAGAAAACATTTCTTATAAACATGTGGGATTCCAATGAGTAGCAAAACAAAACTTGTAAGGAGGCCAGGGTATAGGAACAGCTAATTCATTTCTGTAATCACAATTTTCCATGTAACACATATGTACATATGCTTTCCAATGTAATATATAGCTCTGTGTGAGGAAGACTACAGTGTGTCATCACTAAACTCTGGGACCTTCCTTCTGGGAAAATGTAGGTTTGTGTGAGCTGTATCTCAACTATGCAGAAAAGCTAATGTTTTCATTCTAGTCATCCTGATACAGGGGTTTCTAAGTGTCGTTCAACAAACACTTTCAGAATGTACTCCAAAGTAAGTATCAGGAAAATTTTACTAGAATTTTAAAAAGTCTTCAGGGGAGCCAGGAGTGGTGGCACACGCCTTTAATCCTAGCACTTGGGAGGCAGAGGCAGGCGGGTCTCTGTGAGTTCAAGGCCAGCCTGGTCTACAAAGCGAGTTCCAGGCCAGCTGGGGCTACAGGGAGACCCTGTCTCCAAAGACCCAACAAAAAAAAAAAAAAAAAAAAAAAAAAGTCTTCAGGGAAAACAAACTGCAAAATTGAATTTCTCTCCTGAAGAGGAGAATAAGAGAGAATGTAGAATAGAAGGAAAAACTGTCCTTAAGCCAAATTGGTGTACTGCCCACATGGAAGTCTGACTGGAGGCTGACTAGCAGCTACAGGGTAGGAAATGGCAATTTCAAAGTGAAACCAAACTGTTGGGGTAGCCTAGAATGCCAACGTTAGGAAAGATAAAAAGAAGAAAAAGAGAGATTATGACATTTTCCCAAAGAATTCAAAAAAGTGAGGAGACTTATCAAAAGCAACATATCTGTAGCCCAGCCCATAGCACTGCACTAATTCACCTTTTTTTTTTTAATTTTATTTATTTCTGTATGTGTATGAATGTACTGTCTGCATGCAGGTTTGTGCACCCGTGTCGTGCAATGCTGCGGAGGTCAGAAGAGGGCGTCGGATTCCCCTGAACTGGAGCTCTCCTGGAATTGGAGTTTCGGATGGTTCTCGGCCGCCATGTGGGTGCTGGGGATCGAACCCGGGTCCTCTGCAAGAGCAGTCGGTGCTCTTAACCGCTAGGCTTATCAATGTAGTAGGCATTCTGCCTATCTCTTTAGCAGGATTTAAGGTGAACCCACATTCCTAGGGATGATCCTGTGACCAGGTGATGAACTTGGGAAAACTGGAAAATCCATACAGAACAGAGATTTTATTTTCTTGAAGAGTTCACTTTTCTTTTAAAGGGCTTTCTATTGTAACAATCCTTCAGCTCAGCTAAAATACTGCTTTTATCATGGCAGAACATGTATTTCCATTCACAAGAGGGCTACATCTTTGACTTTAAACTGGGTCTTTGTCTTTAAACTGGAACCCAATAGTGACTTGTACTGGCATTCCTTGGCTTAGGCAAAGGCAGTTACGTGGTCTGGATCATACCATTGTAGGCACGAAATGAAGAACTAGATCATTAGATTTCAGATCGGGCAGAGTAGTTCGAGAGGACGCTGAGACAGATGACTGGGGTCTGAAGTGTTTATTAGACACATAGAGAAGTAACAGCATGGTCTGGGCACCAAGTAGAATTCAGGTCTCAGTAGGAGAGAAAACATGGCAGGGCTCTGAATATAACTGGAGTCCATGAGGATGAAGAGAAAGCCTCATGTTTGTACGATGGAGGAGGCTCCCGGCAAGAGCGCAAAGCCAGGCTCTCTATTTCCAAAGCAGGAGGCAGGGAAGGGGTGGGGAAAAGGAATAGGTACCACTTGGATGAAGATTAATTTCTGGTAGGGGGGAGTTAGCCATTGTCTGTGAGAAGAAGCTGAGGAGAGGTTAGATTCTCACAGTGCTCTCGTAGAAGCTTGTCTGCCACAGGTGCTAGTCCCGGTGCTTTGATCCGTTCTTTCAGAACCACTCCTTGTTTATAAAATGGAGGATTAGAACATCTAGCCCCTCTTGCTCCAAGGAGAAAGGGCAAGTTAATCATGCTTCTAGTCAATTGTATGTCCTCCAAAATGGGATGCAGTGTATACCTTTCAATTTGAATAAATAAATAAAATGTCAAACATCAGTAGATAATTATCAATGGAATGTATAAATTGAATTGTGGTCATGACACAACTAGGTGTTAATATAATTTCCCCACAAGCAATATTTCAATTACATGAGTTCATTAATTGCTCTAAAATATTTTTCAAAGATCTCTTGTTAAATATTTCACAATAGACACTTCATCTTTATAAGAAAAATGCAATTGTTACTTTGCTTTGAAAACAATAGGGAATGTGAACACAACAAAGTCATTCAGAGGAACTTCTAAAGTTTACAGAATCAGGAGAGATAAATCAGGGACATACAGGCTGGAGAGACAGCTCGGCAGTTAAGTGCACGGACTGCTTTGGCAGAGGACTCAGGTTCAATCCCAGCATCCACATGGCAGCTAACAACCATCTGTATCTCCATTTCCAAGGGATCCAACAACTACTGCATCCATTTCCAGCAGCTCACAGCTGCCTGTGACTTCAGGGAATCTAACAATTTCCACAGGCCACTGATAGCAAGTGGGCACAAGTATGTGCAACCACATAGGAATACACACATACACATGATTAAATACGTTTAATGTGACTGAAGGTAAAAAACAAACTGATAAATGTATAATAAGAAGCAAGGGGAAAATGAATGTCAAGAACTGGGAAATTGCCAGCTTGAAAATATCCTGTTAGAATGTTTCAGTTAGGTGAGAAAAAACTGATTTAATGAATTTAGCAGCAAAGAATAAAATCAAGCAAGATCACTTTCAATTTAAGTAGTACCAGCTGACTGTGACAGTTCTACTTTACAGTCAACCTAAGGTTTAGGTACAGGTACTGAGGCAGTTTATTTATTTATTTATTTATTTATTTATTTATTTATTTATTTATTATTTTTGATCCAGTAAACTGTTAAATTGAATTCATATGGAATGTCGTTCTTGGGAAATGTGCCCTGATCAGACAGGCAGGATTGTAAATTGTAACTTTTATTTTCTCATCATGAAAACCCTTGATATAAATAAAAGCTTCATTGATCAGATATAAAATTACAACATTAAATGTCAGAATCAGTGAAAAAAAATGCTTCTGGACAAGTAGGATGGAATGAAATAAAATCACCTTTGCCAGGCATGCAAATCTCAAGAGTAATATATTTACCACAATAATGTCTCCCGTATTTCATGATTTATATGGGGCTGTGAAATTATTTTTAGATTTAAAATGTTTTGAGGTGACAGAAGAGCAATGAAATATTTCATTGAATCCAAGAATGCATAGACTCATGTGGCACAAATGGAATTCTTTTCAAAGCTAATTGTCAATTTTCTTTCTCTTAAAGAAAGAAATGAGGATATTGATCCAGCGTCCATATGTCACTGCTCTGTGCATGTTCTCAGCCTTAAAAACCTCAAAGATGCTTCTTAGATGTAACTGTAGTATCTAGGAGTAAAACAGGACTGGGCAGCTGCATACTTACTCATTTCCAGCAATATCTGAAAAACACTGGACTTTACCTTATTAAAACTGTTTAGAAGCGCCAAGGTTTCTGCCATGTGCCCCTTCCTTTCTTGCCCAATCTAATATGGCTCATTTTCACCTCGGAACCTGGAATCAGCTTTTCTACTCAAATGTGAGTTCTGTGGTTCTAAAAAAGACTTTTCAAACAGTCAATGGGTTGGGATTCATAGCTCAACTTCCATGATGGATAAATGCTACTTGACTTAGTTTAACGTCAGAATGAGGGCTTAATAACACATACATTGTTGACAAACACAAGGGTAAAACATGATCATAATTTTAGTCATTTGGTGTATGGTTTTAGTCACATTACTCAATTTGATGTATTGTTAATTCATTTTGGTAATCCCTTTGGCTAAATCATTAGAGTTTATTTCTGTATGTACAGATTTTGTCTTAATTATTACTGCTTATTTATAAAATAGAAACATGAAGAATAGTAAAAATTTCAAATTGTACAGGAAAATTATATATATATATGTATATATTTACAGTAAGCATGGCATTTTAATATATGAGTACATCTTAGAACAGTCAATGTTTTTAACACAATGAATTAGTCATATTTCTCTTGCTGTGATAAGACACTGTGACCATGGGGACTTATAGAAGAAATTATTTAACTCATGACTCCAGGGGTATTAGAGGTCATCATGCAGGAGGTATGGAGACAGGAAAAGGCTGGAACAGGAGCTGAATGCTAACCACTTACAACTTCAAGAAAGTACAGGAGGCAGAGAGGTACTGGGAATCTGGCAAGGCTTGAGATGTCTCAAAGCTGGCCGCAGTGACATGCTTCCTCTAGCAAGGCCACGCTGCTTAAATATTCCCAAAATAGTGCCACAAACTGATGACAAATTGTCCAAATCCTTGGAGGAGGGGGGGCAATGCTCATTCAAGCCACCACATACATGTATTACTTCTCATTGTTATTCTGGGAGCTTGGTGGGAAGACTTACATTCTATTAGAGAATTTCAAGTATGTCATACATTACTATTAATTGTAGGGACTGTGATGTTCAGTGGAGCCCTTGAAGTTTTTCCCATTTAGTTGAAGTCTATTTTTGACCAGTCTCTTAACAATCCCCTTAAACCCCAGGCTCTCCCAGAATCAGCATTTGAAATTTTATTTCTATATTGGACATTGTGTTCTTAACACACAAGTGAGATCATTTAATAATTTTTTCTTTCTCTGGTTTATTTCACAGAGCCTAAGGGCCTCTAATTTCTATGAGTTGTTGCAAATGACAGGATTTCCTTTTTTCCAGTGCTGAAAGAAATTCTACTGTATTTATACCCTACATATCCTTAAAATTTTTTTCCCAATGATGGACACTCTAGTCACTCTGATTCCTGTGCTGTTTTAAATTATTTTTTATTTAATTTTATTTATTTCTGTATGTGTATGAATGTACTGTCTGCATGCAGGTCTGTGCACCCGTGTAGTGCAATGCCGCGGAGGTAAGAAGAGGGTCTCGGATTCCCCTGGAACTGGAGTTCTCCTAGAATTGGAGTTGCAGACGGTTTTCGGCCGCCATGTGGGTGCTGGGGATCGAGCCCGGGTCCTCTGCAAGAGCGGTCGGCGCTCTTAACCGCTAGGCCATCTCTCCAGCCCTCCTGTGCTATTTTAAGATGTGAGCCCTTAGATTTCTACTCTGATGACCTGGGCACTATTCATCCCACCAAGATGGAATCTTGCCCCTTTGGAAGCTAAATAAACTATGCCTTTTAATGTGTATGAGTGTACTGTCTGCATGTAGGTTGGTGCACCCCTGTCATGCAATGCTGCGGAGGTCAGAAGAGGGCTTCGGATTCTCCTGGAACTGGAGTTAAAGACAGTTCTTAGCAACTATATGGATGCTTGGAATCGAACCTGGGTCCTCTGCAAGAGCAGTTGGTGCATTTAACTGCTGAGCCATCTCTCTAGCCCCTAAACTACACCTTTTATAAGTTCCCTTCGTCATGGTCTTTTATCACAGCAACAGGAAAAGTAACTTAGCCACCTAAGTCTCTTGTACATTTATTATTGTCAGTGAAATGAGAGTGGGTTGGGGGGGGTTCTTTTCACACAGCATTTCCCAGTAGTACCAGCGCTCCTGGCACTCACTGTGTAGACCAGGCTGGCCTTGATATTGCACAGATTCACCTGCCCTTAACTCCAGAAAAATGGAACCAAAGGGGTAAACCACACCCCCTGACCAAAATGTTGATTGTAATATATATTAATATAAGCTAATTTCTATATTATTATATAGTACATGTTACTGTATAGTAATTTCAATATGCAAACCTTTTCACTGTTCTAGGAATTCATTTGAGAAATATCCACTCAGATAATTTTAGTTTGATTATTTGTTCATTGAGTTTGAATTCCTTATATGGAATAGATACTAGCCTTTATCAAGGTGTCATTTTGAAATAAATTTTCCCATTTTATAACTCTGTTTATTGTTAGTTTGGTTGGTTGGTTTTTGCTGTGCTGAAGATTTGAGTTTGATGCAGTTGTATTTACTTATTTTTATTTCACTTACTTTGGGGATCACAACCAAAAAGCCTTTGCCCACCCCAATATCAAGGAAAATCAATTTATTATAATAAACACACGTTTTCCTTTTTTTTTTTTACAAGTTAAATGTAAACATTTTAATAATGGAAAAGGAGTTCTAAGATGACCAGCAAGTGGCATAATTTATTTAATCAAAACTATTAAAATGAACATAAAAACATACTTTCCCTGTCCTTTTCTCTCATAAAAAAATTTCTTAAGTATTTCTTTTTTTCCCTTTTTTATGCTTTTATTGATGTTTTGTGTATTTCAGACATCATTTATCAGTTCAGTTTAGGCATATTCCCTTTTCCCTTTTCCCTTCCCCCCACCCTACCCCAGATTATGCGTTCTGCCATAACTGTCCTGCATCTTTCTCTCAGTCTTTTTTTTATGTTTCTAAACTTTTTCCTTTTTAATCACTTTGTTGATTTTTATGCATTTCATAAAATACATTTTAATCAAATTTAAACCCCTTATCCCTCCCAGCCTCCCTGTAGCTCCCCCCACCCCGACACAGGATTTCAGGTATTCTGTCATATATGTTAATTCGTGTCCAGTCAGACATCTCTATACTGGTGTCCCTCAGTGAAAGTTGGTCCACTGTTCTCTCCCTCATGCTATAGTAATCATTTGCCAAGAGTTCCTTGGTTAGAGTTGGGGCCTGCTGTCCACTTCCTTCATTTTACACTGGACTTTTGTCTGACTGGGCCACTGTGAGTCTTGGGCGTGCTGTCAGCATTGCTGCAAGCTCATAGCAACATTTCCCATGGTCAGAAAGCCTCTGTTTCCTTATGACCATGCAGCAACCCTGGCCCTAGGAATCTTTCTGCTCCCCCTCTGTCACAATGGTCCCTGAGACATGGGTGGGTGGGGTTTAATTTAGGAGTCCTATCTAGTGATTCCCAAGTCGTAGTCTGTTTAACAATGGAAGAAATCCTGATGTTTTGTGATATTATTGTTTATGTAACAAGTGATTCACTTTGAATTATTTTTCTGTTAGAAGTGATACTCTATTAAAAAGATTAAAGCTAATTTTCAGAAAATATATTTTAATCTAAAAAAAGATATATTTAAATTGTGTCAGAATTGACAGTTATTGAAAATGCAGAGGTATAATCCATGATTGTATTTTATGGTTTCTTATGATTGAGAGTTTCTACGTGTGATTGAGTATGCTTTGTAATTTAACTAAGGTGAATTATTATCTAGAACTGTGCTATCCAAAATACATGGAAATCTGTAAGTTTTGATAAAAATTAAAATATAATATTGATCAGTAAGGCAAACTAACAAACCAAATACATCCTGAATTCTTATCAGACTCAGAAATTAATAATGTTATTTCAATGTAATTAATTTTAAATAACCAGCATGTGCTAACAGCTACTGTGTTACTGATACTCAGTGTAATAAACACATTAATTTGTCTTACAGTGGAAAAATATTAGGGTTTAAAATTTTTGTTGTAGAGGTCTTTGGTGTCTTTGGTTAGGTTTGTTCCTAGCTATGTTATTGTTTTTGAGGCTATTGTGAGTGGGAAGGTCTCTTTGAATTCTTTCTCCAGTTGCTTGTTCTTGGTGTAAAGAAAGGCCATTGATTTTCTAAGGTTAATTTTGTATCCTGCCACTTTGCTGAAGCTGTTAATCGTTTCTAGGAGTTTTCTGGTGGAGTTTTTTGCATCCCTTAAGTAAACAATCATATCATCAGCAAATAGGGATAGTTTGACTTCCTCTTTTCCAATTAGTACTCCTTTAATATCCTTTTCTTGCCTTATTGCTCTAGCAAGTGTTTCAAGCACTATATTGAAGAGGAGTGGTGATAGGGGGCAGCCTTGCCGAGTTCCTACCTTTAAAGGGAATGTTTCCGTCATTTCCCCATTTAGGATGATATTGGCTGTGGGTTTCCTGTATATGGCTTTGATTACATTGAGGAATGATCCCTCCAATCCAATTCCTTCTAGGACTTTAAGCATGAAGGGATGCTGGATTTTGTCAAAGGCTTTTTCAGCATCAATTGAGATGATGGTGTGGTTTTTGTCTTTGATTCCGTTTATGTGTTTGATGATGTTTATTGATTTTCGTATGTTGAACCATCCCTGCATCTCTGGTATGAATCCAACTTGGTCATGATGGATGATCTTCTTGATGTGGGTCTGTATGCGATTTGCCAGTATTCTGTTTAGAATTTTGGCATCTGTGTTCATGAGGGAGATGGGTCTATAATTCTCCTTTTTNGGCCACCTGGTCTACAAAGCGAGTTCAGCCAGCTGGGGCTACCAGGGAGACCCTGTCTCCAAAGGACCAAAAAAAAAAAAAAAAAAAAAAACAGTCTTCAGGGGGAAAACAAACTGCAAAATTGAATTTCTCTCCTGAAGAGGAGAATAAGAGAGAATGTAGAATAGAAGGAAAAACTGTCCTTAAGCCAAATTGGTGTACTGCCCACATGGAAGTCTGACTGGAGGCTGACTAGCAGCTACAGGGTAGGAAATGGCAATTTCAAAGTGAAACCAAACTGTTGGGGTAGCCTAGAATGCCAACGTTAGGAAAGATAAAAAGAATAAAAAGAGGATTCATGACTTTTCCAAAGAATTCAAAAAAGTGAGGAGACTTATCAAAAGCAACATATCTGTAGCCCAGCCCATAGCAACTGCAACAATTCACCTTTTTTTTTTTAATTTTATTTATTTCTGTATGTGGTATGAATGTACTGTCTGGATGAGGTTTGTGCACCCGTGTCGTCAATGCTGCGGAGGTCGAAGAGGGCTCGGATTCCCCTGAACTGGACGTCTCCTGTAATTGGAGTTTCGGATGGTTCTGCGGCCGCCTGTGGGTGCTGGGGATCGAAACACGGTCCTCTGCAAGAGCAGTCGGTGGCTCTTAAACCATAGCTTATCAATGTAAGTAGGCTTCTGCCTATCTCTTTAGCAGGATTTAAGGTGAACCCACATTCCTGGGGGTGATCCTGTGACCAGGTGATGAACTTGGGAAAACTGGAAAATCCATACAGAACAGAGATTTTATTTTCTTGATGAGTTACTTTTCTTTTAAAGGGCTTTCTATTGTAACAATCCTTCAGCTCAGCTAAAATACTGCTTTTATCATGGCAGAACATGTATTTCCATTCACAAGAGGGCTACATCTTTGACTTTAAACTGGGTCTTTGTCTTTAAACTGGAACCCAATAGTGACTTGTACTGGCATTCCTTGGCTTAGGCAAAGGCAGTTACGTGGTCTGGATCATACCATTGTAGGCACGAAATGAAGAACTAGATCATTAGATTTCAGATCGGGCAGAGTAGTTCGAGAGGACGCTGAGACAGATGACTGGGGTCTGAAGTGTTTATTAGACACATAGAGAAGTAACAGCATGGTCTGGGCACCAAGTAGAATTCAGGTCTCAGTAGGAGAGAAAACATGGCAGGGCTCTGAATATAACTGGAGTCCATGAGGATGAAGAGAAAGCCTCATGTTTGTACGATGGAGGAGGCTCCCGGCAAGAGCGCAAAGCCAGGCTCTCTAAGTTCCAAGCAGGAGGCAGGGAAGGGCTGGGGAAAAGGAAATAGGTACCACTTGGATGAAGATAATTTCTGGTAGGGGGAGGGGGGGGAGTAGCCATTGTCTGTGAGAAGAAGCTGAGGAGAGGTTAGATTCTCACAGTGCTCTCGTAGAAGCTTGTCTGCCACAGGTGCTAGTCCCGGTGCTTTGATCCGTTCTTTCAGAACCACTCCTTGTTTATAAAATGGAGGATTAGAACATCTAGCCCCTCTTGCTCCAAGGAGAAAGGGCAAGTTAATCATGCTTCTAGTCAATTGTATGTCCTCCAAAATGGGATGCAGTGTTATACCTTTCAATTGAATAACATAAATAAAAGTCAACAATCAGTAGATAATTATTCAATGGAATGTATAAATTGAATTGTGGTCATGACACAACTAGGTGTTTAATATAATTGTCCCACAAGCAATATTTCAATACATGAGTTCAGTAATTGCTTCTAAAATATTTTTCAAGATCTCTTGTTAAAATATTTCACAATAGACACTTCATCTTTATAAGAAAAATGCAATTGTTACTTTGCTTTGAAAACAATAGGGAATGTGAACACAACAAAGTCATTCAGAGGAACTTCTAAAGTTTACAGAATCAGGAGAGATAAATCAGGGACATACAGGCTGGAGAGAGGAGCTCGGCGTTAAGATGCACAGGAACTGCTTTTGGCAGAGGACTCAGGTTCAATCCCAGCATTCCCACATGGCACTAACACCATCTGTATCCCCAATTCCAAGGGATCCAACAACTACTGCATCCATTTTCCAGGCAGCTCACAGCTGGCCTGTGACTTCAGGGAATCCTAACAATTTCCACAGGCCACTGATAGCAAGTGGGCACAAGTATGTGCAACCACATAGGAATACACACATACACATGATTAAATACGTTTAATGTGACTGAAGGTAAAAAACAAACTGATAAATGTGATAATAAGAACAAGGGAAAATGAATGCAAGACGGGAAATTGCCAGCTTTGAAAATATCCTGTTAGAAGTTTCAGTTAGGTGAGAAAAAACTGATTTAATGAATTTAGCAGCAAAGAATAAAATCAAGCAAGATCACTTTCAATTTAAGTAGTACCAGCTGACTGTGACAGTTCTACTTTACAGTCAACCTAAGGTTTAGGTACAGGTACTGAGGCAGTTTATTTATTTATTTTATTTATTTATTTATTTATTTATTTATTATTATTTTTGATCCAGTAAACTGTTAAATTGAATTCATATGGAATGTCGTTCTTGGGAAATGTGCCCTGATCAGACAGGCAGGATTGTAAATTGTAACTTTTATTTTCTCATCATGAAAACCCTTGATATAAATAAAAAGCTTCATTGATCAGATATAAAATTACAACATTAAATGTCAGAATCAGTGAAAAAAAATGCTTCTGGACAAGTAGGATGGAATGAAATAAAATCACCTTTGCCAGGCATGCAAATCTCAAGAGTAATATATTTACCACAATAATGTCTCCCGTATTTCATGATTTATATGGGGCTGTGAAATTATTTTTAGATTTAAAATGTTTTGAGGTGACAGAAGAGCAATGAAATATTTCATTGAATCCAAGAATGCATAGACTCATGTGGCACAAATGGAATTCTTTTCAAAGCTAATTGTCAATTTTCTTTCTCTTAAAGAAAGAAATGAGGATATTGATCCAGCGTCCATATGTCACTGCTCTGTGCATGTTCTCAGCCTTAAAAACCTCAAAGATGCTTCTTAGATGTAACTGTAGTATCTAGGAGTAAAACAGGACTGGGCAGCTGCATACTTACTCATTTCCAGCAATATCTGAAAAACACTGGACTTTACCTTATTAAAACTGTTTAGAAGCGCCAAGGTTTCTGCCATGTGCCCCTTCCTTTCTTGCCCAATCTAATATGGCTCATTTTCACCTCGGAACCTGGAATCAGCTTTTCTACTCAAATGTGAGTTCTGTGGTTCTAAAAAAGACTTTTCAAACAGTCAATGGGTTGGGATTCATAGCTCAACTTCCATGATGGATAAATGCTACTTGACTTAGTTTAACGTCAGAATGAGGGCTTAATAACACATACATTGTTGACAAACACAAGGGTAAAACATGATCATAATTTTAGTCATTTGGTGTATGGTTTTAGTCACATTACTCAATTTGATGTATTGTTAATTCATTTTGGTAATCCCTTTGGCTAAATCATTAGAGTTTATTTCTGTATGTACAGATTTTGTCTTAATTATTACTGCTTATTTATAAAATAGAAAACATGAAGAATAGTAAAAATTTCAAATTGTACAGGAAAATTATATATATATGTATAATTACCAGTAAGCATGGCATTTTAATATATGGAGTACATCTTAGAACAGGCAAGGTTTTAACACAGTGAATTAGTCAATTTCTCTTGCTGTGATAAGACACTGTGACCATGGGGACTTATAGAAGAAATTATTTAACTCATGACTCCAGGGGTATTAGAGGTCATCATGCAGGAGGTATGGAGACAGGAAAAGGCTGGAACAGGAGCTGAATGCTAACCACTTACAACTTCAAGAAAGTACAGGAGGCAGAGAGGTACTGGGAATCTGGCAAGGCTTGAGATGTCTCAAAGCTGGCCGCAGTGACATGCTTCCTCTAGCAAGGCCACGCTGCTTAAATATTCCCAAAATAGTGCCACAAACTGATGACAAATTGTCCAAATCCTTGGAGGAGGGGGGGCACATGCTCATTCAAGCCACCACATACATGTATTACTTCTCATTGTTATTCTGGGAGCTTGGTGGGAAGACTTCATTTCTATTAGAGAATTTCAAGTATGTCATACATTACTATTAATTGTAGGGACTGTGATGTTCAGTGGAGCCCTTGAAGTTTTTCCCATTTAGTTGAAGTCTATTTTTGACCAGTCTCTTAACAATCCCCTTAAACCCCAGGCTCTCCCAGAATCAGCATTTGAAATTTTATTTCTATATTGGACATTGTGTTCTTAACACACAAGTGAGATCATTTAATAATTTTTCTTTCTCTGGTTTATTTCACAGAGCCTAAGGGCCTCTAATTTCTATGAGTTGTTGCAAATGACAGGATTTCCTTTTTTCCAGTGCTGAAAAGAAATTCTACTGTATTTATACCCTACATATCCTTAAAATGTTTTTTCCCAATGATGGACACTCTAGTCACTCTGATTCCTGTGCTGTTTTAAATTATTTTTTATTTAATTTTATTTATTTCTGTATGTGTAAATGAATGTACTGTCTGCATGCATGTCTGCATGCAGTGCACCTGGTATGCAATGCCGCGGATGGTAAGAAGAGGGGTTCGGATTCCCTGGAACTGGAGTTCTTCCTAGAATTGGAGTTACAGACGGTTTTCGGCCGCCATGTGGAGTGCTGGGGATCGGGCCCGGGTCCTCTGCAAGAGCGGGTCCGCGCTCTTAACCGCTAGGCCATCTCTCCAGCCCTCCTGTGCTATTTTAAGATGTGAGCCCTTAGATTTCTACTCTGATGACCTGGGCACTATTCATCCCACCAAGATGGAATCTTGCCCCTTTGGAAGCTAAATAAACTATGCCTTTTAATGTGTATGAGTGTACTGTCGCATGTTAGGTTGGTGCACCCCTGTCATGCAATGCTGCGGCGGAGAGTCAGAAGAGGGCTTCGGATTCTCCTGAGAACTGGAGTTAAAGACAGTTCTTAGCAACTATATGGATGCTTGGAATCGAACCTGGGTCCTCTGCAGAGAGCAGTTGGTGCATTTTTAACTGCTGAAGCCATCTCTCTAGCCCCTAAACTACACCTTTTAAAGTTCCCTTCGTCATGGTCTTTTATCACAGCAACAGGAAAGTAACTTAGGCCACCTAAGTCTCTTGTACATTTATTATTGTCAGTGAAATGAGAGTGGGTTGGGGGGGGTTCTTTTCACACAGCATTTCCCAGTAGTACCAGCGCTCCTGGCACTCACTGGTGTAGACCAGGCCCTGACTTGATATTGCACAGATTCACCTGCCCTTAACTCCAGAAAAATGGAACCAAAGGGGTAAACCACACCCCCTGACCAAAATGTTGATTGTAATATATATTAATATAAGCTAATTTCTATATTATTATATAGTACATGTTACTGTATAGTAATTTCAATATGCAAACCTTTTCACTGTTCTAGGAATTCATTTGAGAAATATCCACTCAGATAATTTTAGTTTGATTATTTGTTCATTGAGTTTGAATTCCTTATATGGAATAGATACTAGCCTTTATCATAGTTGTCATTTTGAAATAAATTTTCCCATTTTATAACTCTGTTTTTTGTTAGTTTGGTTGGTTTGTTTTTGCTGTGCTGAAGATTTGAGTTTGATGCCAGTTGTAATTTACTTATTTTATATTCACTTACTTTGGGGATCACAACCAAAAAGCCTTTGCCCACCCCAATATCAAGGAAAATCAATTTATTATAATAAACACACGTTTTCCTTTTTTTTTACAAGTTAAATGTAAACATTTTAATAATGGAAAAGGAGTTCTAAGATGACCAGCAAGTGGCATAATTTATTTAATCAAAACTATTAAAATGAACATAAAAACATACTTTCCCTGTCCTTTTCTCTCATAAAAAAATTTCTTAAGTATTTCTTTTTTCCCTTTTTTTATGCTTTCTATGATGTTTTGTGTATTTCAGACATCATTTCTCATTTCATTTTTTTTTTTTCCCCTTTTCCCTTTTCCCTTCCCCCCACCCCTACCCCAGATTATGCGTTCTGCCATAACTGTCCTGCATCTTTCTCTCAGTCTTTTTTTATGTAAACTTTTTTTTCCTTTTAATCACTTTGTTGATTTTTTTAGCATTTCATAAAATACATTTTAATCAAATTTAACCCCTTATCCTCCCAGCCTCCCTGAAGCTCCCCCCACCCCGACACAGGGTTTAGTATTCTGTCATATATGTTAATTCGTGTCCAGTCAGACATGTCTCTATACTGGTGTCCCTCAGTGAAAGTTGGTCCAGTGTTCCTCTCCTCATGCTATAGTAATCATTTGCCAAGAGTTCCTTGGTTAGAGTGGGGCCTGCTGTCCACTTCCTTCATTTTACACTGGACTTTTGTCTGACTGGGCCACTGTGAGTCTTGGGCGTGCTGTCAGCATTGCTGCAAGCTCATAGCAACATTTCCCATGGTCAGAACAGCCTCTGTTTCCTTATGACCATGCAGCAACCCTGGCCCTAGGAATCTTTCTGCTCCCCCTCTGTCACAATGGTCCCTGAGACATGGTGGGTGGGGTTGAATGTAGGAGTCCTATCTAGTGATTCCCAAGTCGTAGTCTGTTTAACAATGGAAGAAATCCTGATGTTTTGTGATATTATTGTTTATGTAACAAGTGATTCACTTTGAATTATTTTTCTGTTAGAAGTGATACTCTATTAAAAAGATTAAAGCTAATTTTCAGAAAATATTATTTTAATCTAAAAAAAGATATATTTAAATTGTGTCAGAATTGACAGTTATTGAAAATGCAGAGGTATAATCCATGATTGTATTTTATGGTTTCTTATGATTGAGAGTTTCTACGTGTGATTGAGTATGCTTTGTAATTTAACTAAGGTGAATTATTATCTAGAACTGTGCTATCCAAAATACATGGAAATCTGTAAGTTTTTGATAAAAATTAAATATAATATTGATCAGTAAGGCAAACTAACAAACCAAATACATCCTGAATTCTTATCAGACTCAGAAATTAATAATGTTATTTCAATGTAATTAATTTTAAATAACCAGCATGTGCTAACAGCTACTGTGTTACTGATACTCAGTGTAATAAACACATTAATTTGTCTACAGTGGAAAAAATATTAGGGTTTTAAATTTTGTTGTAGAGGTCTTTGGTGTCTTTGGTTAGGTTGTTCCTAGCTATGTTATGTTTTTGAGGCTATTTGTGAGTGGGAAGGTCTTTTGAAATTCTTTCCCAGTTGCTTGTTGTTGTGTAAAGAAAGGCCATTGATTTTCTAAGGTTTAATTTTGTATCCTGCCACTTGCTGAAGTGTTAATCGTTTCTAGGAGTTTTCTGGTGGAGTTTTTTGCATCCCTAAGTAAACAATCATATCATCAGCAAATAGGGATAGTTTGACTTCCTCTTTTCCAAATTAGTACTCCTTTAAATTATCCTTTCTTGGCCTTATTGCTCTAGCAAGTGTTTCACACTATATTGAAGAGGAGTGGTGATAGGGGGCAGCCTTGCCGAGTTCCTACCTTTAAAGGGAATGTTCCGTCATTTCCCGATTTTAGGATGATATTGGCTGTGGGTTTCCTTTATATTGGCTTTTGATTACATTGAGGGATGTACATCAAAGGAACAATCCACCAAGAAGATTTCACAATTATGAATATATATGCCCCAAATTCTGGTGCACCAAACTTTATAAAGACAATTCTCAGGACCACAAGTCACAGACAAACCCCCAGCACACTCATAGAGGAGACTTCAATACCCCACTGAGTCCTTTGGATAGGTCCACAGGACAAAAAAATAACAGAAGAGACATCTGAACTGAACGATATGCTACACCAAATGGACCTCATAGACCTCTACCGAACATTCCATCCTAATACCAGAGAATACACTTTCTACTAGCAGCCCCACGGAACATTCTCCAAAATCAACCACCAATCCGGGACACAGAAGAAACCTCTACAAATACAAAAATATGAAACAATTCATGCATCCTGTCAGACCACACGTGCAATAAAGCTCAACTCAACACCAGGATAAGCCCCTGCCTACAAGAACACATGGAGACTAAAAACACACACGCTTGAATAATGAATGGGTCAAGGAAGAGATAAAGAAAGAAATAAAAACATTCCTGGAACTGAATGAAAGACAATACAACAACACAAAACCTATGGGATACCTTAAAAGCAGTCCTAAGAGGGAAGTTTATAGCCCTGGGTGCCTACATTAGGAAAAAAGAAAGAGCACAAGTGAATGATCATACAATACAGCTAAAAGCACTTGAGAGGCAACAGATGAATCCTAACACACAGACAGGAAGAAATAAAAAAAATCAGAGCAGAAATCAATGAAATAGAAACAAAGAAAACAATACAAAAAATCAATGAAGCCAAATTAGTCTTTGAAAGAATAAACAAGATAGACAGACCTCTAGCCCAGTTACAAAAAGAGAGAAGGAAACAACTCCAAATCAATACAATCTGTGATGAAAAGGGAAATATCACAATGGACAAGGAAAAGATCAAGAAAATTAATGGGAATATTACAAAACCTATATATTCTACCAAGTTTGAAAAACCTAGAAGAAATGGATGAATATCTGAAATCCTGGGAATCACCAAAGCTTGGCCAAGAAGAGACCAGCAGCTTAAACAGACCCATAACATATGAAGAAATAGATGATGTAATAAGAAGCCCCCAACTAAAAAAAGCCCAGGCCCAGACGGTTTCACAGCAGAATCTATAAAAACATTTCAAAAAGACCTACAACCATTATTACTGAAACTGTTTAGAAGTATACAATCAGAGGTAATTCTCCCAAATTCCTTCTATGAAGTCAACATCTCTCTATTACCAAAACCAGGCAAAGATCCAACTAAAAAGGAGAATTATAGAAACTAAAAAGGAGAATTATAGACCCATCTCCCTCATGAACACAGATGCCAAAATTCTAAACAGAATACTGGCAAATCGCATACAGACCCACATCAAGAAGATCATCCATCATGACCAAGTTGGATTCATACCAGAGATGCAGGGATGGTTCAACATACGAAAATCAATAAACATCATCAAACACATAAACGGAATCAAAGACAAAAACCACACCATCATCTCAATTGATGCTGAAAAAACCTTTGACAAAATCCAGCATCCCTTCATGCTTAAAGTCCTAGTTATTCTTTACTTTAATATTTATAATAACTTTTCAATGTCAAGGTTGTCAATTTAACCTTCATTCTTCAAATAAAGGGTAGAGCATTTTAAACATGTCAGTTTTTTTTTTTCATTTTAGTTCTCTGACAATAAATCTTGGTTGAATGGATTATCTAGATAGTTTCATTCTTTTTCTATAAGAAGTTATCTGGGTACTTGGAAATTTTTATTAGAATATTCATGTTTTATTATTAATTTGTAAGTTGTTTTTTGTATATTAATCTATTCCTATAATATACTTGAAAAGATTATTTGATAACCATAAGGATTTTCAACCTTTGTATTTATTTATTTATTTATTTATTTATTAACTCCATAGATTACTGTGTTGTTTTCCTGTCATTGCGAGCTGTATATTGAGCGTATTTCCTAACATAATGCTTCCTTCCTTTGCTCACCTTCTCCCCCTCCCATTGGTTCCTATTGTTCACATAGACAACTGTGTTTCTATTTATTTTTTACTTATTTATAACTCCATAGATTACTGTGGTGTTTCCTGTCATCATGAGCTGTATATCGAGCATATTTCCTAACATAATGCTTCCTTCCTATGCTCACCTACTCACCCTCCCATTGGTTCCTATTGTTCACATAGACAACTGTATTTCTATTTTCATATAATGTAAATAAGAATATAACTATATAATATAGAGACAACATATAGGAGAAATTTATGATATGGTTTTTTATGAAGTTGGTTTGCTAAATATGACTAGGTATAGTTTCATTCATTTTCCTGCTAATGACATAACTCTATGGGTGAAACAATATTCTGTTATGTATATAGAAAACATTTTCAAAGTAGCTAAATATTTTCCTTTATTATTTTGGTATTACAGCCTATTTATAAAACCAAAAGCGATGAGACTATGAGTCCTTCCAGTCATATTTTTCTAATAATTATATATTTTCTTTGCACTTGGATTTCATTTATTTTTTATGTTTCTGGTTGTGATAGTTTTAATTGTCAAGTTGATACAATTTAGGACCACCTGAAAATGAGTTCAAAATGAGAGATTTTCACTGGTTGGTTTGTGCCTGTCTCTGCATGAAATTATGTTGATTATGTTAACTGAGATGGGAGGGCTTGCCCATTATGAGTAGCACTGTTTCCTGGGAAAAGGATTCTGGATCTGTGAGAGTGAAGAAAACCAGTTTTGTTCTAAGTTCTTGATCATGGATGTGTTGTGCCCAGTTATCTCAGGCTCTGTTTGCTGTGACTTATAGAATATGATGGACTATAACTTGAAAAATAATGGACCAAATAAGCTTTTCTCCCTTAAGTCGCTCTTATTTTTTGACACAATAATGATTTCTTTATTTAGCTAATAATTCCTTAAGCAGCGTGAGATGCACAATCACAAAGATTCAATTATTTGTCATTGGCTATTAAAGCCACAATTTTAGATTATCTAAAGTTGAAAATATTCAAATGACTTGCTAAGTCCCATTAACTTTTTAACTGAAATTCTGGGTATTTCATATAAATCATCTTATAAACCTCTATACCCCCTCCTTCATCTATACTTTCCCATACCCCTGGATTCCATACATTCTGTTGTATATATTTGATGGGGCCCATCCGGCCAGCCAGGTCAAGATGGTGCTGAGGGGAAGTAGAGGAGGAGGGACCCAGGTTGTTTGCCAAAACCTCTGGTTGGGGAAAGATAAGGACAAGTGGCACAAGTTACAATTGTCAACCGTGTATGCCAATCTGCCCAAGAGGGTCAGAGGGGCTGCAAGAGCATTGGTCAATTGCTGCTGTTTTGTATATAAGTCACTGCCTTGCTTGCAATAAATGAGAACCTGCTTGACCAGACTCCCCTCTGCGTCTGAGTGTCTCCGGGAACTGAGGAGGCTGAGGAACAGGAGAGCAATGCACTTACTCTTCCTCAGCCCAGACCGGACTAAGACCCAGCACCTGGTGCCCAATGTAGGGCACCAACGATTGAGTGGACCTGCAACTGTCGGCTGAGGCCAATTGGTCTCCCAGGGTAAGTGAGACCCTGAGTATGGGTAAGGCAACCTCAGCTAAGAAGGATCCTGTCTTGAGAGCTTTACGCCTCATGTTACAATCTAGGGGACTTGAGTTAACTGAGACCAATGCCCTGAGCACTTGGGAGACTATCATCTCCCCTGCCCGTTGGATTACGGGGGCCAACCTCTTCTCCTGGCAAACCTGGGCTAGGGTGGAGAAACTGGCAAGGGAAAGGGACAGGCATTTTGGCATTGATCTGCCCCTCAGCTTCTGCCCCACCATTAAGGCCCTAAAGGCCTCTTTCCACCTGAATGCACTCCCTCTCCCAGAGGAGGGAGCCTCAGGGAGAGCCTTGGGAGGGATAGAGAAGGACGCCAAAGAGAAATGGGGGGTCTGTACAAAAGAGCGTGCCCAGGGGATGGAGACGCGGGAGGGAGAGGAAAAGACAAAACCAACACCGAGTCCACCAGCCCCATCTCAACTAAACCTCCCCCTTAGGCCTATGGGGAGGGTCCAGGAGACACGTCCTCCACCTATGCTGCCCTTCAAGCAGATCTCAGGGACATGGACTCCTATACACAAACGGGGAGGAGAAGGGGGATGGGAGAGGCTGCATATGCGGAAGCCTGTACTAAAGAGGAACTACAAGCATTTCCTGTGACTTTGGTCCCAGCGGGAAATTGCCCTTTGGACTGGTATCTGTGGGCGGCCAAAGACCTTAAGGAGCTCCACAAGGAAGTGGCTGAGAATGGCCCCAATTCCCCATGGGCCGCAACTCTGTTGCAGGATATCGCCTACCACCCTTGTGTTCCTAAGGACTGGATTGACGTGACTAAGACTGTCCTTCCTAGCCCCATGTTCATCAAGTGGACAGCCTTTTTCTTTTTTTGGTATTTTCGAGACAGGGTCTCCTTGTAGTGGACAGCCTTTTTCAAAGAGGAATGCAGGGTTAGGGCAGAGGAGAATAGACGAGCCAATCCTGCCATGCCCATCATGTTTGGGTTGCTCTTGGGGATGGGATGGGTACCAAATGGGGATCCAACAAGCCGCAATCCCAGGCCCCTACTGCGATCAGGTGAGGCACTGTGGACTGGATGCCTGGGGAAAGTTAAATGAGGGGCCTACAGAATCCCCCATTGTTGGGGTGAGGCAGAAGCCTGGGGAACCTCTGCCAGACTTCATTGACAGAGTCCAGCAGAGCATTCACCGGAAACTCCCCACAGGAGAACTTAGGGACAAATTCATAAGATTACTGGTATGGGAGGGGATGAACAATGACCATTGCATGGCTTCCTCAGGCCTGAAGGACCAGTCCATGAGTAGCTGTTTGATTGCATCGCAAGATGTAGGCACCCATCTCCAGTCTCATTCTTTAGGCCTTGCCCTACAGGCACAAACAAAGGGAATGACTGAGGCCATTACAAAAGCCTTGACGATGCAGGGGCAGAAAGTCCAGGAAGGTAAAGTAGGGGTCTGCTTCAGGTGTGGGCAAGAAGGACACTTTAAATGGGACTGCCCTCAGGGGGTCCCAGGATGGCGCCAATGATGGGGGCCTCCTTCCACCCCAAGTCCCTGGTGCAGAAAATGTTTCCATTGGAAGAAGGACTGCAGGTTGAAATTTGACCTGGAAGGCAAGACTTTAAACTAGTCCTGGGGTGGCCTCTAGCCCCATCATACCAAGGAGGAGCATGTCTGGAGAAATGAGGTGCCAGGCATGGAGATGTGAGGACTCAGGCTCACTGGACGGTCCCCTTAACCAAGGGCCTGCGTCCCCAGATGTCAGTCATCATTGGAGGCGTCAAGTTCCAATGCCTAATAGACACAGGGGAGGACAGAACAGTTTTGAGAAAGGAGGAAGAGCCCGCCACTTGGCCCCTAATGTCTGGGCCCATAGTTCTAGGGGTGGGAGGGAATTCCAAGACTGTAGAGACTTCTACCCTCCTGAGATGGGTGGGCCTGGATGGAGATCAGGGCAAGATTAGACCACTAATGGCCTGGGGCCTCACTTCCAACCTGCTAGGCCAGGACTTACTGGGACAGATAGATGCGGTACAGACCACTGACCATAAGATGATTTTGAGGATCTCCTGAATGACCCCTCCTATTCAGAAAAAGGGAAAAAAGTTAAAATCTACCCCCCCCCAATTATAGGGATCACTGCTCCCTGGGTCCCCTCTATTAGATGGAAGCTGGTTAAACCCATTTGGGTGGAGCAGTGGCCTTTAACACAACCAAAATTAGAAGCCTTACCCCAGCTAGTGGAGGAACAACTGAAGCTCAGACATATTCGTCCTACCATGAGCCCATGGAACACCCCATCTTTGTTATCCATAAAGCCTCGGGGTCATGGCGCATGATCCTGGACTTGAGAAAGATAAATGATCGAATGGAGCTGGTCACAACCCCCTTGTGGGGCATGCCCTGGATTCCTGCAATCCTTACAGATTTCACGATTGCAGTCATTGACCTTAAGGACTGTTTTTTCTCCATCCCCCTGCACCCAGAGGATTGTAGTAAGTTTGCTTTCTCAGTGCCTTCGCTCAACTATTCACAGCCAGATCACTGATATGAGTGGGTGGTGTTACCCCAGGGTATGGCCAACAGCCCTGCATTTTGCTAACAGTACCTTGCCATCCTCCTGGCCCCCATGCTGTCGTGGAAGGATTCCCTTCTGTACCTCTATATGGATGATCTTATCATTGGCCACCGGGACCCCCATGAGTTGTGGGGACTCCTTAAAACAATAGCACAAACTTTAATGCAGGGGGGGTTCACGGTGGCACCTGAAAAGATCTACCAAATCCCCCCTTTTAAGGTACTGGGAACCCATCTTTCCCTTACAAGGGTCAGTCCTGTGAAGCCTGATATAAGAATGCCAGAGCGTCTTACTCTGACACAGCTCCAGAGTCTTCTTGGAGAGATTAACTGGCTTAGGCCTTGGGTAGCTATCCCTACAAGAAAAACTAACACGACTGTTTGACTTGCTGAGAGATAAGAGTCCCCAGGAGGAGATCCCTATCACACAGGAGCATCTGGAGATTTTCAGGGCTTTTCAAGAGGCTTTGCATGGCTGCTCATTGGCTAGATATTCTAAAGAACATCCTCTGTCCCTATGGGTGCTTGCAGGATCTGACTTAACTACAGCAGTAATTACTCAAGAGGAGAACCCTTGGAATGGATACACACATCCACAGCAGGTACACCTTGGGCATACTCTCAGACAGACCAATTGGTGGATGCCATAATGCAGGAAAGAACACAGGCACAAAGGCATTATGGAACAGACCCCTATCACATTATCCTCCCATATAGGACATCAGACATTGAATGGCTGGCCCGCAACCACTCGCACCTGGCTATCTCCTTGGAAGGGTTCATGGGAAAAGTGGATTGCCCCTTTGGGCCCTCCAAGTGGGCCACCTTCTTACAGAAATTTCCCCTAGTGCTCACAATGCCCCCCACCCCGCTTTCTGAGACACCCATACCACATGCACTGTGCATCTTCACTGATGGAGGGAGAGCCGGCTCGGCCTATGTAGCCTTTAGAGGGAACGGCCCCACCCCAACCAGTCAAAGATTTCAACCAAGCCAAGGATTTGCTCAATAAAAGGAGTTGCTGGCAATTGTGGTGGTGCTGCAGGACATCCATGAACCCTGTAACCTCTTCTCTGACAGCCTGTACATTACTAACGTCTTACCCCACTTGCCACAAGCCCACATTAGACTTGACAGCAACCCAATCTCCCCCATCATGGCATGGTAGAACTTAAAGCCCTCTTAGAAGGAAGGAGTGCCCCAATATATCTCCAACACCTTAGAGATCACTTGAGCCTCCCTGGCTTCTAATCTATGGGAAACCCCCTAGCAGACCAGCTGGCCTTAAGACCTAACATCTTAACAGCTCAGGAAGCTGCAAACTTTCATGAGCTAACCCATGTAAATTGGAGAGGGCTACACCAAAGATTCCCCCAGATGTCTGTGAAGGAATTGAAAAAAATTGTCCAAACATGCAAATCTTGCCAACCCTTTCTCAGAGTACTCCCACTTCAACCCCAAGGAGTTAATCTTCGGGGCCTGAGACCTAATGCCCTCTGGCAAACAGATGTCACCCACTTCGCCACCTTTGGCAAACTTAAATATGTTTTCATGTCCATCGATACTTACTCCAGAGCCTGTTGGGCCACTGCCCATTCTGAAGAAAGGGCCAAACATACCCAATCCCACTTTCTCCAATGTTTTGCAACATTAGGACTGCCCCACCAAATCAAAATGGACAACGGACATTGCTTTGTCTCTAAGGTCCTTGCAGGCTTCTTCGAGAGATGGGGTATTAAACATACTACAGGAATCCCCCACAACCCCCAGGGACAAGCCATTGTTGAAAGAAATCACCAATACCTTAAGGAACAATTACAAATCTAAAAGGGGGAGTAAGCCCCCACCTGCAATTGGCAGAAGCTCTGTTTACTGTAAATATTTTAAATTTTTTCAAAGATATGACAGAATCCAGGTTCCAAAAACACTGGGGACACACGAGCCTCAACTACCAGGTGAAGGTTAAATGGAAAGATCCTCTAACACACAAATGGAAAGGCCCAGACCCACTAATTACAATGGGAAGGGGCTTTGGGTGTGTGTATCTTATAGGGGAGGGGGCGCCTATCTGGGTGCCGGCCCACTAATTACGATGGGAAGGGGCTTTGGGTGTGTGTATCCTATAGGGGAGGAGGCGCCTATCTGGGTGCCGGCAAGGAACCTAAAGTTTTTGCCCATTCCCTCAGAACAGGATGACCAAAAACAAACCAACAAAGAAAGAAAGAGGATATGGTGGTCTCAACTCACCTTCAGAAACAAGAGTAAACACAAAGTGATAAAAAGGACTAACCAGGCCCAAGGGCAACAGACCCTTGAGAACCTCTTATGTTAAACTTTAACGTGCCACAGATGGCATGGTTCCTAAGACTGCTGGTGGCTGCATGGGTGACGGCAGAAGCGACAGGAGTGCTGCACCAAAACCCCCATCAACCGCAGACAGTGACCTGGCTGGTGACCAATCCCGTCAATGGAGGGATCCTCAACAGCACCACGAATGATACCCTCCCCCTCGCATGGTGGCGACTGCTCTTCTTTGATCTCTGCCATCTGGCCCGAGAAAGCTGGGACATGGCTGATTGGGCCCCAGCTCAGTTGGGGAGGCCAGAATGTAACAGACAAAAGGGATGCACCCTGCCAGTGGTGGGGGACCCTAGATCACCGGGATGTTCTCATGTCCTCAAGCGAGCTGCACTTAGAGACACTGACATTTACGTATTCTGTGGGAGTAACTGGACTGCAAAAAAGATATCTGACTATGGTGGACCAGGAGACTTCTACTGTAAGGCATGGGGGTGTGAGACTACAGGATCATGCTCTTGGGTGGGGCACAAGGGAGCTATTCAGGTCATTAGGGTAAAGACACAAAGAAAGGCCAGCAACCCCCTCTGTGGGGTATCCACCGATTACCACTGAACCCCATTCAGGTAACATTCACTGAAGAGGGCATGAAGGGGACAGATTGGGAAGTTGGGAAGATGTGGGGTCTCAGACTATACCAATCTGGCTACGACCAGGGGCTGTTGTTTTCCATCAGGAGACAAGTGAACCTCCTCGAACAACCCACTATAGTGGGTCTGGCCGCCCCCCCTGTGCAAAAGGCGACACCCCAGGCTCCCTAGCAGGCAGCAGAGATAGGGTCGCCAGTGACCCCAGTCATTCGGGGGACCAGGTCGGGGAGCCCATCACCCCCTCTGGCACCCACTTTGCCCACACCGGGGGACACCAGAGAATCATTGGAGGCCACTGTCAGGCTTGCCTACCTAGCCCTGAATGAAACTCGACCAGAATTAACTTCATCCTGCTGGCTATGCCTCAACAGCTGACCCCCATTTTATGAAGGATGGGGAGTGGCAGGGAATTACACTTTAGAGATGAGTCCCCACCAATGCTGATGGGGAGATCCATCCAAGGAGCACTCCACTGGGATGACACTCCCCCTTAATGGACCCAACTTCACATGTGCTACTAACATGGCCTCCCCGACCACTCAATGGGGAGGGTGCACCATCACTAACACCTCCAAGAGCAGATGGCTGGTTCCATCCAGCCATGGGCTCTACTGGTTATGCCAATTTTCCGGTCTCACCCACTGAGTAGCTACGCAAGTCATTGACGCTCTGAACGACTCCTGTGCTCTGGTTTCCATGCTCCCTCATGTCCTGTTCCACACTGACGAGGAGGAGACGCAGTCCAGAAAGAGAACTGACAGATCAGAGAGCTGTTCATGGCAATTGTTGTCACCTCCCTCCTAGACGTTGGGGTAACAGGGGCGGTGCTTGGGGCCACCTCTTTAACTATGCTACACACCAAATATCAGGAATTGAGACTCCAGATCGACACCAACCTGGACAGGGTAGAGTCCACTATCTGATACTTGAAAAAATCAGCCGACTCACTGGAGGCAGTAGCCCTGCAGAACCGTGGGGGACTGGACTTGGTGTTCCTGTAACAAGGGGGGATCTGTCAAGCCTTAGGGGAGGAATGATGCTTCTAAACTGATTGCTCAGGGATTATTACAAAAAATCTTGATGAGATAAGGAAGGGAACTGAGGACAGGCAGAGAGAGTATGGGTCCACCTGGTTCGATTGTTCCCCCTGGTTGACTACTCTTATTTCCACGCTGTTGGGTCCCCTCCTTATAATTTCATTCCTGTGCATATTTGGGCCCTGCCTCTTTAACAGGCTAACCAGGCTGATCAGCGAAAAGGCACAGGTGGTACAACTCATGGCCTTTAGGTTGCGCTATGACCAGCTGGAACCCGAAGACGTCCACACACTATAAGGTGAACCTTACATAACATGCCTCAATGCTGATCCTCCGAGGAGGTGCCATACCCGTACCTCAGAAAGAGGTGGGTTATAAAAAAAAAGGGGGGGGGGTCTGATGGGGCCCACCCGGCCAGCAGGGTCAAGATGGTGCTGAGGGGAGGTTGAGGAGGAGGAACCTGGGTTGTTTGCCAAAACCTCTGGTTGAGGAAAGATAAGGACAAGCAGCACGAGTTACAATTGTCAGCCATGTACACCAACCCATCCGAGAGGGTCAGAGGGACTGCAAGAGCATTGGTCATTTGCTTTCGTGCCTAAATGCCTTTTGTGGCTGTTTTGTATATAAGTCACTGCCCTGCTTGCAATAAAGGAGAACCTGCCTGACTGGACTCCCTGCTGCGTCTGAGTGTCTCCAGGAACTGAGGAGGTTGGGAAATGGGTGAGTGACGCATTTACCCTTCCTCAGCCCAGTCGGTTCTAGGACCAGACCCGACTAAGTCCCAGCATATATTAAGGCCTATAAAGTCAAATTAATGTACCCAGATGAGCCTCAGTGAAAGTTCATCCACTGGGATCTAGTCAGCCTAGATAAGTTTAAAGAGGCAGAATCCCTCACCCAGCAGTAATCCGTTGACAATAGTTCTTAAGTTAATATTAGGGCTTGCTCTATATTGGGCTCTGTTCTATAGTGGGTTGTTATCTGCTTGTGTTTCCGTGGGTCCTTTTCATGCTGATACATTGCTGTCCATCATATAAGCAAGTTCCCTGGAGCCTGTAAAATTCTCTTTTCACATGGTCCTGCTCTACCTCCACTGTCCCTTAAAATCTTTCTGCCTCTTCTGCAATGGTCTGTGAGCCTTGGGTGAGTGGAATCTTATGTAGGTTTCTTGTCCAAGGACCCACACTCTGCAGACTTATTCTCTATCTTTGGCCATTTGTGGTCTTTTGCATTCATTGCTCTTTTCTGTGAGGTAACTTTCTTGATGAGGGCTGAGAAATGCATTAGTATTCCCTCTACTTTGTTACACTAAGTCCAATGAGGCTTAGATGTAGAGGTTTCAGTGTAGATGAGATGCGCCTTGTAGGTTTGCACAGACACTTATTCTGATCTTCTTTAAGGGAGAGACTCTAGATCGGCTCACTAAATCCCAGTGGGTGAACTTTCACTGAGGGTCATCTGGGCACACTAATTTGACTCTATAGGCCTTAATATATATGACACAATGCATGAAATCCAGTGGGGGCAGGGGCTGGGAGAGTACAGATGAAGGAGGGGGTATATAGGTGATTATGGTGATTTATATGAACTACCTAACCAAAATTTCAGTTAAAAATTAATTTAATTTAGAAAGTTGTGGAATTTTGTAATAGTCTCTGTTGCCAAAGAATTTTTTTTTCCCCCTTTGATGAGTGGAGACAGGCATACCTCTCTGTAAATGTAAGGATCCATATTTAGCATACAGTTAGAAATTACATTTGTGGGGCTGGAGAGATGGCCTAGTGGTTAAGAGTGCTGACTGCTCTTGCAGAGGACCTGGGTTCGATCCCCAGCACCCATATGGTGGCTGAGAACTGTCTGTAACTCCAATTACAGAACTCCAGTTCCAGGGGAATCTGACACCCTCTTCTGACTTCTGTGGCATTACACGGCATGGGTGCACAGACCTACATGCAGACAGTACATTCATACACATAAAAATAAATAAATAAATAAATAAAATTTAAAGTTAACAAAAAGAAATTACATTTGTTTATGAATGTGACATTTAGGTTTATGAGATTCATAAACATTCTTTTTATACATGGTCTATAGAAATGTTAATTACTTTCAAAAGTTATGTTTCTCCTCTAATATATTATGTATTTAGTGTTACATGTTTATTTTTTAGTATTTATTTATTTATTTATTTATTTATTTATTTATTTATTTTGGGGGGGTTGTCATAAAATCTCATAGCCACAGCTGTTCTGGAACTGGCTATGTAGACCAGGTTGGCTTTGATATTACAGAGATCTTCCTGTTTCTTCTGAAGATTAAAAGTATGTTCCCTTAATAATTGTAGCATAGTTTTGAATGAAAATCAGGAAATGATTTTTAAGTAGTTTATATATTGTGGATGTTAATGCTCTGTCAGATGTATCAGTGGTGAAGGTTTCCGCCCACTCTGTGGGTTTTCCCTTCACTTCCTTGATTGTTTCTTTAGCTGTACAAAAGATTTTGAATTTGATGTGGTCCCACTTGTCAGGTGTTGTCCTTATTTCCTGTGCAGCTGCTGTTTGATTTAGAAAGTCTTTTCCTACCTCTATGTCTTGTAGATTGCGGCTGACTTTTTCTTCTATTGCCTTTAGGGTTTCAGGTTTGAGGTTGAGATCTTTGATCCACTTGAATTTTATTTTGTACAGAGGGAGAGGTAGGGGTTTAATTTTGTTCTTCTACAAATGGTGATCCAGTTTTGCCAACACAGTTTGCTGAAGATGCTATCTTTCCTTCATTGAGCTTTTTTGGATCTTTTGTCAAATATGAGGTAGCTGAAGTTATATGAGCTCAATTTTGGATCTTTGATTTTGTTCCATTGGCCAATGGTTCTGTTTATCTGCCAGTACAAGCCCTGTAATATAGCTTGAAGTCTGGTAAGTAACCCCCCCCACCTGTATTGCACTTTTCACTTAGAGTTACTTTAGCTATTCCTGGTCTTTTGTTTTTCCATATGAACTTAAGGATTTTTTTTCTAAGTCTGTGAAAAAGTTCATGGGGATTTTGATTGGGATTGCATTGAATCTGTATATTAATTTGGGTAGAATGGATATTTTTACTGCATTAATTTTTCCAATCCATGAGCATAGGAGGTCTTTCCACCTTTTGATGTCATTTTCAATCTCCTTCTTCAGGGTTTTAAAATTTTTGTTGTAAAGATCTTTGGTGTCCTTGATTACGTTTATTCCTAGATATTTTATTTCTTTTGAGGCTGTTGTGATTGGAGAGGTCTCCTTATATTCCTTCTCCAGTTGCTTATTGTTGGTGTAGAGAAAGGCTACTGATTTTCTAGGTTTATTTTGTATCTCGCCAATTTACTGAAACTTTTAATCATTTCTAAGAGTTTTCTGGTGGAATTTTTAGCATCCCTTAGGTAAACTATCATATCATCTGCAAAAGGGATAGTTTTACTTCCTCTTTTCCAATTAGTACTCCTTTAATTTTGCTTTCTTGCCTTATTGCCCTAGCAAGCATCTCAAGCACTATATTGAAGAGGAGTGGTGATGGTAAACAGCCTTGCTGTTTTCCTACGTTTAAGGGGGATGCTTCCAACTTTTCTCCATTTAGGATGATGTTGGCTGTGGGTTTCTTGTATATGGCTTTGATTAGAGTGAGGAATGATCCCTCCAGTCCAATTCACTCTAGGACTTTAAGCACGAAGGGATGCTAGATTTTGCCAAAAGCTTTTTCTGCATCAATTGAAATGCTGTGACTTTAAAGTATTCGAATTTAAGACTTGTAGTATTGGGATTCTTTTGTGAACTTTGGCTTTTCTCCTTTGTGTTCTTGTATGAGGTTTCACATAAATTAAATGGAAGGTGTGGCAGTTGGAATGAGAAATGTCCTGCAGGAGCATATACTTTTGTACAGTTCACCCTCAGTTGTTTGGGGGTGATTTGGGAGGTTATGGAACCTTTAGGAGGTGGGCACTTGCTGGGGAACTATGTCACAGAGGGTACATTTGGAGGGTTCATAGCCCAACAAATTCTTGGACCCCTTTCTCTCTCTTCTCTTCCCATGTGCAGGTAAAATGCAATCATCCATCTTCCTTCTCCTGCTACTATTTATGCATTATCATTCGTAAATGGAATCTATGCATAGGTAACATAAACTAATATAAGCCCTCTTCCCTTAACTTGGTTTTGGTAATAATATTTTATCACAGCCACAGAAAAGTAACTAATAGAGAAAATAAATAAAAGTAAATGTCTAGATATGTAAAATATTTTTCATTTTATTTTTGATGAATATGAGCATTCTTAATACTTTCTATACATTTTTAAATGTTTGTTGAATACAAAAAGTATATATTAATGAAATTATTGAAATGAGGGAAATATTAAGCACTATTTCTTTGTTGAGCTTTTTGACATGCTTTTTTATAACACTCATTGTCAGCATAAACACCATGCAAAGAAACAGAACAAATATGTTATAATATGATGATGTGTGTTCAAATTGGGAGTCCTTGAATTTTAGCTTCTCTTAAAATTTCCCATCCTACATAAAGATATTATAATTTAAACTGTATTTTCTGAGCATGTCAGCAGAACTGAAGTTCATTAGTTTGATATAGATCTTTTCCTAACCTTAACCAGACTCACAAGTATAAGTTTAGCAGAGTATTTATGTGGCAAATACAGTAAAACTGCTTACTTAATATAAAGTGCTACTTGCACTATCTGTTTCAAATTATGTGCTTTGATTCTCACACAACCTACAATTCAATCTCCTTTCCTACAATTTCAGCAAAAAATTAACTTTAAATACATAGATCTTGAAAAAAATAGGGCCTAGATTTTTAACTTGCAGTGTGTGATAGAAAAGGCTATGTGGTGTGTGCTGTAACAGCCACCACGAAGAGATTAATCAAGAAGAAAAGATTAAGAATGGTAACCTTGCTGTAAGGTAAATGGGTTTTAATTTTGATGACACTAAGAACACATTGCAGAAATAAAGTTTTCTTTTATAAAATATTTTATTATTCTAATTATATATATATATATATATATATATGTGTGTGGTTTCAAATGATCAAATTACTTTATAGAATAATTTTTATTTATTTATTTATTTATTTAGGTAGGTAGTTAGTTAGTTAGTTAGTTAGTTTGTTTGTTTGTTTTTGATACAGGGTATTCCTGTATCCACAGCTGTCCTGGAACTCATTAGGTCTGCCAGGCTGGCCTCAATCTCACAGAGGACAACCTGCCTTTGAAATATATTTTAAAGCTAATGTTTTATTTATTTTACTTCAGTAACTACCCACTGTTTCTCAACTTCCTGATAAAACAAAATAACCAAAACGCTACCATGTTTTCTCATTTCACCTATAAAGTTTCTCATACCCTCATTATTTCTCATTTTGCATTAACAATTTTCTTTTTCCTCCATTACTTAACTCAAAGTTTTTTGGATCATCCTCAAGGTTACCTTTGAATTAAACTACCTCTCATTAAACGTCCTTATCCTTTATGTTGATTCCAAGATCATGATTCTATCAAGATTTTAAAATAACTTGAAACAATATATGCTACTAAATGATTCTTATCTCCACTGAACATAGAATTCTTTTGTCAGTACTAATCAATTGCTTTACTATGTATTTTTATAGGTAGCCTACAATATTATTGGACTTTTTGATTCATGATTTTAACTCTTTGTTTTGATGAACGGTAAACTATTCATCAAAACCAATTTTTATTATGTATATTGATTTTATAATGCACAGCACTTCTTGTCATAAAAAAGGATTGTTGCCATTCAATGATCATATTAAATCTAAAAGATTTTAAACTTTGAGAAAACAGAAGATGAAGAATTGCTTACTGAGATTTAATTTAAAGCTGAGTTCTTATTTGTAATTTCTATTTTAGTTGAAATCCACAGGATTGCAAGTCTCTGGCTTACAAAGGAAATGGAAATGCTACATGGAAACATGAGGTTTGAATGAGTTTGGAAGACTGCTTGGTTTTCATTTGGGGTACAAGATGCTTTGGGACACATAGACCTTTTGTGTATTATAAATTGTATATTATAGCAAAGTTATAACAAAGATTTGACTCCTTTACAGTTTGGAAAGCTTCTGTATTTCTGATTTATTAATTTTTATTTATACAAAAGTATAGATTAGCTCTCTCTCTCTCTCTCTCTCTCTCTCTCTCTCTCTCTCCCTCTCCCCTCCCCCCCATGGTGTGTGTGTGTGTGTGTGTGTGTGTGTGTGTGTGTGTGTATTCCTGAGTGTGAGTGTGGGTACCCAAGGATATCAGTGGTCTGGTATCAGTGATGGTCTTCCACCTTATCTGGGACAGCTTCTTTCCTTTGTTATTCCCCACAGGAGCCTCCAAGGATCCCCCTGTATCTACCTCCTATCTCACAGTAGAAGTACTGCATTATGTAATGCATGCTTTCATCATCCAGGGGCCCAAATTCAGGTCCTTGTGACAAGCATCTCCCAGCTCCCAAATTAGGTAGTTTTCGGGAAGAAATTGAAAGTAGGATCTACACTGTTCCTTATAAGGTGAATTTTCTACTATGGGAACCAGAGCAGTATTAATCAGGAATTAGTGAGCTAATCAGAAAATGCTGGATTAAGTAGGGGCGACTTCACCTTAGGAAAGGATTCTAAAATTGTCTTGGGGAAGAATGTATTCAAGGTAGCTTTCTTCATTAAAATGACACGAAAACTGATATTTGAAAGTGCTGTAGGAATAACCAAGGGGAATGTGAATCTTCACCAAATGTTTGCCCATGAGATGACAGTGTCCGAAAGAGCCTTAGTCCTTCCCAGAAGCAGTTGCAAAATGAGTTTGAAAACCTGGTGTTGGAGACAGTGTAGCTCTGTGCAAGCTGTCGAGCAGGCCCAGAGCATCAGACTGAACCTTGCTGCTTGGTTGGGCATATTTTTTCAACACCAACCTAGACCAATGTGCCCAAGAAAAGGGCATGGGCTCTTTACTCATGAAGGGCAAGAGGAGTGGCAGAGAGGAAGGAGAAAGTCCCAAATGCAACACAAGGGACTCTGCACATCAGCTCATTGACTTATCTATAAAATAAGCTGTTGGCCAAACTCCAGGTTGTCATTAATAGTCAAAAGAGCTGCCTTTCATCAGAGCTTAAAAAGTAGCCTTACACAGAAGCAATGCGAGTTATCTGAAAAGCAAAACCACTATTAAATAAAGACAAAAAAATGAATAGTCTGCTAATAAGAGAGAAACAAAACAAAGAGACCCTGAGGACAGTAACTAAACAAATCAACAAACAGAAAAGCTTGTTAAATATCCTAAGGACGAAAGGGAAGATGTGACAGAAAAGATAGTTACAAACAGAAACTCGGAGACATTGGAAATGAGAGTCAAATTAATTAAAAATGTAGTTAGGTCGCATAATGAAGAAAACAGACAAAAATGTTTTCAGTTTTACCCATAATTAGGTACATCTATTTATAATACAATATAGCAATGTTGATATAAGCACATAGTTTAATGAATTTTGACAATGTGTGTATATTAGCATCATCAAAAGTAGTTAAATAATATTTTAAATAACCACAGAATATACTCATGTGACCATAATATATATGAATACTAAACTCTGATTTCCATGTTCTCATTACTTTCATCTTGTGTGTGAGTGTGTGTGTGTGTATTTATGTGTAAATACAATTAAACAGTATAGAATATCTTTGGTGTTTTTTTTTTCATCATCGTGTGTGTGTGTGTGTATTTGTGTGTAAATACAATTAAACAGTATAGAATATCTTTGGTGTTTTTTTTTTCATCATCGTGTGTGTGTGTGTGTATTTGTGTGTAAATACAATTAAACAGTATAGAATATCTTTGGTGTTTTTTTTTTTTAACTTAGGACAATCCTTTTAAGTTTCATTCAAAGGCTGCGATGATTGTTCAGTGGGAAATATATGTGCTGAATATGGATGAAGTCGTGATTTAGGATCCTAGCATCCACATAAAATATTTGGTGTGGCAGTGACCAGCACTGTGACCCAGGGATGGGGATTTCTAGGTGTGTGGTGGTGTCCAACCTTCAAACTCCAGGTTCAGTGAGAAGCCCTGTCTCAGAAAGTCAGGAGGAGAGTGACAGAAAAAGTTGCCCAGGGATGATGTCCAGCTACCACAGCTTTGCAGACAGCTGTGCTAACTGCCCTTACAACATCCACAGGTACTCATCTGTCAATGTATGAAAAAGAAGAAAAGGAGATTCATCAATTTTTATTGTGGTTAGTGGACTTTTATTGCTAATTAGTGTTACATCACATCTATGTTATGATGTGCTCACTTAGTATTTTGTCTGTAGACATTTCTGGTCTTTCCAGTTTTGAGACATTGTGCCAAGTTATGTGGGTATTCTTAAACTGAGGTTTCCTATATTCCTTTGATTTTTATTGAAGATACCTTTTACCTCACTACAGTCTTTGAATATAGCTTTTGTTATCACAAATTTATTAGGAACACCCAAAGCTTTCTTCCTCTCAATGTCCACAGCACAGTGGTCATTTGTCACTAACAGATATCTTGATTGTTCCCAAGCATTAAAACAGTTATGCCCAGAGCATCTATGTATGTCTATGAATGGCTTTTTGTGATACAAAAACATTTATGTTTCTTTATATGAATATAAAATAATGTGGTTACTAGATCACCCACTAACATTATGCATATGTTTTATGGAAAGTCATCATGTTAAAAATTGACTAAATCCTTTTTTTAAATTCCCATCAGCAATTCATGGTTACAGTTTCTCCATATTCTTCTCAGCTCTTTGGTGTTGTTAATGTTGTGGATGTCAGCCCTTTTAATAGGAATGAGGTGGAGTCTTTTTCTTGTAATCAGAAGGTCCTAAAAAATAACGATGGTTTGCATGTTTTCCTTGGCTATCATGCCATTTACATGTGTCCTGTGCTGATGTTTTCATTCAAATGAACTTACATTACATGTGTTCATTACTCAAAAGAATTTTCCGAGGTATTGGATTAGTTTCAGTTAATCTGTAGAACGAGTTGGGAAGAAATGCCACTTTGACAATACCGAGTCTCCCTATCCACAAACACGAGGTAGATGTCCATTGAAATAACGTAGTATCTCTTATGATTGTTTTAGTATCTCTCTTATGGATTATACCCATGTAATTTTTCACATTTGTAGGTAAGCACATGATTTGGGTATTAAAATAAATTGTCTACATTTCAATTTCAAATTCCATTTTTTTCATTTCAGATCATTAGCAAAGAAATTAGGTTTTGTGATATTAACCTTGCATCCTGATGTACTGATAACAGGAAATTTTGTTTTATTTTGTTTTGATAAGATTTTTTAGATTTTTAATGGAGATAATTATATAATTGATGAACAAAATTTTCTTAAGTCTTTTGAATTACATCTTTCTTGTGTTATGTGGGAGGTAGGATTTGAACCCAAGTTCTCTGCATCAGTTAAGACTACCAGAGCCCAGATGAAAAGTTATTGGGAGAGGAGACTTTCTGTCTCCAGAAAAGCCTCTATTTTCACACTGTGAAGTCTGACGGCCACAGGAATTGTTTTCTTTTTTTCTTTTTTTCTTTTTTTTCAGTATTTTTGAGACAGGGTCTTCCTTTAGTTCTAGCTGGCCTGGAGCTGGTTCTGTAGACCAGACTGATTTTGAACTCACAGAGATCAGCCTACCTCTGCCTCCAGAGTGCTGAGATTAAAGGCATGTGTCACCACTCCTGGCAGGAATTGTTTTCTAAATACTCAGCATCAAGCTCAGAAATTGTCCCCTTAGTTCTCCACATACAATGAGTTCACTAGCAGTTTTTCAACCTTACGGTGGAGAGGATGATATGCATTCTGCGGAAATAGTTCTTTGGACTTTAATGTCCTCTATTTCTGGATTGCCCACGGGCAACCCTGTGACACCATTGTGGCCAAATGACACTGTGTTGTTGCTCAGCTATCATTCGAGCAAGCTTAGCGTTAAAAAGGATTTTCAACTTACAGTACTTTCAACTCATGACAGGTATTTCAGGTTTAAATGAATCTCAAGATGAGTTTACAAAAGCAAGCATTAATCTGGGAGAAAGCATTTACTTTTCAGGTTTTACCATACAATGGGAGCCAGATCAAGGGTCAGCTGACTCAGCGTGGTACTGTGGATGCTTCACTATTGACAGAAGTCAGTCGTAGGTAGGTTGCACCAGAACACAAAGATTCTTTTGACACATGGCCAGAAGAGTTGAAACTTCCTTTTCCAAAGTCACATGTGTGGCCCATAAGGTCACCTCTCCCTTGGCTTCTTGGTATTGCCTCCCTGCTACCCTGCTGTTCTGCTCTGTGCACCCGTTTCCCCCACTCTGCCTAACTTCTGATAAAACCCTGCTGTGGACCTGCTTGCTGTTGCTCTCTATCCCACAGAGACAACCTGGAGGTTTGTTCCCAATAAACTGCCTTTTCTCGCAGTTTCAGACACTTACATGTGCTGCCGAGACCCAGGAAGGAGTGCTAAGATCCACTTCAGAGCTGTCTGCTCTGTCTCGCTCCATGAAGCCCTAAGCCACACAGCCTCCTTATGCCCTACTGAGCACCCTCACTCCAGGGAGTTTAGACCCAGTGATGTGGGCGTTCTCTATAGGAGACTTGATCCTTTGGATCTAGACTCCATAACCTGCACCTGCCCTCCTCTCCCGTCACCCCTCTTTCCTCCCTCATGGGTTCCTCCCACTATGAACCCAACATGCCTACCCCTTTGGGCTCTCTACTCCAGTCCCTTGACCCCCTTGGACTCAGGAGGATTATTCAAGCCCTTTTTGTTGTTGTTTTGTTTGTTTGTTTGCTTGCTTGTTTAGTGTAACAGCCTGGGCTCAGTACAGGCTCCATAATCAGTCCCAACCGCTTGAAAATGGCACTTCACATTTCCTTACATGATCTGCACAGCTTTTACCACCACGCAGGCAAATTATCCAAAATCCCCCTTCCCCCTCCTCTATATCCTGACCCTCAGGCCCCATTTCTCTTCTGATTGTCCACACCCCTCTGGAACTGAGAGGGACTTACGTGGCAGGGGCCGAGGGTATTAGTGGTGTCCTTGTCCCTTTCTCTATGGTCTGATTTATCACAGATTGAGAAACAGCTGGGTTGCAATTTTAATGACCCCCCCCCCACACACACACACCTATACTATAGAATTCAAATACTGGGCTGGAGAGATGGCTTAGCGGTTAAGAGCGCCGACCGCTCTTGCAGAGGACCCGGGTTCGATCCCCAGCACCCACATGGCGGCCGAGAACAGTCTGAAACTCCAATTCCAGGAGAACTCCAGTTCCAGGGGAATCCGAGACCCTCTTCTGACCTCCGCGGCACTGCATGACATGGGTGCACAAACTTGCATGCAGACAGTTCATTCATACACATACAAAAAGAAATAAAATTAATAAAAAAAATT